>OX384030.1:52662189-53262189 GCA_947534325.1 Agonum fuliginosum | reverse complement strand
GTGAAACATACCCGTGAAACTTACCCGTGAAACTTACCATTGAAACCTTGACCCGTGAAACTTACCAGTGAAACCTAGACCCGTGAAACGTCACCCGTGAAACATACCCGTGAAACTTACCCGTGAAACTTACCCGTGAAACCTTGACCCGTGAAACTTACCAGTGAAACCTAGACCCGTGAAACGTCACCCGTAAAACTTACCAGTGAAACCTAGACCCGTAAAACGTCACCCGTGAAACATACCCGTGAAACTTACCCGTGAAACTTACCCGTGAAACCTTGACCCGTGAAACTTACCCGTGAAACCTAGACCCTGTGAAACTTACCAGTGAAACCTAGACCCGTGAAACGTCGCCTGTAAAACATACCCGTAAAACTTACCCGTAAAACTTACCCGTGAAACCTTGACCCGTGAAACTTTCCAGTGAAACCTAGACCCGTGAAACGTCACCCGTGAAACATACCCGTGAAACTTACCCGTGAAACCTTGACCCGTGAAACTTACCAGTGAAACCTAGACCCGTGAAACGTCACCCGTGAAACGTCACCCGTGAAACTTACCCGTAAAACTTACCCGTGAAACTTACCCGTGAAACCTTGACCCGTAAAACTTACCAGTGAAACCTAGACCCGTGAAACGTCACCCGTGAAACGTCACCCGTGAAACAAACCCGTGAAACTTACCCGTAAAACCTTGACCCGTGAAACTTACCAGTGAAACCTAGACCCGTGAAACGTCACCCGTGAAACATACCCGTGAAACTTACCCGTGAAACTTACCCGTGAAACCTTGACCCGTGAAACTTACCAGTGAAACCTAGACCCGTGAAACGTCACCCGTGAAACATACCCGTGAAACTTACCCGTGAAACTTACCCGTGAAACCTTGACCCGTGAAACTTACCAGAGAAACCTAGACCCGTGAAACGTCACCCGTGAAACTTACCCGTAAAACTTACCCGTGAAACTTACCCGTAAAACCTTGACCCGTGAAACTTACCAGTGAAACCTAGACCCGTGAAACGACACCCGTGAAACATACCCGTGAAACTTACCCGTGAAACTTACCCGTGAAACCTTGATCCGTGAAACTTACCAGTGAAACCTAGACCCGTGAAACGTCACCCGTGAAACATACCCGTGAAACTTACCCGTGAAACTTACCCGTGAAACCTTGACCCGTGAAACTTACCAGTGAAACCTAGACCCGTGAAACGTCACCCGTGAAACATACCCGTGAAACTTACCTGTGAAACTTACCCGTGAAACCTTGACCCGTGAAACTTACCAGTGAAACCTAGACCCGTGAAACGTCACCCGTGAAACATACCCGTGAAATTTACCCGTGAAACTTACCCGTGAAACCTTGACCCGTGAAACTTACCAGTGAAACCAAGACCCGTGAAAGGTCACCCGTGAAACTTACCCGTGAAACTTACCCGTGAAACTTACCCGTGAAACTTACCCGTGAAACCTTGACCCGTGAAACTTACCAGTAAAACCTAGACCCGTGAAACGTCACCCGTGAAACTTACCCGTAAAACTTACCCGTGAAACTTACCCGTGAAACCTTGACCCGTGAAACTTACCAGTGAAACCTAGACCCGTGAAACGTCACCCGTGAAACATACCCGAGAAACTTACCCGTGAAACTTACCCGTGAAACCTTGACCCGTAAAACTTACCAGTGAAACCTACACCCGTGAAACGTCACCCGTGAAACTTACCCGTGAAACTTACCCGTGAAACCTTGACCCGTGAAACTTACCAGTGAAACCTAGACCCGTGAAACGTCACCCGTGAAACATACCCGTGAAACTTACCCGTGAAACTTACCCGTGAAACCTTGACCCGTGAAACTTACCAGTGAAACCTAGACCCGTGAAAGGTCACCTGTGAAACTTACCCGT
The DNA here is from genome assembly GCA_947534325.1 of Agonum fuliginosum. Lineage (NCBI taxonomy): Eukaryota > Metazoa > Arthropoda > Insecta > Coleoptera > Carabidae > Agonum > Agonum fuliginosum. The sequence goes on along the minus strand of OX384030.1, from coordinate 53,260,277 downwards.
GAAACTTACCCGTAAAACTTACCCGTGAAACCTTGACCCGTGAAACTTACCAGTGAAACCTAGACCCGTGAAACGTCACCCGTGAAACATAACCGTGAAACTTACCCGTGAAACTTACCCGTGAAACCTTGACCCGTGAAACTTACCAGTGAAACCTAGACCCGTGAAACGTCACCCGTGAAACATACCCGTGAAACTTACCCGTGAAACTTACCCGTGAAACCTTGACCCGTGAAACTTACCAGTGAAACCTAGACCCGTGAAACGTCACCCGTGAAACATACCCGTGAAAGTTACCCGTGAAACTTACCCGTGAAACCTTGACCCGTGAAACTTACCAGTGAAACCAAGACCCGAGAAACGTCACCCGTGAAACATACCCGTGAAACTTACCCGTGAAACTTACCATTGAAACCTTGACCCGTGAAACTTACCAGTGAAACCTAGACCCGTGAAACGTCACCCGTGAAACATACCCGTGAAACTTACCCGTGAAACTTACCCGTGAAACCTTGACCCGTGAAACTTACCAGTGAAACCTAGACCCGTGAAACGTCACCCGTAAAACTTACCAGTGAAACCTAGACCCGTGAAACGTCACCCGTGAAACATACCCGTGAAACTTACCCGTGAAACCTTGACCCGTGAAACTTACCCGTGAAACCTAGACCCTGTGAAACTTACCAGTGAAACCTAGACCCGTGAAACGTCGCCTGTAAAACATACCCGTAAAACTTACCCGTGAAACTTACCCGTGAAACCTTGACCCGTGAAACTTTCCAGTGAAACCTAGACCCGTGAAACGTCACCCGTGAAACATACCCGTGAAACTTACCCGTGAAACTTACCCGTGAAACCTTGACCCGTGAAACTTACCAGTGAAACCTAGACCCGTGAAACGTCACCCGTGAAACGTCACCCGTGAAACTTACCCGTAAAACTTACCCGTGAAACTTACCCGTGAAACCTTGACCCGTAAAACTTACCAGTGAAACCTAGACCCGTGAAACGTCACCCGTGAAACAAACCCGTGAAACTTACCCGTGAAACTTACCCGTAAAACCTTGACCCGTGAAACTTACCAGTGAAACCTAGACCCGTGAAACGTCACCCGTGAAACATACCCGTGAAACTTACCCGTGAAACTTACCCGTGAAACCTTGACCCGTGAAACTTACCAGTGAAACCTAGACCCGTGAAACGTCACCCGTGAAACTTACCCGTGAAACTTACCCGTGAAACCTTGACCCGTGAAACTTACCAGTGAAACCTAGACCCGTGAAACGTCACCCGTGAAACATACCCGTGAAACTTACCTGTGAAACTTACCCGTGAAACCTTGACCCGTGAAACTTACCAGTGAAACCTAGACCCGTGAAACGTCACCCGTGAAACATACCCGTGAAATTTACCCGTGAAACTTACCCGTGAAACCTTGACCCGTGAAACTTACCAGTGAAACCAAGACCCGTGAAAGGTCACCCGTGAAACTTACCCGTGAAACTTACCCGTGAAACTTACCCGTGAAACCTTGACCCGTGAAACTTACCAGTAAAACCTAGACCCGTGAAACGTCACCCGTGAAACTTACCCGTAAAACTTACCCGTGAAACTTACCCGTGAAACCTTGACTTGTGAAACTTACCAGTGAAACCTAGACCCGTGAAACTTACCCGTGAAACTTACCCGTGAAACCTTGACCCGTGAAACTTACCAGTGAAACCTTGACCCGTGAAACTTACCAGTGAAACCTAGACCCGTGAAACGTCACCCGTGAAACATACCCGTGAAACTTACCCGTGAAACTTACCCGTGAAACCTTGACCCGTGAAACTTACCAGTGAAACCTAGACCCGTGAAACGTCACCCGTGAAACATACCTGTGAAACTTACCCGTGAAACTTACCCGTGAAACCTTGACCCGTAAAACTTACCAGTGAAACCTAGACCCGTGAAACGTCACCCGTAAAACATACCCGTGAAACTTACCCGTGAAACTTACCCGTGAAACCTTGCCCCGTGAAACTTTCCAGTGAAAGCTAGACCCGTGAAACGTCACCCGTGAAACATACCCGTGAAACTTACCCGTGAAACTTACCCGTGAAACCTTGACCCGTGAAACTTACCAGTGAAACCTAGACCCGTGAAACGTCACCCGTGAAACTTACCCGTGAAACTTACCCGTGAAACCTTAACCCGTGAAACTTACCAGTGAAACCTAGACCCGTGAAACTTACCCGTGAAACTTACCCGTGAAACTTACCCGTGAAACTTACCCGTGAAACTTACCCGTGAAACTTACCCGTGAAACCTTGACCCGTGAAACTTACCAGTGAAACCTAGACCCGTGAAAGGTCACCAGTGAAAATTACCAGTGAAACTTACCCGTGAAACTTACCTGTGAAACCTTGACCCGTGAAACTTACCAGTGAAACCTAGACCCGTGAAACGTCACCCGTGAAACTTACCCGTAAAACTTACCCGTGAAACTTACCCGTGAAACCTTGACCCGTGAAACTTACAAGTGAAACCTAGACCCGTGAAACGTCACCCGTGAAACATACCCGTGAAACTTACCCGTGAAACTTACCCGTGAAACCTTGACCCGTGAAACTTACCAGTGAAACCTAGACCCGTAAAACGTCACCCGTGAAACATACCCGTGAAACTTACCCGTGAAACTTACCCGTGAAACCTTGACCCGTGAAACTTACCAGTGAAACCTAGACCCGTGAAACATCACCCATGAAACATACTCGTGAAACTTACCCGTGATACTTACCCGTGAAACCTTGACCCGTGAAACTTACCAGTGAAACCTAGACTCGTGAAACGTCACCTGTAAAACATACCCGTAAAACTTACCCGTGAAACTTACCCGTGAAACCTTGCCCCGTGAAACTTTCCAGTGAAAGCTAGACCCGTGAAACGTCACCCGTGAAACATACCCGTGAAACTTACCCGTGAAACTTACCCGTGAAACCTTGACCCGTGAAACTTACCAGTGAAACCTAGATCCGTGAAACATCACCCATGAAACATACCCGTGAAACTTACCCGTGAAACTTACCCGTGAAACTTACCCGTGAAACCTTGACCCGTGAAACTTACCAGTGAAACCTAGACCCGTGAAACGTCACCTGTAAAACATACCCGTAAAACTTACCCGTGAAGCTTACCCGTGAAACCTTGACCCGTGAAACTTTCCAGTGAAACCTAGACCCGTGAAACGTCACCCGTGAAACATACCCGTGAAACTTACCCGTGAAACTTACCCGTGAAACTTACCCGTGAAACTTACCCGTGAAACCTTGACCCGTGAAACTTACCAGTGAAACCTAGACCCGTGAAACGTCACCCGTGAAACTTACCCGTGAAACTTACCCGTGAAACCTTGACCCGTGAAACTTACCAGTGAAACCTAGACCCGTGAAACGTCACCCGTGAAACATACCCGTGAAACTTACCCGTGAAACTTACCCATGAAACCTTGACCCGTGAAACTTACCAGTGAAACCAAGACCCGTGAAACGTCACCCGTGAAACATACCCGTGAAACTTACCCGTAAAACTTACCCGTGAAACTTACCCGTGAAAATTACCCATGAAACCTTGACCCGTGAAACTTACCAGTGAAACCTAGACCCGTGAAACGTCACCCGTGAAACTAACCCGTAAAACTTACCCGTGAAACTTACCCGTGAAACCTTGACCCGTGAAACTTACCAGTGAAACCTAGACCCGTGAAACGTCACCCGTGAAACATACCCGTGAAACTTACCCGTGAAACTTACCCGTGAAACTTACCCGTGAAACCTTGACCCGTGAAACTTACCAGTGAAACCTAGACCCGGGAAACGTCACCCGTGAAACATACCAGTGAAACTTACCCGTGAAACTTACCCGTGAAACCTTGACCTGTGAAACTTACCAGTGAAACCTAGACCCGTGAAACGTCACCCGTGAAACATACCCGAGAAACTTACCCGTGAAACTTACCCGTGAAACCTTGACCCGTGAAACTTACCAGTGAAACCTAGACCCGTGAAACGTCACCCGTAAAACTTACCAGTGAAACCTAGACCCGTAAAACGTCACCCGTGAAACATACCCGTGAAACTTACCCGTGAAACTTACCCGTGAAACCTTGACCCGTGAAACTTACCCGTGAAACCTAGACCCTGTGAAACTTACCAGTGAAACCTAGACCCGTGAAACGTCGCCTGTAAAACATACCCGTAAAACTTACCCGTAAAACTTACCCGTGAAACCTTGACCCGTGAAACTTTCCAGTGAAACCTAGACCCGTGAAACGTCACCCGTGAAACATACCCGTGAAACTTACCCGTGAAACTTACCCGTGAAACCTTGACCCGTGAAACTTACCAGTGAAACCTAGACCCGTGAAACGTCACCCGTGAAACGTCACCCGTGAAACTTACCCGTAAAACTTACCCGTGAAACTTACCCGTGAAACCTTGACCCGTAAAACTTACCAGTGAAACCTAGACCCGTGAAACGTCACCCGTGAAACGTCACCCGTGAAACAAACCCGTGAAACTTACCCGTAAAACCTTGACCCGTGAAACTTACCAGTGAAACCTAGACCCGTGAAACGTCACCCGTGAAACATACCCGTGAAACTTACCCGTGAAACTTACCCGTGAAACCTTGACCCGTGAAACTTACCAGTGAAACCTAGACCCGTGAAACGTCACCCGTGAAACATACCCGTGAAACTTACCCGTGAAACTTACCCGTGAAACCTTGACCCGTGAAACTTACCAGTGAAACCTAGACCCGTGAAACGTCACCCGTGAAACTTACCCGTAAAACTTACCCGTGAAACTTACCCGTAAAACCTTGACCCGTGAAACTTACCAGTGAAACCTAGACCCGTGAAACGACACCCGTGAAACATACCCGTGAAACTTACCCGTGAAACTTACCCGTGAAACCTTGATCCGTGAAACTTACCAGTGAAACCTAGACCCGTGAAACGTCACCCGTGAAACATACCCGTGAAACTTACCCGTGAAACTTACCCGTGAAACCTTGACCCGTGAAACTTACCAGTGAAACCTAGACCCGTGAAACGTCACCCGTGAAACATACCCGTGAAACTTACCTGTGAAACTTACCCGTGAAACCTTGACCCGTGAAACTTACCAGTGAAACCTAGACCCGTGAAACGTCACCCGTGAAACATACGTGTGAAATTTACCCGTGAAACTTACCCGTGAAACCTTGACCCGTGAAACTTACCAGTGAAACCAAGACCCGTGAAAGGTCACCCGTGAAACTTACCCGTGAAACTTACCCGTGAAACTTACCCGTGAAACCTTGACCCGTGAAACTTACCAGTAAAACCTAGACCCGTGAAACGTCACCCGTGAAACTTACCCGTAAAACTTACCCGTGAAACTTACCCGTGAAACCTTGACCCGTGAAACTTACCAGTGAAACCTAGACCCGTGAAACGTCACCCGTGAAACATACCCGAGAAACTTACCCGTGAAACTTACCCGTGAAACCTTGACCCGTGAAACTTACCAGTGAAACCTAGACCCGTGAAACGTCACCCGTGAAACTTACCCGTGAAACTTACCCGTGAAACCTTGACCCGTGAAACTTACCAGTGAAACCTAGACCCGTGAAACGTCACCCGTGAAACATACCCGTGAAACTTACCCGTGAAACTTACCCGTGAAACCTTGACCCGTGAAACTTACCAGTGAAACCTAGACCCGTGAAAGGTCACCTGTGAAACTTACCCGTGAAACTTACCCGTAAAACTTACCCGTGAAACCTTGACCCGTGAAACTTACCAGTGAAACCTAGACCCGTGAAACGTCACCCGTGAAACATAACCGTGAAACTTACCCGTGAAACTTACCCGTGAAACCTTGACCCGTGAAACTTACCAGTGAAACCTAGACCCGTGAAACGTCACCCGTGAAACATACCCGTGAAACTTACCCGTGAAACTTACCCGTGAAACCTTGACCCGTGAAACTTACCAGTGAAACCTAGACCCGGGAAACGTCACCCGTGAAACATACCAGTGAAACTTACCCGTGAAACTTACCCGTGAAACCTTGACCTGTGAAACTTACCAGTGAAACCTAGACCCGTGAAACGTCACCCGTGAAACATACCCGAGAAACTTACCCGTGAAACTTACCCGTGAAACCTTGACCCGTGAAACTTACCAGTGAAACCTAGACCCGTGAAACGTCACCCGTAAAACTTACCAGTGAAACCTAGACCCGTAAAACGTCACCCGTGAAACATACCCGTGAAACTTACCCGTGAAACTTACCCGTGAAACCTTGACCCGTGAAACTTACCCGTGAAACCTAGACCCTGTGAAACTTACCAGTGAAACCTAGACCCGTGAAACGTCGCCTGTAAAACATACCCGTAAAACTTACCCGTAAAACTTACCCGTGAAACCTTGACCCGTGAAACTTTCCAGTGAAACCTAGACCCGTGAAACGTCACCCGTGAAACATACCCGTGAAACTTACCCGTGAAACTTACCCGTGAAACCTTGACCCGTGAAACTTACCAGTGAAACCTAGACCCGTGAAACGTCACCCGTGAAACGTCACCCGTGAAACTTACCCGTAAAACTTACCCGTGAAACTTACCCGTGAAACCTTGACCCGTAAAACTTACCAGTGAAACCTAGACCCGTGAAACGTCACCCGTGAAACGTCACCCGTGAAACAAACCCGTGAAACTTACCCGTAAAACCTTGACCCGTGAAACTTACCAGTGAAACCTAGACCCGTGAAACGTCACCCGTGAAACATACCCGTGAAACTTACCCGTGAAACTTACCCGTGAAACCTTGACCCGTGAAACTTACCAGTGAAACCTAGACCCGTGAAACGTCACCCGTGAAACATACCCGTGAAACTTACCCGTGAAACTTACCCGTGAAACCTTGACCCGTGAAACTTACCAGTGAAACCTAGACCCGTGAAACGTCACCCGTGAAACTTACCCGTAAAACTTACCCGTGAAACTTACCCGTAAAACCTTGACCCGTGAAACTTACCAGTGAAACCTAGACCCGTGAAACGACACCCGTGAAACATACCCGTGAAACTTACCCGTGAAACTTACCCGTGAAACCTTGATCCGTGAAACTTACCAGTGAAACCTAGACCCGTGAAACGTCACCCGTGAAACATACCCGTGAAACTTACCCGTGAAACTTACCCGTGAAACCTTGACCCGTGAAACTTACCAGTGAAACCTAGACCCGTGAAACGTCACCCGTGAAACATACCCGTGAAACTTACCTGTGAAACTTACCCGTGAAACCTTGACCCGTGAAACTTACCAGTGAAACCTAGACCCGTGAAACGTCACCCGTGAAACATACGTGTGAAATTTACCCGTGAAACTTACCCGTGAAACCTTGACCCGTGAAACTTACCAGTGAAACCAAGACCCGTGAAAGGTCACCCGTGAAACTTACCCGTGAAACTTACCCGTGAAACTTACCCGTGAAACCTTGACCCGTGAAACTTACCAGTAAAACCTAGACCCGTGAAACGTCACCCGTGAAACTTACCCGTAAAACTTACCCGTGAAACTTACCCGTGAAACCTTGACCCGTGAAACTTACCAGTGAAACCTAGACCCGTGAAACGTCACCCGTGAAACATACCCGAGAAACTTACCCGTGAAACTTACCCGTGAAACCTTGACCCGTGAAACTTACCAGTGAAACCTAGACCCGTGAAACGTCACCCGTGAAACTTACCCGTGAAACTTACCCGTGAAACCTTGACCCGTGAAACTTACCAGTGAAACCTAGACCCGTGAAACGTCACCCGTGAAACATACCCGTGAAACTTACCCGTGAAACTTACCCGTGAAACCTTGACCCGTGAAACTTACCAGTGAAACCTAGACCCGTGAAAGGTCACCTGTGAAACTTACCCGTGAAACTTACCCGTAAAACTTACCCGTGAAACCTTGACCCGTGAAACTTACCAGTGAAACCTAGACCCGTGAAACGTCACCCGTGAAACATAACCGTGAAACTTACCCGTGAAACTTACCCGTGAAACCTTGACCCGTGAAACTTACCAGTGAAACCTAGACCCGTGAAACGTCACCCGTGAAACATACCCGTGAAACTTACCCGTGAAACTTACCCGTGAAACCTTGACCCGTGAAACTTACCAGTGAAACCTAGACCCGTGAAACGTCACCCGTGAAACATACCCGTGAAAGTTACCCGTGAAACTTACCCGTGAAACCTTGACCCGTGAAACTTACCAGTGAAACCAAGACCCGAGAAACGTCACCCGTGAAACATACCCGTGAAACTTACCCGTGAAACTTACCATTGAAACCTTGACCCGTGAAACTTACCAGTGAAACCTAGACCCGTGAAACGTCACCCGTGAAACATACCCGTGAAACTTACCCGTGAAACTTACCCGTGAAACCTTGACCCGTGAAACTTACCAGTGAAACCTAGACCCGTGAAACGTCACCCGTAAAACTTACCAGTGAAACCTAGACCCGTGAAACGTCACCCGTGAAACATACCCGTGAAACTTACCCGTGAAACCTTGACCCGTGAAACTTACCCGTGAAACCTAGACCCTGTGAAACTTACCAGTGAAACCTAGACCCGTGAAACGTCGCCTGTAAAACATACCCGTAAAACTTACCCGTGAAACTTACCCGTGAAACCTTGACCCGTGAAACTTTCCAGTGAAACCTAGACCCGTGAAACGTCACCCGTGAAACATACCCGTGAAACTTACCCGTGAAACTTACCCGTGAAACCTTGACCCGTGAAACTTACCAGTGAAACCTAGACCCGTGAAACGTCACCCGTGAAACGTCACCCGTGAAACTTACCCGTAAAACTTACCCGTGAAACTTACCCGTGAAACCTTGACCCGTAAAACTTACCAGTGAAACCTAGACCCGTGAAACGTCACCCGTGAAACAAACCCGTGAAACTTACCCGTGAAACTTACCCGTAAAACCTTGACCCGTGAAACTTACCAGTGAAACCTAGACCCGTGAAACGTCACCCGTGAAACATACCCGTGAAACTTACCCGTGAAACTTACCCGTGAAACCTTGACCCGTGAAACTTACCAGTGAAACCTAGACCCGTGAAACGTCACCCGTGAAACTTACCCGTGAAACTTACCCGTGAAACCTTGACCCGTGAAACTTACCAGTGAAACCTAGACCCGTGAAACGTCACCCGTGAAACATACCCGTGAAACTTACCTGTGAAACTTACCCGTGAAACCTTGACCCGTGAAACTTACCAGTGAAACCTAGACCCGTGAAACGTCACCCGTGAAACATACCCGTGAAATTTACCCGTGAAACTTACCCGTGAAACCTTGACCCGTGAAACTTACCAGTGAAACCAAGACCCGTGAAAGGTCACCCGTGAAACTTACCCGTGAAACTTACCCGTGAAACCTTGACCCGTGAAACTTACCAGTAAAACCTAGACCCGTGAAACGTCACCCGTGAAACTTACCCGTAAAACTTACCCGTGAAACTTACCCGTGAAACCTTGACTTGTGAAACTTACCAGTGAAACCTAGACCCGTGAAACTTACCCGTGAAACTTACCCGTGAAACCTTGACCCGTGAAACTTACCAGTGAAACCTTGACCCGTGAAACTTACCAGTGAAACCTAGACCCGTGAAACGTCACCCGTGAAACATACCCGTGAAACTTACCCGTGAAACTTACCCGTGAAACCTTGACCCGTGAAACTTACCAGTGAAACCTAGACCCGTGAAACGTCACCCGTGAAACATACCTGTGAAACTTACCCGTGAAACTTACCCGTGAAACCTTGACCCGTAAAACTTACCAGTGAAACCTAGACCCGTGAAACGTCACCCGTAAAACATACCCGTGAAACTTACCCGTGAAACTTACCCGTGAAACCTTGCCCCGTGAAACTTTCCAGTGAAAGCTAGACCCGTGAAACGTCACCCGTGAAACATACCCGTGAAACTTACCCGTGAAACTTACCCGTGAAACCTTGACCCGTGAAACTTACCAGTGAAACCTAGACCCGTGAAACGTCACCCGTGAAACTTACCCGTGAAACTTACCCGTGAAACCTTAACCCGTGAAACTTACCAGTGAAACCTAGACCCGTGAAACTTACCCGTGAAACTTACCCGTGAAACTTACCCGTGAAACTTACCCGTGAAACTTACCCGTGAAACTTACCCGTGAAACCTTGACCCGTGAAACTTACCAGTGAAACCTAGACCCGTGAAAGGTCACCAGTGAAAATTACCCGTGAAACTTACCCGTGAAACTTACCTGTGAAACCTTGACCCGTGAAACTTACCAGTGAAACCTAGACCCGTGAAACGTCACCCGTGAAACTTACCCGTAAAACTTACCCGTGAAACTTACCCGTGAAACCTTGACCCGTGAAACTTACAAGTGAAACCTAGACCCGTGAAACGTCACCCGTGAAACATACCCGTGAAACTTACCCGTGAAACTTACCCGTGAAACCTTGACCCGTGAAACTTACCAGTGAAACCTAGACCCGTAAAACGTCACCCGTGAAACATACCCGTGAAACTTACCCGTGAAACTTACCCGTGAAACCTTGACCCGTGAAACTTACCAGTGAAACCTAGACCCGTGAAACATCACCCATGAAACATACTCGTGAAACTTACCCGTGAAACTTACCCGTGAAACCTTGACCCGTGAAACTTACCAGTGAAACCTAGACTCGTGAAACGTCACCTGTAAAACATACCCGTAAAACTTACCCGTGAAACTTACCCGTGAAACCTTGCCCCGTGAAACTTTCCAGTGAAAGCTAGACCCGTGAAACGTCACCCGTGAAACATACCCGTGAAACTTACCCGTGAAACTTACCCGTGAAACCTTGACCCGTGAAACTTACCAGTGAAACCTAGATCCGTGAAACATCACCCATGAAACATACCCGTGAAACTTACCCGTGAAACTTACCCGTGAAACTTACCCGTGAAACCTTGACCCGTGAAACTTACCAGTGAAACCTAGACCCGTGAAACGTCACCTGTAAAACATACCCGTAAAACTTACCCGTGAAGCTTACCCGTGAAACCTTGACCCGTGAAACTTTCCAGTGAAACCTAGACCCGTGAAACGTCACCCGTGAAACATACCCGTGAAACTTACCCGTGAAACTTACCCGTGAAACTTACCCGTGAAACTTACCCGTGAAACCTTGACCCGTGAAACTTACCAGTGAAACCTAGACCCGTGAAACGTCACCCGTGAAACTTACCCGTGAAACTTACCCGTGAAACCTTAACCCGTGAAACTTACCAGTGAAACCTAGACCCGTGAAACGTCACCCGTGAAACATACCCGTGAAACTTACCCGTGAAACTTACCCATGAAACCTTGACCCGTGAAACTTACCAGTGAAACCTAGACCCGTGAAACGTCACCCGTGAAACTTACCCGTAAAACTTACCCGTGAAACTTACCCGTGAAACCTTGACCCGTGAAACTTACAAGTGAAACCTAGACCCGTGAAACGTCACCCGTGAAACATACCCGTGAAACTTACCCGTGAAACTTACCCGTGAAACCTTGACCCGTGAAACTTACCAGTGAAACCTAGACCCGTAAAACGTCACCCGTGAAACATACCCGTGAAACTTACCCGTGAAACTTACCCGTGAAACCTTGACCCGTGAAACTTACCAGTGAAACCTAGACCCGTGAAACATCACCCATGAAACATACTCGTGAAACTTACCCGTGAAACTTACCCGTGAAACCTTGACCCGTGAAACTTACCAGTGAAACCTAGACTCGTGAAACGTCACCTGTAAAACATACCCGTAAAACTTACCCGTGAAACTTACCCGTGAAACCTTGCCCCGTGAAACTTTCCAGTGAAACCTAGACCCGTGAAACGTCACCCGTGAAACTTACCCGTGAAACTTACCCGTGAAACCTTAACCCGTGAAACTTACCAGTGAAACCTAGACCCGTGAAACGTCACCCGTGAAACATACCCGTGAAACTTACCCGTGAAACTTACCCATGAAACCTTGACCCGTGAAACTTACCAGTGAAACCAAGACCCGTGAAACGTCACCCGTGAAACATACCCGTGAAACTTACCCGTAAAACTTACCCGTGAAACTTACCCGTGAAAATTACCCATGAAACCTTGACCCGTGAAACTTACCAGTGAAACCTAGACCCGTGAAACGTCACCCGTGAAACTAACCCGTAAAACTTACCCGTGAAACTTACCCGTGAAACCTTGACCCGTGAAACTTACCAGTGAAACCTAGACCCGTGAAACGTCACCCGTGAAACATACCCGTGAAACTTACCCGTGAAACTTACCCGTGAAACTTACCCGTGAAACCTTGACCCGTGAAACTTACCAGTGAAACCTAGACCCGGGAAACGTCACCCGTGAAACATACCAGTGAAACTTACCCGTGAAACTTACCCGTGAAACCTTGACCCGTGAAACTTACCAGTGAAACCTAGACCCGTGAAACGTCACCCGTGAAACATACCCGAGAAACTTACCCGTGAAACTTACCCGTGAAACCTTGACCCGTGAAACTTACCAGTGAAACCTAGACCCGTGAAACGTCACCCGTGAAACATACCCGTGAAACTTACCCGTGAAACTTACCCGTGAAACCTTGACCCGTGAAACTTACCAGTGAAACCAAGACCCGTGAAAGGTCACCCGTGAAACTTACCCGTGAAACTTACCCGTGAAACTTACCCGTGAAACCTTGACCCGTGAAACTTACCAGTAAAACCTAGACCCGTGAAACGTCACCCGTGAAACTTACCCGTAAAACTTACCCGTGAAACTTACCCGTGAAACCTTGACCCGTGAAACTTACCAGTGAAACCTAGACCCGTGAAACTTACCCGTGAAACTTACCCGTGAAACCTTGACCCGTGAAACTTACCAGTGAAACCTTGACCCGTGAAACTTACCAGTGAAACCTAGACCCGTGAAACGTCACCCGTGAAACATACCCGTGAAACTTACCCGTGAAACTTACCCGTGAAACCTTGACCCGTGAAACTTACCAGTGAAACCTAGACCCGTGAAACGTCACCCGTGAAACATACCTGTGAAACTTACCCGTGAAACTTACCCGTGAAACCTTGACCCGTAAAACTTACCAGTGAAACCTAGACCCGTGAAACGTCACCCGTAAAACATACCCGTGAAACTTACCCGTGAAACTTACCCGTGAAACCTTGCCCCGTGAAACTTTCCAGTGAAAGCTAGACCCGTGAAACGTCACCCGTGAAACATACCCGTGAAACTTACCCGTGAAACTTACCCGTGAAACCTTGACCCGTGAAACTTACCAGTGAAACCTAGACCCGTGAAACGTCACCCGTGAAACTTACCCGTGAAACTTACCCGTGAAACCTTAACCCGTGAAACTTACCAGTGAAACCTAGACCCGTGAAACTTACCCGTGAAACTTACCCGTGAAACTTACCCGTGAAACTTACCCGTGAAACTTACCCGTGAAACTTACCTGTGAAACCTTGACCCGTGAAACTTACCAGTGAAACCTAGACCCGTGAAACGTCACCCGTGAAACTTACCCGTAAAACTTACCCGTGAAACTTACCCGTGAAACCTTGACCCGTGAAACTTACAAGTGAAACCTAGACCCGTGAAACGTCACCCGTGAAACATACCCGTGAAACTTACCCGTGAAACTTACCCGTGAAACCTTGACCCGTGAAACTTACCAGTGAAACCTAGACCCGTAAAACGTCACCCGTGAAACATACCCGTGAAACTTACCCGTGAAACTTACCCGTGAAACCTTGACCCGTGAAACTTACCAGTGAAACCTAGACCCGTGAAACATCACCCATGAAACATACTCGTGAAACTTACCCGTGAAACTTACCCGTGAAACCTTGACCCGTGAAACTTACCAGTGAAACCTAGACTCGTGAAACGTCACCTGTAAAACATACCCGTAAAACTTACCCGTGAAACTTACCCGTGAAACCTTGCCCCGTGAAACTTTCCAGTGAAAGCTAGACCCGTGAAACGTCACCCGTGAAACATACCCGTGAAACTTACCCGTGAAACTTACCCGTGAAACCTTGACCCGTGAAACTTACCAGTGAAACCTAGTTCCGTGAAACATCACCCATGAAACATACCCGTGAAACTTACCCGTGAAACTTACCCGTGAAACTTACCCGTGAAACCTTGACCCGTGAAACTTACCAGTGAAACCTAGACCCGTGAAACGTCACCTGTAAAACATACCCGTAAAACTTACCCGTGAAGCTTACCCGTGAAACCTTGACCCGTGAAACTTTCCAGTGAAACCTAGACCCGTGAAACATACCCGTGAAACTTACCCGTGAAACTTACCCGTGAAACTTACCCGTGAAACTTACCCGTGAAACTTACCCGTGAAACCTTGACCCGTGAAACTTACCAGTGAAACCTAGACCCGTGAAACGTCACCCGTGAAACTTACCCGTGAAACTTACCCGTGAAACCTTGACCCGTGAAACTTACCAGTGAAACCTAGACCCGTGAAACGTCACCCGTGAAACGTACACGTGAAACTTACCCGTGAAACTTACTCGTAAAACCTTGACCCGTGAAACTTACCAGTGAAACCTAGACCCGTGAAACGTCACCCGTGAAACATACCCGTGAAACTTACCCGTGAAACTTACCCATGAAACCTTGACCCGTGAAACTTACCAGTGAAACCAAGACCCGTGAAACGTCACCCGTGAAACATACCCGTGAAACTTACCCGTAAAACTTACCCGTGAAACTTACCCGTGAAAATTACCCATGAAACCTTGACCCGTGAAACTTACCAGTGAAACCTAGACCCGTGAAACGTCACCCGTGAAACTAACCCGTAAAACTTACCCGTGAAACTTACCCGTGAAACCTTGACCCGTGAAACTTACCAGTGAAACCTAGACCCGTGAAACGTCACCCGTGAAACATACCCGTGAAACTTACCCGTGAAACTTACCCGTGAAACTTACCCGTGAAACCTTGACCCGTGAAACTTACCAGTGAAACCTAGACCCGGGAAACGTCACCCGTGAAACATACCAGTGAAACTTACCCGTGAAACTTACCCGTGAAACCTTGACCCGTGAAACTTACCAGTGAAACCTAGACCCGTGAAACGTCACCCGTGAAACATACCCGAGAAACTTACCCGTGAAACTTACCCGTGAAACCTTGACCCGTGAAACTTACCAGTGAAACCTAGACCCGTGAAACGTCACCCGTGAAACTTACCCGTGAAACTTACCCGTGAAACTTACCCGTGAAACCTTGACCCGTGAAACTTACCAGTGAAACCTAGACCCGTGAAACGTCACCCGTGAAACATACCCGTGAAACTTACCCGTGAAACTTACCCGTGAAACCTTGACCCGTGAAACTTACCAGTGAAACCTAGACCCGTGAAAGGTCACCTGTGAAACTTACCCGTGAAACTTACCCGTAAAACTTACCCGTGAAACCTTGACCCGTGAAACTTACCAGTGAAACCTAGACCCGTGAAACGTCACCCGTGAAACATAACCGTGAAACTTACCCGTGAAACTTACCCGTGAAACCTTGACCCGTGAAACTTACCAGTGAAACCTAGACCCGTGAAACGTCACCCGTGAAACATACCCGTGAAACTTACCCGTGAAACTTACCCGTGAAACCTTGACCCGTGAAACTTACCAGTGAAACCTAGACCCGTGAAACGTCACCCGTGAAACATACCCGTGAAAGTTACCCGTGAAACTTACCCGTGAAACCTTGACCCGTGAAACTTACCAGTGAAACCAAGACCCGAGAAACGTCACCCGTGAAACATACCCGTGAAACTTACCCGTGAAACTTACCATTGAAACCTTGACCCGTGAAACTTACCAGTGAAACCTAGACCCGTGAAACGTCACCCGTGAAACATACCCGTGAAACTTACCCGTGAAACTTACCCGTGAAACCTTGACCCGTGAAACTTACCAGTGAAACCTAGACCCGTGAAACGTCACCCGTAAAACTTACCAGTGAAACCTAGACCCGTGAAACGTCACCCGTGAAACATACCCGTGAAACTTACCCGTGAAACTTACCCGTGAAACCTTGACCCGTGAAACTTACCCGTGAAACCTAGACCCTGTGAAACTTACCAGTGAAACCTAGACCCGTGAAACGTCGCCTGTAAAACATACCCGTAAAACTTACCCGTGAAACTTACCCGTGAAACCTTGACCCGTGAAACTTTCCAGTGAAACCTAGACCCGTGAAACGTCACCCGTGAAACATACCCGTGAAACTTACCCGTGAAACTTACCCGTGAAACCTTGACCCGTGAAACTTACCAGTGAAACCTAGACCCGTGAAACGTCACCCGTGAAACGTCACCCGTGAAACTTACCCGTAAAACTTACCCGTGAAACTTACCCGTGAAACCTTGACCCGTAAAACTTACCAGTGAAACCTAGACCCGTGAAACGTCACCCGTGAAACAAACCCGTGAAACTTACCCGTGAAACTTACCCGTAAAACCTTGACCCGTGAAACTTACCAGTGAAACCTAGACCCGTGAAACGTCACCCGTGAAACATACCCGTGAAACTTACCCGTGAAACTTACCCGTGAAACCTTGACCCGTGAAACTTACCAGTGAAACCTAGACCCGTGAAACGTCACCCGTGAAACATACCCGTGAAACTTACCCGTGAAACTTACCCGTGAAACCTTGACCCGTGAAACTTACCAGTGAAACCTAGACCCGTGAAACGTCACCCGTGAAACTTACCCGTAAAACATACCCGTGAAACTTACCCGTAAAACCTTGACCCGTGAAACTTACCAGTGAAACCTAGACCCGTGAAACGACACCCGTGAAACATACCCGTGAAACTTACCCGTGAAACTTACCCGTGAAACCTTGATCCGTGAAACTTACCAGTGAAACCTAGACCCGTGAAACGTCACCCGTGAAACATACCCGTGAAACTTACCCGTGAAACTTACCCGTGAAACCTTGACCCGTGAAACTTACCAGTGAAACCTAGACCCGTGAAACGTCACCCGTGAAACATACCCGTGAAACTTACCTGTGAAACTTACCCGTGAAACCTTGACCCGTGAAACTTACCAGTGAAACCTAGACCCGTGAAACGTCACCCGTGAAACATACCCGTGAAATTTACCCGTGAAACTTACCCGTGAAACCTTGACCCGTGAAACTTACCAGTGAAACCAAGACCCGTGAAAGGTCACCCGTGAAACTTACCCGTGAAACTTACCCGTGAAACTTACCCGTGAAACTTACCCGTGAAACCTTGACCCGTGAAACTTACCAGTAAAACCTAGACCCGTGAAACGTCACCCGTGAAACTTACCCGTAAAACTTACCCGTGAAACTTACCCGTGAAACCTTGACCCGTGAAACTTACCAGTGAAACCTAGACCCGTGAAACTTACCCGTGAAACTTACCCGTGAAACCTTGACCCGTGAAACTTACCAGTGAAACCTTGACCCGTGAAACTTACCAGTGAAACCTAGACCCGTGAAACGTCACCCGTGAAACATACCCGTGAAACTTACCCGTGAAACTTACCCGTGAAACCTTGACCCGTGAAACTTACCAGTGAAACCTAGACCCGTGAAACGTCACCCGTGAAACATACCTGTGAAACTTACCCGTGAAACTTACCCGTGAAACCTTGACCCGTAAAACTTACCAGTGAAACCTAGACCCGTGAAACGTCACCCGTAAAACATACCCGTGAAACTTACCCGTGAAACTTACCCGTGAAACCTTGACCCGTGAAACTTACCAGTGAAACCTAGACCCGTGAAACATCACCCATGAAACATACCCGTGAAACTTACCCGTGAAACTTACCCGTGAAACCTAGACCCGTGAAACTTACCAGTGAAACCTAGACCCGTGAAACGTCGCCTGTAAAACATACCCGTAAAACTTACCCGTGAAACTTACCCGTGAGACCTTGACCCGTGAAACTTTCCAGTGAAACCTAGACCCGTGAAACGTCACCCGTGAAACATACCCGTGAAACTTACCCGTGACACCTTGACCCGTGAAACTTACCAGTGAAACCTAGACCCGTGAAACGTCACCCGTGAAACGTCACCCTTGAAACTTACCCGTAAAACTTACCCGTGAAACTTACCCGTGAAACCTTGACCCGTGAAACTTACCAGTGAAACCTATACCCGTGAAACGTCACCCGTGAAACATACCCGTGAAACTTACCCGTGAAACTTACCCGTGAAACTTACCCGTGAAACGTCACCTGTAAAACATACCCGTAAAACTTACCCGCGAAACTTACCCGTGAAACCTTGACCCGTGAAACTTACCAGTGAAACCAAGACCCGTGAAACGTCATCCGTGAAACATACCCGTGAAACTTACCCGTGAAACTTACCCGTGAAACCTTGACCCGTGAAACTTACCAGTGAAACCTAGACCCGTGAAACGTCACCTGTAAAACATACCCGTAAAACTTACCCGTGAAACATACCCGTGAAACTTGCCAGTGAAACCTAGACCCGTGAAACGTCACCCGTGAAACTTACCCGTGAAACTTACCCGTGAAACTTTGACCCGTGAAACTTACCAGTAAAACCTAGACCCGTGAAACATCACCCATGAAACATACCCGTGAAACTTACCCGTGTAACTTACCCGTGAAACCTTGACCCGTGAAACTTACCAGTGAAACCTAGACCCGTGAAACGTCACCTGTAAAACATACCCGTAAAACTTACCCGTGAAACTTACCCGTGAAACTTACCCGTGAAACCTTGACCCGTGAAACTTTCCAGTGAAACCTAGACCCGTGAAACGTCACCCGTGAAACATACCCGTGAAACTTACCCCTGAAACTTACCCGTGAAACCTTGACCCGTGAAACTTACCAGTGAAACCTAGACCCGTGAAACGTCACCCGTGAAACTTACCCGTAAAACTTACCCGTGAAACTTACCCGTGAAACCTTGACCCGTGAAACTTACCAGTGAAACCTAGACCCGTGAAACGTCACCCGTGAAACATACCCGTGAAACTTACCCGTGAAACCTTGACCCGTGAAACTTACCAGTGAAACCAAGACCCGTGAAACGTCACCCGTGAAACATACCCGTGAAACTTACCCGTGAAACTTACCCGTGAATCCTTGACCTGTGAAACTTACCAGTGAAACCTAGACCCGTGAAACGTCACCCGTGAAACATACCCGTGAAACTTACCCGTGAAACTTACCCGTGAAACCTTGACCCGTGAAACTTACCAGTGAAACCTAGACCCGTGAAACGTCACCCGTGAAACTTACCCGTAAAACTTACCCGTGAAACTTACCCGTGAAACCTTGACCCGTGAAACTTACCAGTGAAACCTAGACCCGTGAAACGTCACCCGTGAAACTAACGCGTAAAACTTACCCGTGAAACGTCACCCGTGAAACATACCCGTGAAACTTACCCGTGAAACCTTGACCCGTGAAACTTACCAGTGAAACCTAGACCCGTGAAACATCACCCATGAAACATACCCGTGAAACTTACCCGTGAAACTTACCCGTGAAACCTAGACCCGTGAAACTTACCAGTGAAACCTAGACCCGTGAAACGTCGCCTGTAAAACATACCCGTAAAACTTACCCGTGAAACTTACCCGTGAAACCTTGACCCGTGAAACTTTCCAGTGAAACCTAGACCCGTGAAACGTCACTTGTGAAACATACCCGTGAAACTTACCCGTGAAACTTACCAGTGAAACCTAGACCCGTGAAACGTCACCCGTGAAACATACCTGTGAAACTTACCCGTGAAACTTACCCGTGAAACCTTGACCCGTGAAACTTACCAGTGAAACCTAGACCCGTGAAACGTCACCCGTAAAACATACCCGTGAAACTTACCCGTGAAACTTACCCGTGAAACCTTGACCCGTGAAACTTACCAGTGAAACCTAGACCCGTGAAACATCACCCATGAAACATACCCGTGAAACTTACCCGTGAAACTTACCCGTGAAACCTAGACCCGTGAAACATACCAGTGAAACCTAGACCCGTGAAACGTCGCCTGTAAAACATACCCGTAAAACTTACCCGTGAAACTTACCCGTGAGACCTTGACCCGTGAAACTTTCCAGTGAAACCTAGACCCGTGAAACGTCACCCGTGAATCATACCCGTGAAACTTACCCGTGACACCTTGACCCGTGAAACTTACCAGTGAAACCTAGACCCGTGAAACGTCACCCGTGAAACGTCACCCGTGAAACTTACCCGTAAAACATACCCGTGAAACTTACCCGTGAAACCTTGACCCGTGAAACTTACCAGTGAAACCTAGACCCGTGAAACGTCACCCGTGAAACATACCCGTGAAACTTACCCGTAAAACCTTGACCCGTGAAACTTACGAGTGAAACCTAGACCCGTGAAACGTCACCCGTGAAACTTCACCCGTGAAACATACCCGTGAAACTTACCCGTGAAACTTACCCGTGAAACCTTGACCCGTGAAACTTACGAGTGAAACCTAGACCCGTAAAACGTCACCCGTGAAACATACCCGTGAAACTTACCCGTGAAACTTACCCGTGATACCTTGACCCGTGAAACTTACCAGTGAAACCTAGACCCGTGAAACGTCACCCGTGAAACATACCCGTGAAACTTACCCGTGAAACTTACCCGTGAAACCTTGACCCGTGAAACTTACCAGTGAAACCTAGACCCGTGAAACGTCACCCGTGAAACATACCCGTGAAACTTACCCGTGAAACTTACCCGTGAAACCTTGACCCGTGAAACTTACTAGTGAAACCTAGACCCGTGAAACGTCACCCGTGAAACATACCCGTGAAACTTACCCGTGAAACCTTGACCCGTGAAACTTACCAGTGAAACCTAGACCCGTGAAACGTCACCTGTAAAACATACCCGTAAAACTTACCCGTGAAACTTACCCGTGAAACCTTGACCCGTGAAACTTTCCAGTGAAACCTAGACCCGTGAAACGTCACCCGTGAAACTTACCCGTAAAACTTACCCGTGAAACTTACCCGTGAAACCTTGACCCGTGAAACTTACCAGTGAAACCTATACCCGTGAAACGTCACCCGTGAAACATACCCGTGAAACTTACCCGTGAAACTTACCCGTGAAACGTCACCTGTAAAACATACCCGTAAAACTTACCCGTGAAACTTATCCGTGAAACCTTGACCCGTGAAACTTACCAGTGAAACCAAGACCCGTGAAACGTCATCCGTGAAACATACCCGTGAAACTTACCCGTGAAACTTACCCGTGAAACCTTGACCCGTGAAACCTTGACCCGTGAAACTTACCAGTGAAACCTAGACCCGTGAAACGTCACCTGTAAAACATACCCGTAAAACTTACCCGTGAAACATACCCGTGAAACTTGCCAGTGAAACCTAGACCCGTGAAACGTCACCCGTGAAACTTACCCGTGAAACTTACCCGTGAAACTTACCAGTGAAACCTAGACCCGTGAAACGTCACCTGTAAAACATACCCGTAAAACTTACCCGTGAAACTTACCCGTGAAACCTTGACCCGTGAAACTTTCCAGTGAAACCTAGACCCGTGAAACGTCACCCGTGAAACTTACCCGTAAAACTTACCCGTGAAACTTACCCGTGAAACCTTGACCCGTGAAACTTACCAGTGAAACCTATACCCGTGAAACGTCACCCGTGAAACATACCCGTGAAACTTACCCGTGAAACTTACCCGTGAAACGTCACCTGTAAAACATACCCGTAAAACTTACCCGTGAAACTTATCCGTGAAACCTTGACCCGTGAAACTTACAAGTGAAACCAAGACCCGTGAAACGTCATCCGTGAAACATACCCGTGAAACTTACCCGTGAAACTTACCCGTGAAACCTTGACCCGTGAAACCTTGACCCGTGAAACTTACCAGTGAAACCTAGACCCGTGAAACGTCACCTGTAAAACATACCCGTAAAACTTACCCGTGAAACATACCCGTGAAACTTGCCAGTGAAACCTAGACCCGTGAAACGTCACCCGTGAAACTTACCCGTGAAACTTACCCGTGAAACTTTGACCCGTGAAACTTACCAGTAAAACCTAGACCCGTGAAACATCACCCATGAAACATACCCGTGAAACTTACCCGTGAAACTTACCCGTGAAACCTTGACCCGTGAAACTTACCAGTGAAACCTAGACCCGTGAAACGTCACCTGTAAAACATACCCGTAAAACTTACCCGTGAAACTTACCCGTGAAACTTACCCGTGAAACCTTGACCCGTGAAACTTTCCAGTAAAACCTAGACCCGTGAAACGTCACCCGTGAAACATACCCGTGAAACTTACCCGTGAAACTTACCCGTGAAACCTTGACCCTTGAAACTTACCAGTGAAACCTAGACCCGTGAAACGTCACCCGTGAAACTTACCCGTAAAACTTACCCGTGAAACTTACCCGTGAAACCTTGACCCGTGAAACTTACCAGTGAAACCTAGACCCGTAAAACGTCACCCGTGAAACATACCCGTGAAACTTACCCGTGAAACTTACCCGTGATACCTTGACCCGTGAAACTTACCAGTGAAACCTAGACCCGTGAAACGTCACCCGTGAAACATACCCGTGAAACTTACCTGTGAAACTTACCCGTGAAACCTTGACCCGTGAAATTTACCAGTGAAACCTAGACCCGTGAAACGTCACCCGTGAAACATACCCGTGAAACTTACCCGTGAAACTTACCCGTGAAACCTTGACCCGTGAAACTTACTAGTGAAACCTAGACCCGTGAAACGTCCCCCGTGAAACATACCCGTGAAACTTACCCGTGAAACTTACCCGTGAAACCTTGACCCGTGAAACTTACCAGTGAAACCTAGACCCGTGAAACGTCACCTGTAAAACATACCCGTAAAACTTACCCGTGAAACTTACCCGTGAAACCTTGACCCGTGAAACTTTCCAGTGAAACCTAGACCCGTGAAACGTCACCCGTGAAACTTACCCGTAAAACTTACCCGTGAAACTTACCCGTGAAACCTTGACCCGTGAAACTTACCAGTGAAACCTATACCCGTGAAACGTCACCCGTGAAACATACCCGTGAAACTTACCCGTGAAACTTACCCGTGAAACTTACCCGTGAAACGTCACCTGTAAAACATACCCGTAAAACTTACCCGCGAAACTTACCCGTGAAACCTTGACCCGTGAAACTTACCAGTGAAACCAAGACCCGTGAAACGTCATCCGTGAAACATACCCGTGAAACTTACCCGTGAAACTTACCCGTGAAACCTTGACCCGTGAAACTTACCAGTGAAACCTAGACCCGTGAAACGTCACCTGTAAAACATACCCGTAAAACTTACCCGTGAAACATACCCGTGAAACTTGCCAGTGAAACCTAGACCCGTGAAACGTCACCCGTGAAACTTACCCGTGAAACTTACCCGTGAAACTTTGACCCGTGAAACTTACCAGTAAAACCTAGACCCGTGAAACATCACCCATGAAACATACCCGTGAAACTTACCCGTGAAACTTACCCGTGAAACCTTGACCCGTGAAACTTACCAGTGAAACCTAGACCCGTGAAACGTCACCTGTAAAACATACCCGTAAAACTTACCCGTGAAACTTACCCGTGAAACTTACCCGTGAAACCTTGACCCGTGAAACTTTCCAGTGAAACCTAGACCCGTGAAACGTCACCCGTGAAACATACCCGTGAAACTTACCCCTGAAACTTACCCGTGAAACCTTGACCCGTGAAACTTACCAGTGAAACCTAGACCCGTGAAACGTCACCCGTGAAACTTACCCGTAAAACTTACCCGTGAAACTTACCCGTGAAACCTTGACCCGTGAAACTTACCAGTGAAACCTAGACCCGTGAAACGTCACCCGTGAAACATACCCGTGAAACTTAACCGTGAAACCTTGACCCGTGAAACTTACCAGTGAAACCAAGACCCGTGAAACGTCACCCGTGAAACATACCCGTGAAACTTACCCGTGAAACTTACCCGTGAATCCTTGACCTGTGAAACATACCAGTGAAACCTAGACCCGTGAAACGTCACCCGTGAAACATACCCGTGAAACTTACCCGTGAAACTTACCCGTGAAACCTTGACCCGTGAAACTTACCAGTGAAACCTAGACCCGTGAAACGTCACCCGTGAAACTTACCCGTAAAACTTACCCGTGAAACTTACCCGTGAAACCTTGACCCGTGAAACTTACCAGTGAAACCTAGACCCGTGAAACGTCACCCGTGAAACTAACGCGTAAAACTTACCCGTGAAACGTCACCCGTGAAACATACCCGTGAAACTTACCCGTGAAACCTTGACCCGTGAAACTTACCAGTGAAACCTAGACCCGTGAAACATCACCCATGAAACATACCCGTGAAACTTACCCGTGAAACTTACCCGTGAAACCTAGACCCGTGAAACTTACCAGTGAAACCTAGACCCGTGAAACGTCGCCTGTAAAACATACCCGTAAAACTTACCCGTGAAACTTACCCGTGAAACCTTGACCCGTGAAACTTTCCAGTGAAACCTAGACCCGTGAAACGTCACTTGTGAAACATACCCGTGAAACTTACCCGTGAAACTTACCCGTGTAACCTTGACCCGTGAAACTTACCAGTGAAACCTAGACCCGTGAAACGTCACCCGTGAAACATACCTGTGAAACTTACCCGTGAAACTTACCCGTGAAACCTTGACCCGTGAAACTTACCAGTGAAACCTAGACCCGTGAAACGTCACCCGTAAAACATACCCGTGAAACTTACCCGTGAAACTTACCCGTGAAACCTTGACCCGTGAAACTTACCAGTGAAACCTAGACCCGTGAAACATCACCCATGAAACATACCCGTGAAACTTACCCGTGAAACTTACCCGTGAAACCTAGACCCGTGAAACTTACCAGTGAAACCTAGACCCGTGAAACGTCGCCTGTAAAACATACCCGTAAAACTTACCCGTGAAACTTACCCGTGAGACCTTGACCCGTGAAACTTTCCAGTGAAACCTAGACCCGTGAAACGTCACCCGTGAAACATACCCGTGAAACTTACCCGTGACACCTTGACCCGTGAAACTTACCAGTGAAACCTAGACCCGTGAAACGTCACCCGTGAAACGTCACCCGTGAAACTTACCCGTAAAACATACCCGTGAAACTTACCCGTGAAACCTTGACCCGTGAAACTTACCAGTGAAACCTAGACCCGTGAAACGTCACCCGTGAAACATACCCGTGAAACTTACCCGTGAAACTTACCCGTAAAACCTTGACCCGTGAAACTTACGAGTGAAACCTAGACCCGTGAAACGTCACCCGTGAAACTTCACCCGTGAAACATACCCGTGAAACTTACCCGTGAAACTTACCCGTGAAACCTTGACCCGTGAAACTTACCAGTGAAACCTAGACCCGTAAAACGTCACCCGTGAAACATACCCGTGAAACTTACCCGTGAAACTTACCCGTGATACCTTGACCCGTGAAACTTACCAGTGAAACCTAGACCCGTGAAACGTCACCCGTGAAACATACCCGTGAAACTTACCCGTGAAACTTACCCGTGAAACCTTGACCCGTGAAACTTACCAGTGAAACCTAGACCCGTGAAACGTCACCCGTGAAACATACCCGTGAAACTTACCCGTGAAACTTACCCGTGAAACCTTGACCCGTGAAACTTACTAGTGAAACCTAGACCCGTGAAACGTCACCCGTGAAACATACCCGTGAAACTTACCCGTGAAACCTTGACCCGTGAAACTTACCAGTGAAACCTAGACCCGTGAAACGTCACCTGTAAAACATACCCGTAAAACTTACCCGTGAAACTTACCCGTGAAACCTTGACCCGTGAAACTTTCCAGTGAAACCTAGACCCGTGAAACGTCACCCGTGAAACTTACCCGTAAAACTTACCCGTGAAACTTACCCGTGAAACCTTGACCCGTGAAACTTACCAGTGAAACCTATACCCGTGAAACGTCACCCGTGAAACATACCCGTGAAACTTACCCGTGAAACTTACCCGTGAAACGTCACCTGTAAAACATACCCGTAAAACTTACCCGTGAAACTTATCCGTGAAACCTTGACCCGTGAAACTTACCAGTGAAACCAAGACCCGTGAAACGTCATCCGTGAAACATACCCGTGAAACTTACCCGTGAAACTTACCCGTGAAACCTTGACCCGTGAAACCTTGACCCGTGAAACTTACCAGTGAAACCTAGACCCGTGAAACGTCACCTGTAAAACATACCCGTAAAACTTACCCGTGAAACATACCCGTGAAACTTGCCAGTGAAACCTAGACCCGTGAAACGTCACCCGTGAAACTTACCCGTGAAACTTACCCGTGAAACTTTGACCCGTGAAACTTACCAGTAAAACCTAGACCCGTGAAACATCACCCATGAAACATACCCGTGAAACTTACCCGTGAAACTTACCCGTGAAACCTTGACCCGTGAAACTTACCAGTGAAACCTAGACCCGTGAAACGTCACCTGTAAAACATACCCGTAAAACTTACCCGTGAAACTTACCCGTGAAACCTTGACCCGTGAAACTTTCCAGTAAAACCTAGACCCGTGAAACGTCACCCGTGAAACATACCCGTGAAACTTACCCGTGAAACTTACCCGTGAAACCTTGACCCTTGAAACTTACCAGTGAAACCTAGACCCGTGAAACGTCACCCGTGAAACTTACCCGTAAAACTTACCCGTGAAACTTACCCGTGAAACCTTGACCCGTGAAACTTACCAGTGAAACCTAGACCCGTGAAACGTCACCCGTGAAACATACCCGTGAAACTTACCCGTGAAACCTTGACCCGTGAAACTTACCAGTGAAACCAAGACCCGTGAAACGTCACCCGTGAAACATACCCGTGAAACTTACCCGTGAAACTTACCCGTGAATCCTTGACCTGTGAAACTTACCAGTGAAACCTAGACCCGTGAAACGTCACCCGTGAAACATACCCGTGAAACTTACCCGTGAAACTTACCCGTGAAACCTTGACCCGTGAAACTTACCAGTGAAACCTAGACCCGTGAAACGTCACCCGTGAAACTTACCCGTAAAACTTACCCGTGCAACTTACCCGTGAAACCTTGACCCGTGAAACTTACCAGTGAAACCTAGACCCGTGAAACGTCACCCGTGAAACTTACGCGTAAAACTTAAACGTGAAACGTCACCCGTGAAACATACCCGTGAAACTTACCCGTGAAACTTACCCGTGAATCCTTGACCTGTGAAACTTACCAGTGAAACCTAGACCCGTGAAACGTCACCCGTGAAACATACCCGTGAAACTTACCCGTGAAACTTACCCGTGAAACCTTGACCCGTGAAACTTACCAGTGAAACCTAGACCCGTGAAACGTCACCCGTGAAACTTACCCGTAAAACTTACCCGTGAAACTTACCCGTGAAACCTTGACCCGTGAAACTTACCAGTGAAACCTAGACCCGTGAAACATCACCCATGAAACATACCCGTGAAACTTACCCGTGAAACTTACCCGTGAAACCTAGACCCGTGAAACTTACCAGTGAAACCTAGACCCGTGAAACGTCGCCTGTAAAACATACCCGTAAAACTTACCCGTGAAACTTACCCGTGAAACCTTGACCCGTGAAACTTTCCAGTGAAACCTAGACCCGTGAAACGTCACTTGTGAAACATAACGTGAAACTTACCCGTGAAACTTACCCGTGAAACCTTGACCCGTGAAACTTACCAGTGAAACCTAGACCCGTGAAACGTCACCCGTGAAACTTACCCGTAAAACTTACCCGTGAAACCTTGACCCGTGAAACTTACCAGTGAAACCTAGACCCGTGAAACGTCACCCGTGAAACATACCCGTGAAACTTACCCGTGAAACTTACCCGTAAAACCTTGACCCGTGAAACTTACCAGTGAAATCTAGACCCGTGAAACGTCACCCGTGAAACATACCCGTGAAACTTACCCGTGAAACTTAACCGTGAAACCTTGACCCGTGAAACTTACCAGTGAAACCTAGACCCGTGAAACGTCACCCGTGAAACTTACCCGTGAAACTTACCCGTGAAACATAGACCCGTGAAACTTACCAGTGAAACCTAGACCCGTGAAACGTCGCCTGTAAAACATACCCGTAAAACTTACCCGTGAAACTTACCCGTAAAACCTTGACCCGTGAAACTTTCCAGTGAAACCTAGACCCGTGAAACGTCACTTGTGAAACATACCCGTGAAACTTACCCGTGAAACTTACCCGTGAAACCTTGACCCGTGAAACTTACCCGTGAAACCTAGACCCGTGAAACGTCACCCGTGAAACATACCCGTGAAACTTACCCGTGAAACTTACCCGTGAAACCTTGACCCGTGAAACTTACCAGTGAAACCTAGACCCGTGAAACGTCACCCGTGAAACATACCCGTGAAACTTACCCGTGAAACTTACCCGTAAAACCTTGACCCGTGAAACTTACCAGTGAAACCTAGACCCGTGAAACATCACCCATGAAACATACCCGTGAAACTTACCCGTGAATCTTACCCGTGAAACCTTGACCCGTGAAACTTACCAGTGAAACCTAGACCCGTGAAACGTCACCCGTGAAACATACCCGTGAAACTTACCCGTGAAACTTACCCGTGAAACCTTGACCCGTGAAACTTACCAGTGAAACCTAGACCCGTGAAACGTCACCCGTAACACATACCCGTAAAACTTACCCGTGAAACTTACCCGTGAAACCTTGACCCGTGAAACTTACCAGTGAAACCTAGACCCGTGAAACGTCACCCGTGAAACATACCCGTGAAACTTACCCGTGAAACTTACCCGTGAAACTTACCCGTGAAACCTTGACCCGTGAAAATTACTAGTGAAACCTAGACCCGTGAAACGTCACCCGTGAAACATACCCGTGAAAC
This sequence comes from Agonum fuliginosum, assembly GCA_947534325.1. Classification (NCBI taxonomy): domain Eukaryota; kingdom Metazoa; phylum Arthropoda; class Insecta; order Coleoptera; family Carabidae; genus Agonum; species Agonum fuliginosum. The sequence continues at coordinate 53,231,157 of OX384030.1, read as the reverse complement.
TTACCCGTGAAACTTACCCGTGAAACCTTGACCCGTGAAACTTACCAGTGAAACCTAGACCCGTGAAACGTCACCCGTGAAACATACCCGTGAAACTTACCCGTGAAACTTACCCGTAAAACCTTGACCCGTAAAACTTACCAGTGAAACCTAGACCCGTGAAACATCACCCATGAAACATACCCGTGAAACTTACCCGTGAATCTTACCCGTGAAACCTTGACCCGTGAAACTTACCAGTGAAACCTAGACCCGTGAAACGTCACCTGTAAAACATACCCGTGAAACTTACCCGTGAAACTTACCCGTGAAACCTTGACCCGTGAAACCTTGACCCGTGAAACTTACCAGTGAAACCTAGACCCGTGAAACGTCACCTGTAAAACATACCCGTAAAACTTACCCGTGAAACATACCCGTGAAACTTACCAGTGAAACCTAGACCCGTGAAACGTCACCCGTGAAACTTACCCGTGAAACTTACCCGTGAAACCTTGACCCGTGAAACTTACCAGTAAAACCTAGACCCGTGAAACATCACCCATGAAACATACCCGTGAAACTTACCCGTGAAACTTACCCGTGAAACCTTGACCCGTGAAACTTACTAGTGAAACCTAGACCCGTGAAACGTCACCCGTGAAACATACCCGTGAAACTTACCCGTGAAACTTACCCGTGAAACCTTGACCCGTGAAACTTACCAGTGAAACCTAGACCCGTGAAACGTCACCCGTGAAACATACCCGTGAAACTTACCCGTGAAACTTACCCGTAAAACCTTGACCCGTGAAACTTACCAGTGAAACCTAGACCCGTGAAACATCACCCATGAAACATACCCGTGAAACTTACCCGTGAATCTTACCCGTGAAACCTTGACCCGTGAAACTTACCAGTGAAACCTAGACCCGTGAAACGTCACCTGTAAAACATACCCGTAAAACTTACCCGTGAAACTTACCCGTGAATCCTTGACCCGTGAAACTTTCCAGTGAAACCTAGACCCGTGAAACGTCACCCGTGAAACTTACCCGTAAAACTTACCCGTGAAACTTACCCGTGAAATCTTGACCCGTGAAACTTACCAGTGAAACCTAGACCCGTGAAACTTCACCCGTGAAACATACCCGTGAAACTTACCCGTGAAACTTACCCGTGAAACGTCACCTGTAAAACATACCCGTAAAACTTACCCGTGAAACTTACCCGTGAAACCTTGACCCGTGAAACTTACCAGTGAAACCAAGACCCGTGAAACTTCACCCGTGAAACATACCCGTGAAACTTACCCGTGAAACTTACCCGTGAAACGTCACCTGTAAAACATACCCGTAAAACTTACCCGTGAAACTTACCCGTGAAACCTTGACCCGTGAAACTTACCAGTGAAACCAAGACCCGTGAAACGTCATCCGTGAAACATACCCGTGAAACTTACCCGTGAAACTTACCCGTGAAACCTTGACCCGTGAAACTTACCAGTGAAACCTAGACCCGTGAAACGTCACCCGTGAAACATACCCGTGAAACTTACCAGTGAAACCTAGACCCGTGAAACGTCACCCGTGAAACTTACCCGTGAAACTTACCCGTGAAACCTTGACCTGTGAAACTTACCAGTAAAACCTAGACCCGTGAAACATCACCCATGAAACATACCCGTGAAACTTACCCGTGAAACTTACCCGTGAAACCTTGACCCGTGAAACTTACCAGTGAAACCTAGACCCGTGAAACGTCACCTGTAAAACATACCCGTAAAACTTACCCGTGTAACTTACCCGTGAAACTTACCCGTGAAACCTTGACCCGTGAAACTTACCAGTGAAACCTAGACCCGTGAAACATCACCCATGAAACATACCCGTGAAACTTACCCGTGAAACTTACCCGTGAAACCTAGACCCGTGAAACTTACCAGTGAAACCTAGACCCGTGAAACGTCGCCTGTAAAACATACCCGTAAAACTTACCCGTGAAACTTACCCGTGAAACCTTGACCCGTGAAACTTTCCAGTGAAACCTAGACCCGTGAAACGTCACTTGTGAAACATACCCGTGAAACTTACCGGTGAAACTTACCCGTGAAACCTTGACTCGTGAAACTTACCAGTGAAACCTAGACCCGTGAAACGCACCCGTGAAACGTCACCCGTGAAACTTACCCGTAAAACTTACCCGTGAAACTTACCCGTGAAACCTTGACCCGTGAAACTTACCAGTGAAACCTAGACCCGTGAAACGTCACCCGTGAAACATACCCGTGATACTTACCCGTGAAACTTACCCGTAAAACCTTGAACTGTGAAACTTACCAGTGAAACCTAGACCCGTGAAACGTCACCCGTGAAACATACCCGTGAAATTTACCCGTGAAACTTACCCGTGAAACCTTGACCCGTGAAACTTACCAGTGAAACCTAGACCCGTGAAACGTCACCCGTGAAACATACCCGTGAAACTTACCCGTGAAACCTAGACCCGTGAAACTTACCAGTGAAACCTAGACCCGTGAAACGTCGCCTGTAAAACATACCCGTAAAACTTACCCGTGAAACTTACCCGTGAAACCTTGACCCGTGAAACTTTCCAGTGAAACCTAGACCCGTGAAACGTCACTTGTGAAACATACCCGTGAAACTTACCCGTGAAACTTACCCGTGAAACCTTGACCCGTGAAACTTACCCGTGAAACCTAGACCCGTTAAACGTCACCCGTGAAACATACCCGTGAAATTTACCCGTGAAACTTACCCGTAAAACCTTGACCCGTGAAACTTACCAGTGAAACCTAGACCCGTGAAACGTCACCCGTGAAACATACCCGTGAAACTTACCCGTGAAACTTACCCGTGAAACCTTGACCCGTGAAACTTACCAGTGAAACCTAGACCCGTGAAACGTCACCCGTGAAACATACCCGTGAAACTTACCCGTGAAACTTACCCGTGAAACCTTGACCCGTGAAACTTACCAGTGAAACCTAGACCCGTGAAACGTCACCCGTGAAACATACCCGTGTAACTTACCCGTGAAACTTACCCGTGAAACCTTGACAAGTGAAACTTACTAGTGAAACCTAGACCCGTGAAACGTCACCCGTGAAACATACCCGTGAAACTTACCCGTGAAACTTACCCGTGAAACCTTGACCCGTGAAACTTACCAGTGAAACCTAGACCCGTGAAACGTCACCCGTGAAACATACCCGTGAAACTTACCCGTGAAACTTACCCGTAAAACCTTGACCCGTGAAACTTACCAGTGAAACCTAGACCCGTGAAACATCACTCATGAAACATACCCGTGAAACTTACCCGTGAATCTTACCCGTGAAACCTTGACCCGTGAAACTTACCAGTGAAACCTAGACCCGTGAAACGTCACCTGTAAAACATACCCGTGAAACTTACCCGTGAAACTTACCCGTGAAACCTTGACCCGTGAAACCTTGACCCGTGAAACATACCCGTGAAACTTACCCGTGAAACTTACCCGTAAAACCTTGACCCGTGAAACTAACCAGTGAAACCTAGACCCGTGAAACATCACCCATGAAACATACCCGTGAAACTTACCCGTGAATCTTACCCGTGAAACCTTGACCCGTGAAACTTACCAGTGAAACCTAGACCCGTGAAACGTCACCTGTAAAACATACCCGTGAAACTTACCCGTGAAACTTACCCGTGAAACCTTGACCCGTGAAACCTTGACCCGTGAAACTTACCAGTGAAACCTAGACCCGTGAAACGTCACCTGTAAAACATACCCGTAAAACTTACCCGTGAAACATACCCGTGAAACTTACCAGTGAAACCTAGACCCGTGAAACGTCACCCGTGAAACTTACCCGTGAAACTTACCCGTGAAACCTTGACCCGTGAAACTTACCAGTAAAACCTAGACCCGTGAAACATCACCCATGAAACATACCCGTGAAACTTACCCGTGAAACTTACCCGTGAAACCTTGACCCGTGAAACTTACTAGTGAAACCTAGACCCGTGAAACGTCACCCGTGAAACATACCCGTGAAACTTACCCGTGAAACTTACCCGTGAAACCTTGACCCGTGAAACTTACTAGTGAAACCTAGACCCGTGAAACATCACCCGTGAAACATACCCGTGAAACTTACCCGTGAAACTTACCCGTGAAACCTTGACCCGTGAAACTTACCAGTGAAACCTAGACCCGTGAAACGTCACCCGTGAAACATACCCGTGAAACTTACCCGTGAAACTTACCCGTAAAACCTTGACCCGTGAAACTTACCAGTGAAACCTAGACCCGTGAAACATCACCCATGAAACATACCCGTGAAACTTACCCGTGAATCTTACCCGTGAAACCTTGACCCGTGAAACTTACCAGTGAAACCTAGACCCGTGAAACGTCACCTGTAAAACATACCCGTAAAACTTACCCGTGAAACTTACCCGTGAATCCTTGACCCGTGAAACTTTCCAGTGAAACCTAGACCCGTGAAACGTCACCCGTGAAACTTACCCGTAAAACTTACCCGTGAAACTTACCCGTGAAACCTTGACCCGTGAAACTTACCAGTGAAACCTAGACCCATGAAACTTCACCCGTGAAACCTTGACCCGTGAAACTTACCAGTGAAACCAAGACCCGTGAAACTTCACCCGTGAAACATACCCGTTAAACTTACCCGTGAAACTTACCCGTGAAACGTCACCTGTAAAACATACCCGTAAAACTTACCCGTGAAACTTACCCGTGAAACCTTGACCCGTGAAACTTACCAGTGAAACCAAGACCCGTAAAACGTCATCCGTGAAACATACCCGTGAAACTTACCCGTGAAACCTTGACCCGTGAAACTTACCAGTGAAACCTAGACCCGTGAAACGTCACCCGTGAAACATACCCGTGAAACTTACCAGTGAAACCTAGACCCGTAAAACGTCACCCGTGAAACTTACCCGTGAAACTTACCCGTGAAACCTTGACCCGTGAAACTTACCAGTAAAACCTAGACCCGTGAAACATCACCCATGAAACATACCCGTGAAACTTACCCGTGAAACTTACCCGTGAAACCTTGACCCGTGAAACTTACCAGTGAAACCTAGACCCGTGAAACGTCACCTGTAAAACATACCCGTAAAACTTACCCGTGAAACTTACCCGTGAAACTTACCCGTGAAACCTTGACCCGTGAAACTTACCAGTGAAACCTAGACCCGTGAAACGTCGCCTGTAAAACATACCCGTAAAACTTACCCGTGAAACATACCCGTGAAACTTACCCGTGAAACCTTGACCCGTGAAACTTACCAGTGAAACCTAGACCCGTGAAACGTCACCCGTGAAACATACCCGTGAAACTTACCAGTGAAACCTAGACCCGTAAAACGTCACCCGTGAAACTTACCCGTGAAACTTACCCGTGAAACCTTGACCCGTGAAACTTACCAGTAAAACCTAGACCCGTGAAACATCACCCATGAAACATACCCGTGAAACTTACCCGTGAAACTTACCCGTGAAACCTAGACCCGTGAAACTTACCAGTGAAACCTAGACCCGTGAAACGTCGCCTGTAAAACATACCCGTAAAACTTACCCGTGAAACTTACCCGTGAAACCTTGACCCGTGAAACTTTCCAGTGAAACCTAGACCCGTGAAACGTCACTTGTGAAACATACCCGTGAAACTTACCGGTGAAACTTACCCGTGAAACCTTGACCCGTGAAACTTACTAGTGAAACCTAGACCCGTGAAACGCACCCGTGAAACGTCACCCGTGAAACTTACCCGTAAAACTTACCCGTGAAACTTACCCGTGAAACCTTGACCCGTGAAACTTACCAGTGAAACCTAGACCCGTGAAACGTCACCCGTGAAACATACCCGTGAAACTTACCCGTAAAACCTTGAACTGTGAAACTTACCAGTGAAACCTAGACCCGTGAAACGTCACCCGTGAAACATACCCGTGAAATTTACCCGTGAAACTTACCCGTGAAACCTTGACCCGTGAAACTTACCAGTGAAACCTAGACCCGTGAAACGTCACCCGTGAAACATACCCGTGAAACTTACCCGTGAAACCTAGACCCGTGAAACTTACCAGTGAAACCTAGACCCGTGAAACGTTGCCTGTAAAACATACCCGTAAAACTTACCCGTGAAACTTACCCGTGAAACCTTGACCCGTGAAACTTTTCAGTGAAACCTAGACCTGTGAAACGTCACTTGTGAAACATACCCGTGAAACTTACCCGTGAAACTTACCCGTGAAACCTTGACCCGTGAAACTTACCCGTGAAACCTAGACCCGTGAAACGTCACCCGTGAAACATACTCGTGAAATTTACCCGTGAAACTTACCCGTAAAACCTTGACCCGTGAAACTTACCAGTGAAACCTAGACCCGTGAAACGTCACCCGTGAAACATACCCGTGAAACTTACCCGTGAAACTTACCCGTGAAACCTTGACCCGTGAAACTTACCAGTGAAACCTAGACCCGTGAAACGTCACCCGTGAAACATACCCGTGAAACTTACCAGTGAAACCTAGACCCGTGAAACGTCACCCGTGAAACTTACCCGTGAAACTTACTTGTGAAACCTTGACCCGTGAAACTTACCAGTAAAACCTAGACCCGTGAAACATCACCCATGAAACATACCCGTGAAACTTACCCGTGAAACTTACCCGTGAAACCTTGACCCGTGAAACTTACCAGTGAAACCTAGACCCGTGAAACGTCACCTGTAAAACTTACTCGTGAAACTTACCCGTGAAACTTACCCGTGAAACCTTGACCCGTGAAACTTACCAGTGAAACCTAGACCCGTGAAACATCACCCATGAAACATACCCGTGAAACTTACCCGTGAAACTTACCCGTGAAACCTAGACCCGTGAAACTTACCAGTGAAACCTAGACCCGTGAAACGTCGCCTGTAAAACATACCCGTAAAACTTACCCGTGAAACTTACCCGTGAAACCTTGACCCGTGAAACTTTCCAGTGAAACCTAGACCCGTGAAACGTCACTTGTGAAACATACCCGTGAAACTTACCGGTGAAACTTACCCGTGAAACCTTGACCCGTGAAACTTACCAGTGAAACCTAGACCCGTGAAACGCACCCGTGAAACGTCACCTGTGAAACTTACCCGTAAAACTTACCCGTGAAACTTACCCGTGAAACCTTGACCCGTGAAACTTACCAGTGAAACCTAGACCCGTGAAACGTCACCCGTGAAACATACCCGTGAAACTTACCCGTGAAACTTACCCGTAAAACCTTGAACTGTGAAACTTACCAGTGAAACCTAGACCCGTGAAACGTCACCCGTGAAACATACCCGTGAAATTTACCCGTGAAACTTACCCGTGAAACCTTGACCCGTGAAACTTACCAGTGAAACCTAGACCCGTGAAACGTCACCCGTGAAACATACCCGTGAAACTTACCCGTGAAACTTACCCGTGAAACCTAGACCCGTGAAACTTACCAGTGAAACCTAGACCCGTGAAACGTCGCCTGTAAAACATACCCGTAAAACTTACCCGTGAAACTTACCCGTGAAACCTTGACCCGTGAAACTTTCCAGTGAAACCTAGACCCGTGAAACGTCACTTGTGAAACATACCCGTGAAACTTACCCGTGAAACTTACCCGTGAAACCTTGACCCGTGAAACTTACCCGTGAAACCTAGACCCGTGAAACGTCACCCGTGAAACATACCCGTGAAATTTACCCGTGAAACTTACCCGTAAAACCTTGACCCGTGAAACTTACCAGTGAAACCTAGACCCGTGAAACGTCACCCGTGAAACATACCCGTGAAACTTACCCGTGAAACTTACCCGTGAAACCTTGACCCGTGAAACTTACCAGTGAAACCTAGACCCGTGAAACGTCACCCGTGAAACATACCCGTGAAACTTACCCGTGAAACTTACCCGTGAAACCTTGACCCGTGAAACTTACCAGTGAAACCTAGACCCGTGAAACGTCACCCGTGAAACATACCCGTGAAACTTACCCGTGAAACTTACCCGTGAAACCTTGACAAGTGAAACTTACTAGTGAAACCTAGACCCGTGAAACGTCACCCGTGAAACATACCCGTGAAACTTACCCGTGAAACTTACCCGTGAAACCTTGACCCGTGAAACTTACCAGTGAAACCTAGACCCGTGAAACGTCACCCGTGAAACATACCCGTGAAACTTACCCGTGAAACTTACCCGTAAAACCTTGACCCGTGAAACTTACCAGTGAAACCTAGACCCGTGAAACATCACTCATGAAACATACCCGTGAAACTTACCCGTGAATCTTACCCGTGAAACCTTGACCCGTGAAACTTACCAGTGAAACCTAGACCCGTGAAACGTCACCTGTAAAACATACCCGTGAAACTTACCCGTGAAACTTACCCGTGAAACCTTGACCCGTGAAACCTTGACCCGTGAAACTTTCCAGTGAAACCTAGACCCGTGAAACGTCACTTGTGAAACATACCCGTGAAACTTACCGGTGAAACTTACCCGTGAAACCTTGACCCGTGAAACTTACCAGTGAAACCTAGACCCGTGAAACGCACCCGTGAAACGTCACCCGTGAAACTTACAAGTAAAACTTACCCGTGAAACTTTCCCGTGAAACCTTGACCCGTGAAACTTACCAGTGAAACCTAGACCCGTGAAACGTCACCCGTGAAACATACCCGTGAAACTTACCCGTGAAACTTACCCGTAAAACCTTGAACTGTGAAACTTACCAGTGAAACCTAGACCCGTGAAACGTCACCCGTGAAACATACCCGTGAAATTTACCCGTGAAACTTACCCGTGAAACCTTGACCCGTGAAACTTACCAGTGAAACCTAGACCCGTGAAACGTCACCCGTGAAACATACCCGTGAAACTTACCCGTGAAACTTACCCGTGAAACCTAGACCCGTGAAACTTACCAGTGAAACCTAGACCCGTGAAACATCACCTATGAAACATACCCGTGAAACTTACCCGTGAATCTTACCCGTGAAACCTTGACCCGTGAAACTTACCAGTGAAACCTAGACCCGTGAAACGTCACCTGTAAAACATACCCGTGAAACTTACCCGTGAAACTTACCCGTGAAACCTTGACCCGTGAAACCTTGACCCGTGAAACTTACCAGTGAAACCTAGACCCGTGAAACGTCACCTGTAAAACATACCCGTAAAACTTACCCGTGAAACATACCCGTGAAACTTACCAGTGAAACCTAGACCCGTGAAACGTCATCCGTGAAACTTACCCGTGAAACTTACCCGTGAAACCTTGACCCGTGAAACTTACCAGTAAAACCTAGACCCGTGAAACATCACCCATGAAACATACCCGTAAAACTTACCCGTGAAACTTACCCGTGAAACCTTGACCCGTGAAACTTACTAGTGAAACCTAGACCCGTGAAACGTCACCCGTGAAACATACCCGTGAAACTTACCCGTGAAACTTACCTGTGAAACCTTGACCCGTGAAACTTACCAGTGAAACCTAGACCAGTGAAACGTCACCCGTGAAACATACCCGTGAAACTTACCCGTGAAACTTACCCGTAAAACCTAGACCCGTGAAACGCACCCGTGAAACGTCACCCGTGAAACTTACCCGTAAAACTTACCCGTGAAACTTACCCGTGAAACCTTGACCCGTGAAACTTACCAGTGAAACCTAGACCCGTGAAACGTCACCCGTGAAACATACCCGTGAAACTTACCCGTAAAACCTTGAACTGTGAAACTTACCAGTGAAACCTAGACCCGTGAAACGTCACCCGTGAAACATACCCGTGAAATTTACCCGTGAAACTTACCCGTGAAACCTTGACCCGTGAAACTTACCAGTGAAACCTAGACCCGTGAAACTTCACCCGTGAAACATACCCGTGAAACTTACCCGTGAAACTTACCCGTGAAACGTCACCTGTAAAACATACCCGTAAAACTTACCCGTGAAACTTACCCGTGAAACCTTGACCCGTGAAACTTACCAGTGAAACCAAGACCCGTGAAACTTCACCCGTGAAACATACCCGTGAAACTTACCCGTGAAACTTACCCGTGAAACGTCACCTGTAAAACATACCCGTAAAACTTACCCGTGAAACTTACCCGTGAAACCTTGACCCGTGAAACTTACCAGTGAAACCAAGACCCGTGAAACGTCATCCGTGAAACATACCCGTGAAACTTACCCGTGAAACTTACCCGTGAAACCTTGACCCGTGAAACTTACCAGTGAAACCTAGACCCGTGAAACGTCACCCGTGAAACATACCCGTGAAACTTACCAGTGAAACCTAGACCCGTGAAACGTCACCCGTGAAACTTACCCGTGAAACATACCCGTGAAACTTACCCGTGAAACTTACCCGTGAAACCTTGACCCGTGAAACTTACCAGTGAAACCTAGACCCGTGAAACGTCACCCGTGAAACATACCCGTGAAACTTACCAGTGAAACCTAGACCCGTGAAACGTCACCCGTGAAACTTACCCGTGAAACTTACCCGTGAAACCTTGACCCGTGAAACTTACCAGTAAAACCTAGACCCGTGAAACATCACCCATGAAACATACCCGTGAAACTTACCCGTGAAACTTACCCGTGAAACCTTGACCCGTGAAACTTACAAGTGAAACCTAGACCCGTGAAACGTCACCTGTAAAACATACCCGTAAAACTTACCCGTGAAACTTACCCGTGAATCCTTGACCCGTGAAACTTTCCAGTGAAACCTAGACCCGTGAAACGTCACCCGTGAAACTTACCCGTAAAACTTACCCGTGAAACTTACCCCTGAAACCTTGACCCGTGAAACTTACCAGTGAAACCTAGACCCGTGAAACGTCACCCGTGAAACATACCCGTGAAACTTACCCGTGAAACTTACCCGTGAAACGTCACCTGTAAAACATACCCGTAAAACTTACCCGTGAAACTTACCCGTGAAACCTTGACCCGTGAAACTTACCAGTGAAACCAAGACCCGTGAAACGTCATCCGTGAAACATACCCGTGAAACTTACCCGTGAAACTTACCCGTGAAACCTTGACCCGTGAAACTTACCAGTGAAACCTAGACCCGTGAAACGTCACCCGTGAAACATACCCGTGAAACTTACCCGTGAAACTTACCCGTGAAACCTTGACCCGTGAAACTTACCAGTGAAACCTAGACCTGTGAAACGTCACCCGTGAAACATACCCGTGAAACTTACCCGTGAAACTTACCCGTGAAACCTTGACCCGTGAAACTTTCCAGTGAAACCTAGACCCGTGAAACGTCACCCGTGAAACATACCCGTGAAACTAACCCGTGAATCTTACCCGTGAAACCTTGACCCGTGAAACTTACCAGTGAAACCTAGACCCGTGAAACGTCACCTGTAAAACATACCCGTGAAACTTACCCGTGAAACTTACCCGTGAAACCTTGACCCGTGAAACCTTGACCCGTGAAACTTACCAGTGAAACCTAGACCCGTGAAACGTCACCTGTAAAACATACCCGTAAAACTTACCCGTGAAACATACCCGTGAAACTTACCAGTGAAACCTAGACCCGTGAAACGTCACCCGTGAAACTTACCCGTGAAACCTTGACCCGTGAAACTTACCAGTAAAACCTAGACCCGTGAAACATCACCCATGAAACATACCCGTGAAACTTACCCGTGAAACTTACCCGTGAAACCTTGACCCGTGAAACTTACTAGTGAAACCTAGACCCGTGAAACATACCCGTGAAACTTACCCGTGAAACTTACCCGTGAAACTTACCCGTGAAACCTTGACCCGTGAAACTTACCAGTGAAACCTAGACCCGTGAAACGTCACCCGTGAAACATACCCGTGAAACTTACCCGTGAAACTTACCCGTAAAACCTTGACCCGTGAAACTTACCAGTGAAACCTAGACCCGTGAAACATCACCCATGAAACATACCCGTGAAACTTACCCGTGAATCTTACCCGTGAAACCTTGACCCGTGAAACTTACCAGTGAAACCTAGACCCGTGAAACGTCACCCGTGAAACTTACCCGTAAAACTTACCCGTGAAACTTACCCGTGAAACCTTGACCCGTGAAACTTACCAGTGAAACCTAGACCCGTGAAACTTCACCCGTTAAACATACCCGTGAAACATACCCGTAAAACTTACCCGTGAAACTTACCCGTGAAACCTTGACCCGTGAAACTTACCAGTGAAATTAAGACCCGTGAAACTTCACCCGTGAAACATACCCGTGAAACTTACCCGTGAAACTTACCCGTGAAACTTACCAGTAAAACCTAGACCCGTGAAACATCACCCATGAAACATACCCGTGAAACTTACCCGTGAAACTTACCCGTGAAACCTTGACCCGTGAAACTTACCAGTGAAACCTAGACCCGTGAAACGTCACCCGTGAAACATACCCGTGAAACTTACCAGTGAAACCTAGACCCGTGAAACGTCACCCGTGAAACTTACCCGTGAAACTTACCCGTGAAACCTTGACCCGTGAAACCTTGACCCGTGAAACTTACCAGTGAAACCTAGACCCGTGAAACGTCACCTGTAAAACATACCCGTAAAACTTACCCGTGAAACATACCCGTGAAACTTACCAGTGAAACCTAGACCCGTGAAACGTCACCCGTGAAACTTACCCGTGAAACTTACCCGTGAAACCTTGACCCGTGAAACTTACCAGTAAAACCTAGACCCGTGAAACATCACCCATGAAACATACCCGTGAAACTTACCCGTGAAACTTACCCGTGAAACCTTGACCCGTGAAACTTACCCGTAAAACTTACCCGTGAAACTTACCCGTGAAACCTTGACCCGTGAAACTTACCAGTGAAACCTAGACCCGTGAAACTTCACCCGTTAAACATACCCGTGAAACTTACCCGTGAAACTTACCCGTGAAACGTCACCTGTAAAACATACCCGTAAAACTTACCCGTGAAACTTACCCGTGAAACCTTGACCCGTGAAACTTACCAGTGAAATTAAGACCCGTGAAACTTCACCCGTGAAACATACCCGTGAAACTTACCCGTGAAACTTACCCGTGAAACGTCACCTGTAAAACATACCCGTAAAACTTACCCGTGAAACTTACCCGTGAAACCTTGACCCGTGAAACTTACCAGTGAAACCAAGACCCGTGAAACGTCATCCGTGAAACATACCCGTGAAACTTACCCGTGAAACTTACCCGTGAAACCTTGACCCGTGAAACTTACCAGTGAAACCTAGACCCGTGAAACGTCACCCGTGAAACATACCCGTGAAACTTACCAGTGAAACCTAGACCCGTGAAACGTCACCCGTGAAACTTACCCGTGAAACTTACCCGTGAAACCTTGACCCGTGAAACTTACCAGTAAAACCTAGACCCGTGAAACATCACCCATGAAACATACCCGTGAAACTTACCCGTGAAACTTACCCGTGAAACCTTGACCCGTGAAACTTACCAGTGAAACCTAGACCCGTGAAACGTCACCCGTGAAACATACCCGTGAAACTTACCAGTGAAACCTAGACCCGTGAAACGTCACCCGTGAAACTTACCCGTGAAACTTACCCGTGAAACGTCACCTGTAAAACATACCCGTAAAACTTACCCGTGAAACTTACCCGTGAAACTTACCAGTGAAACAAAGACCCGTGAAACGTCATCCGTGAAACATACCCGTGAAACTTACCCGTGAAACTTACCCGTGAAACCTTGACCCGTGAAACTTACCAGTGAAACCTAGACCCGTGAAATGTCACCCGTGAAACATACACGTGAAACTTACCAGTGAAACCTAGACCCGTGAAACGTCACCCGTGAAACTTACCCGTGAAACTTACCCGTGCAACGTCACCTGTAAAACATACCCGTAAAACTTACCAGTGAAACTTACCCGTGAAACCAAGACCCGTGAAACGTCACCCGTGAAACTTACCCGTGAAACTTACCCGTGAAACCTTGACCCGTGAAACTTACCAGTGAAACCTAGACCCGTGAAACGTCACCCGAGAAACTTACCCGTGAAACTTACCTGTGAAACTTACCCGTGAAACCTTGACCCGTGAAACTTACCAGGGAAACCTAGACCCGTAAAACGTCACCCGTGAAACTTACCTGTGAAACTTACCCGTAAAACTTACCCGTGAAACCTTGACCCGTGAAACTTACCAGTGAAATCTAGACCCGTGAAACGTCACCCGTGAAACATACCCGTGAAACTTACCAGTGAAACCTAGACCCGTGAAACGTCACCCGTGAAACTTACCCGTGAAACTTACCCGTGAAACCTTGACCCGTAAAACTTACCAGTAAAACCTAGACCCGTGAAACATCACCCATGAAACATACCCGTGAAACTTACCCGTGAAACTTACCCGTGAAACCTTGACCCGTGAAACTTTCCAGTGAAACCTAGACCCGTGAAACGTCACCCGTGAAACATACCCGTGAAACTTACCCGTGAAACTTACCCGTGAAACCTTGACCCGTGAAACTTACCAGTGAAACCTAGACCCGTGAAACGTCACCCGTGAAACGTCACCCGTGAAACGTCACCCGTGAAACTTACCCGTAAAACTTACCCGTGAAACTTACCCGTGAAACCTTGACCCGTGAAACTTACCAGTGAAACCTAGACCCGTGAAACGTCACCCGTGAAACATACCCGTGAAACTTACCCGTGAAACTTACCCGTAAAACCTTGAACTGTGAAACTTACCAGTGAAACCTAGACCCGTGAAACGTCACCCGTGAAACATACCCGTGAAATTTACCCGTGAAACTTACCCGTGAAACCTTGACCCGTGAAACTTACCAGTGAAACCTAGACCCGTGAAACGTCACCCGTGAAACATACCCGTGAAACTTACCCGTGAAACTTACCCGTGAAACCTTGACCCGTGAAACTTACCAATGAAACCTAGTCCCGGGAAACGTCACCCGTGAAACATACCCGTGAAACTTACCCGTGAATCTTACCCGTGAAACCTTGACCCGTGAAACTTACTAGTGAAACCTAGACCCGTGAAACGTCACCCGTGAAACATACCCGTGAAACTTACCCGTGAAACTTACCCGTGAAACCTTGACCCGTGAAACTTACCAGTGAAACCTAGACCCGTGAAACGTCACCCGTGAAACATACCCGTGAAACTTACCCGTGAAACTTACCCGTAAAACCTTGACCCGTGAAACTTACCAGTGAAACCTAGACCCGTGAAACATCACCCATGAAACATACCCGTGAAACTTACCCGTGAATCTTACCCGTGAAACCTTGACCCGTGAAACTTACCAGTGAAACCTAGACCCGTGAAACGTCACCTGTAAAACATACCCGTAAAATTTACCCGTGAAACTTACCCGTGAATCCTTGACCCGTGAAACTTTCCAGTGAAACCTAGACCCGTGAAACGTCACCCGTGAAACTTACCCGTAAAACTTACCCGTGAAACTTACCCGTGAAACCTTGACCCGTGAAACTTACCAGTGAAACCTAGACCCGTGAAACGTCACCCGTGAAACATACCCGTGAAACTTACCCGTGAAACTTACCCGTGAAACGTCACCTGTAAAACATACCCGTAAAACTTACCCGTGAAACTTACCCGTGAAACCTTGACCCGTGAAACTTACCAGTGAAACCAAGACCCGTGAAACGTCATCCGTGAAACATACCCGTGAAACTTACCCGTGAAACTTACCCGTGAAACCTTGACCCGTGAAACTTACCAGTGAAACCTAGACCCGTGAAACGTCACCCGTGAAACATACCCGTGAAACTTACCAGTGAAACCTAGACCCGTGAAACGTCACCCGTGAAACTTACCCGTGAAACTTACCCGTGAAACCTTGACCCGTGAAACTTACCAGTAAAACCTAGACCCGTGAAACATCACCCATGAAACATACCCGTGAAACTTACCCGTGAAACTTACCCGTGAAACCTTGACCCGTGAAACTTACCAGTGAAACCTAGACCCGTGAAACGTCACCTGTAAAACATACCCGTAAAACTTACCCGTGAAACTTACCCGTGAAACCTTGATCCGTGAAACTTTCCAGTGAAACCTAGACCCGTGAAACGTCACCCGTGAAACATACCCGTGAAACTTACCCGTGAAACTTACCCGTGAAACCTTGACCCGTGAAACTTACCAGTGAAACCTAGACCCGTGAAACGTCACCCGTGAAACTTACCCGTAAAACTTACCCGTGAAACTTACCCGTAAAACTTACCCGTGAAACTTACCCGTGAAACCTTGACCCGTGAAACTTACCAGTGAAACCTAGACCCGTGAAACGTCACCCGTGAAACATACCCGTGAAACTTACCCGTGAAACCTTGACCCGTGAAACTTACCAGTGAAACCAAGACCCGTGAAACGTCACCCGTGAAACATACCCGTGAAACTTACCCGTGAAACTTACCCGTGAATCCTTGACCCGTGAAACTTACCAGTGAAACCTAGACCCGTGAAACGTCACCCGTGAAACATACCCGTGAAACTTACCCGTGAAACTTACCCGTGAAACCTTGACCCGTGAAACTTACCAGTGAAACCTAGACCCGTGAAACGTCACCCGTGAAACTTACCCGTAAAACTTACCCGTGAAACTTACCCGTGAAACCTTGACCCGTGAAACTTACCAGTGAAACCTAGACCCGTGAAACGTCACCCGTGAAACTTACGCGTAAAACTTACCCGTGAAACTTACCCGTAAAACCTTGACCCGTGAAACTTACCAGTGAAACCTAGACCCGTGAAACGTCACCCGTGAAACATACCCGTGAAACTTACCCGTAAAACCTTGACACGTGAAACTTACCAGTGAAACCTAGACCCGTGAAACGTCACCCGTGAAACTTACCCGTGAAACTTACCCGTGAAACGTCACCTGTAAAACATACCCGTAAAACTTACCCGTGAAACTTACCCGTGAAACTTACCAGTGAAACAAAGACCCGTGAAACGTCATCCGTGAAACATACCCGTGAAACTTACCCGTGAAACTTACCCGTGAAACCTTGACCCGTGAAACTTACCAGTGAAACCTAGACCCGTGAAATGTCACCCGTGAAACATACCCGTGAAACTTACCAGTGAAACCTAGACCCGTGAAACGTCACCCGTGAAACTTACCCGTGAAACTTACCCGTGAAACGTCACCTGTAAAACATACCCGTAAAACTTACCAGTGAAACTTACCCGTGAAACCTTGACCCGTGAAACTTACCAGTAAAACCAAGACCCGTGAAACGTCACCCGTGAAACTTACCCGTGAAACTTACCCGTGAAACCTTGACCCGTGAAACTTACCAGTGAAACCTAGACCCGTGAAACGTCACCCGAGAAACTTACCCGTGAAACTTACCTGTGAAACTTACCCGTGAAACCTTGACCCGTGAAACTTACCAGGAAAACCTAGACCCGTAAAACGTCACCCGTGAAACTTACCTGTGAAACTTACCCGTAAAACTTACCCGTGAAACCTTGACCCGTGAAACTTACCAGTGAAATCTAGACCCGTGAAACGTCACCCGTGAAACATACCCGTGAAACTTACCAGTGAAACCTAGACCCGTGAAACGTCACCCGTGAAACTTACCCGTGAAACTTACCCGTGAAACCTTGACCCGTGAAACTTACCAGTAAAACCTAGACCCGTGAAACATCACCCATGAAACATACCCGTGAAACTTACCCGTGAAACTTACCCGTGAAACCTTGACCCGTGAAACTTACCAGTGAAACCTAGACCCGTGAAACGTCACCTGTAAAACATACCCGTAAAACTTACCTGTGAAACTTACCCGTGAAACCTTGATCCGTGAAACTTTCCAGTGAAACCTAGACCCGTGAAACGTCACCCGTGAAACATACCCGTGAAACTTACCCGTGAAACTTACCCGTGAAACCTTGACCCGTGAAACTTACCAGTGAAACCTAGACCCGTGAAACGTCACCCGTGAAACTTACCCGTAAAACTTACCCGTGAAACTTACCTGTGAAACCTTGACCCGTGAAACTTACCAGTGAAATCTAGACCCGTGAAACGTCACCCGTGAAACATACCCGTGAAACTTACCAGTGAAACCTAGACCCGTGAAACGTCACCCGTGAAACTTACCCGTGAAACTTACCCGTGAAACCTTGACCCGTGAAACTTACCAGTGAAACCTAGACCCGTGAAACGTCACCCGTGAAACATACCCGTGAAACTTACCCGTGAAACTTACCCGTGAAACCTTGACCCGTGAAACTTACCAGTGAAACCTAGACCCGTGAAACGTCACCCGTGAAACATACCCGTGAAACTTACCCGTGAAACTTACCCGTGAAACCTTGACCCGTGAAACTTACCAATGAAACCTAGTCCCGGGAAACGTCACCCGTGAAACATACCCGTGAAACTTACCCGTGAATCTTACCCGTGAAACCTTGACCCGTGAAACTTACTAGTGAAACCTAGACCCGTGAAACGTCACCCGTGAAACATACCCGTGGAACTTACCCGTGAAACTTACCCGTGAAACCTTGACCCGTGAAACTTACCAGTGAAACCTAGACCCGTGAAACGTCACCCGTGAAACATACCCGTGAAACTTACCCGTGAAACTTACCCGTAAAACCTTGACCCGTGAAACTTACCAGTGAAACCTAGACCCGTGAAACATCACCCATGAAACATACCCGTGAAACTTACCCGTGAATCTTACCCGTGAAACCTTGACCCGTGAAACTTACCAGTGAAACCTAGACCCGTGAAACGTCACCTGTAAAACATACCCGTAAAATTTACCCGTGAAACTTACCCGTGAATCCTTGACCCGTGAAACTTTCCAGTGAAACCTAGACCCGTGAAACGTCACCCGTGAAACTTACCCGTAAAACTTACCCGTGAAACTTACCCGTGAAACCTTGACCCGTGAAACTTACCAGTGAAACCTAGACCCGTGAAACGTCACCCGTGAAACATACCCGTGAAACTTACCCGTGAAACTTACCCGTGAAACGTCACCTGTAAAACATACCCGTAAAACTTACCCGTGAAACTTACCCGTGAAACCTTGACCCGTGAAACTTACCAGTGAAACCAAGACCCGTGAAACGTCATCCGTGAAACATACCCGTGAAACTTACCCGTGAAACTTACCCGTGAAACCTTGACCCGTGAAACTTACCAGTGAAACCTAGACCCGTGAAACGTCACCCGTGAAACATACCCGTGAAACTTACCAGTGAAACCTAGACCCGTGAAACGTCACCCGTGAAACTTACCCGTGAAACTTACCCGTGAAACCTTGACCCGTGAAACTTACCAGTAAAACCTAGACCCGTGAAACATCACCCATGAAACATACCCGTGAAACTTACCCGTGAAACTTACCCGTGAAACCTTGACCCGTGAAACTTACCAGTGAAACCTAGACCCGTGAAACGTCACCTGTAAAACATACCCGTAAAACTTACCCGTGAAACTTACCCGTGAAACCTTGATCCGTGAAACTTTCCAGTGAAACCTAGACCCGTGAAACGTCACCCGTGAAACATACCCGTGAAACTTACCCGTGAAACTTACCCGTGAAACCTTGACCCGTGAAACTTACCAGTGAAACCTAGACCCGTGAAACGTCACCCGTGAAACTTACCCGTAAAACTTACCCGTGAAACTTACCCGTAAAACTTACCCGTGAAACTTACCCGTGAAACCTTGACCCGTGAAACTTACCAGTGAAACCTAGACCCGTGAAACGTCACCCGTGAAACATACCCGTGAAACTTACCCGTGAAACCTTGACCCGTGAAACTTACCAGTGAAACCAAGACCCGTGAAACGTCACCCGTGAAACATACCCGTGAAACTTACCCGTGAAACTTACCCGTGAATCCTTGACCCGTGAAACTTACCAGTGAAACCTAGACCCGTGAAACGTCACCCGTGAAACATACCCGTGAAACTTACCCGTGAAACTTACCCGTGAAACCTTGACCCGTGAAACTTACCAGTGAAACCTAGACCCGTGAAACGTCACCCGTGAAACTTACCCGTAAAACTTACCCGTGAAACTTACCCGTGAAACCTTGACCCGTGAAACTTACCAGTGAAACCTAGACCCGTGAAACGTCACCCGTGAAACTTACGCGTAAAACTTACCCGTGAAACTTACCCGTAAAACCTTGACCCGTGAAACTTACCAGTGAAACCTAGACCCGTGAAACGTCACCCGTGAAACATACCCGTGAAACTTACCCGTAAAACCTTGACACGTGAAACTTACCAGTGAAACCTAGACCCGTGAAACGTCACCCGTGAAACTTACCCGTGAAACTTACCCGTGAAACGTCACCTGTAAAACATACCCGTAAAACTTACCCGTGAAACTTACCCGTGAAACTTACCAGTGAAACAAAGACCCGTGAAACGTCATCCGTGAAACATACCCGTGAAACTTACCCGTGAAACTTACCCGTGAAACCTTGACCCGTGAAACTTACCAGTGAAACCTAGACCCGTGAAATGTCACCCGTGAAACATACCCGTGAAACTTACCAGTGAAACCTAGACCCGTGAAACGTCACCCGTGAAACTTACCCGTGAAACTTACCCGTGAAACGTCACCTGTAAAACATACCCGTAAAACTTACCAGTGAAACTTACCCGTGAAACCTTGACCCGTGAAACTTACCAGTGAAACCAAGACCCGTGAAACGTCACCCGTGAAACTTACCCGTGAAACTTACCCGTGAAACCTTGACCCGTGAAACTTACCAGTGAAACCTAGACCCGTGAAACGTCACCCGAGAAACTTACCCGTGAAACTTACCTGTGAAACTTACCCGTGAAACCTTGACCCGTGAAACTTACCAGGAAAACCTAGACCCGTAAAACGTCACCCGTGAAACTTACCTGTGAAACTTACCCGTAAAACTTACCCGTGAAACCTTGACCCGTGAAACTTACCAGTGAAATCTAGACCCGTGAAACGTCACCCGTGAAACATACCCGTGAAACTTACCAGTGAAACCTAGACCCGTGAAACGTCACCCGTGAAACTTACCCGTGAAACTTACCCATGAAACCTTGACCCGTGAAACTTACCAGTAAAACCTAGACCCGTGAAACATCACCCATGAAACATACCCGTGAAACTTACCCGTGAAACTTACCCGTGAAACCTTGACCCGTGAAACTTACCAGTGAAACCTAGACCCGTGAAACGTCACCTGTAAAACATACCAGTAAAACTTACCTGTGAAACTTACCCGTGAAACCTTGATCCGTGAAACTTTCCAGTGAAACCTAGACCCGTGAAACGTCACCCGTGAAACATACCCGTGAAACTTACCCGTGAAACTTACCCGTGAAACCTTGACCCGTGAAACTTACCAGTGAAACCTAGACCCGTGAAACGTCACCCGTGAAACTTACCCGTAAAACTTACCCGTGAAACTTACCTGTGAAACCTTGACCCGTGAAACTTACCAGTGAAATCTAGACCCGTGAAACGTCACCCGTGAAACATACCCGTGAAACTTACCAGTGAAACCTAGACCCGTGAAACGTCACCCGTGAAACTTACCCGTGAAACTTACCCGTGAAACCTTGACCCGTGAAACTTACCAGTAAAACCTAGACCCGTGAAACATCACCCATGAAACATACCCGTGAAACTTACCCGTGAAACTTACCCGTGAAACCTTGACCCGTGAAACTTACCAGTGAAACCTAGACCCGTGAAACGTCACCTGTAAAACATACCCGTAAAACTTACCCGTGAAACTTACCCGTGAAACCTTGACCCGTGAAACTTACCAGTGAAACCTAGACCCGTGAAACGTCACCCGAGAAACTTACCCGTGAAACTTACCTGTGAAACTTACCCGTGAAACCTTGACCCGTGAAACTTACCAGGAAAACCTAGACCCGTAAAACGTCACCCGTGAAACTTACCTGTGAAACTTACCCGTAAAACTTACCCGTGAAACCTTGACCCGTGAAACTTACCAGTGAAATCTAGACCCGTGAAACGTCACCCGTGAAACATACTCGTGAAACTTACCAGTGAAACCTAGACCCGTAAAACGTCACCCGTGAAACTTACCCGTGAAACTTACCCGTGAAACCTTGACCCGTGAAACTTACCAGTAAAACCTAGACCCGTGAAACATCACCCATGAAACATACCCGTGAAACTTACCCGTGAAACTTACCCGTGAAACCTTGACCCGTGAAATTTACCAGTGAAACCTAGACCCGTGAAACGTCACCTGTAAAACATACCCGTAAAACTTACCTGTGAAACTTACCCGTGAAACCTTGATCCGTGAAACTTTCCAGTGAAACCTAGACCCGTGAAACGTCACCCGTGAAACATACCCGTGAAACTTACCCGTGAAACTTACCCGTGAAACCTTGACCCGTGAAACTTACCAGTGAAACCTAGACCCGTGAAACGTCACCCGTGAAACTTACCCGTAAAACTTACCCGTGAAACTTACCTGTGAAACCTTGACCCGTGAAACTTACCAGTGAAACCTAGACCCGTGAAACGTCACCCGTGAAACTTACCCGTAAAACTTACCCGTGAAACTTACCTGTGAAACTTACCCGTGAAACCTTGACCCGTGAAACTTACCAGTAAAACCTAGACCCGTGAAACATCACCCATGAAACATACCCGTGAAACTTACCCGTGAAACTTACCCGTGAAACCTTGACCCGTGAAACTTACCAGTGAAACCTAGACCCGTGAAACGTCACCTGTAAAACATACCCGTAAAACTTACCCGTGAAACCTTGATCCGTGAAACTTTCCAGTGAAACCTAGACCCGTGAAACGTCACCCGTGAAACATACCCGTGAAACTTACCCGTAAAACTTACCCGTGAAACCTTGACCCGTGAAACTTACCAGTGAAACCTAGACCCGTGAAACTTACCCGTAAAACTTACCCGTGAAACTTACCCGTGAAACCTTGACCCGTGAAACTTACCAGTGAAACCTAGACCCGTGAAACGTCACCCGTGAAACATACCCGTGAAACTTACCCGTGAAACCTTGACCCGTGAAACTTACCAGTGAAACCAAGACCCGTGAAACGTCACCCGTGAAACATACCCGTGAAACTTACCCGTGAAACTTACCCGTGAAACGTCACCTGTAAAACATACCCGTAAAACTTACCCGTGAAACTTACCCGTGAAACTTACCCGTGAAACGTCACCTGTAAAACATACCCGTAAAACTTACCCGTGAAACTTACCCGTGAAACCTTGACCCGTGAAACTTACCAGTGAAACCAAGACCCGTGAAACGTCATCCGTGAAACATATCCGTGAAACTTACCCGTGAAACTTACCCGTGAAACCTTGACCCGTGAAACTTACCAGTGAAACCTAGACCCGTGAAACGTCACCCGTGAAACATACCCGTGAAACTTACCAGTGAAACCTAGACCCGTGAAACGTCACACGTGAAACTTACCCGTGAAACTTACCCGTGAAACCTTGACCCGTGAAACTTACCAGTAAAACCTAGACCCGTGAAACATCACCCATGAAACATACCCGTGAAACTTACCCGTGAAACTTACCCGTGAAACCTTGACCCGTGAAACTTACCAGTGAAACCTAGACCCGTGAAACGTCACCTGTAAAACATACCCGTAAAACTTACCCGTGAAACTTACCCGTGAAACCTTGATCCGTGAAACTTACCAGTGAAACCTAGACCCGTGAAACGTCACCCGTGAAACATACCCGTGAAACTTACCCGTGAAACCTTGACCCGTGAAACTTACCAGTGAAACCTAGACCCGTGAAACTTACCAGTGAAACCTAGACCCGTGAAACGTCACCCGTGAAACTTACCCGTAAAACTTACCCGTGAAACTTACCCGTGAAACCTTGACCCGTGAAACTTACCAGTGAAACCTAGACCCGTGAAACGTCACCCGTGAAACTTACGCGTAAAACTTACCCGTGAAACTTACCCGTAAAACCTTGACCCGTGAAACTTACCAGTGAAACCTAGACCCGTGAAACGTCACCCGTGAAACATACCCGTGAAACTTACCCGTGAAACTTACCCGTAAAACTTACCCGTGAAACCTTGACCCGTGAAACTTACCAGTGAAACCTAGACCCGTGAAACGTCACCCGTGAAACATACCCGTGAAACTTACCCGTGAAACTTACCCGTAAAACCTTGACCCGTGAAACTTACCAGTGAAACCTAGACCCGTGAAACGTCACCCGTGAAACATACCCGTGAAACTTACCCGTGAAACTTACCCGTGAAACCTTGACCCGTGAAACTTACCAGTGAAACCTAGACCCGTGAAACGTCACCCGTGAAACATACCCGTGAAACTTACCCGTAAAACTTACCCGTGAAACCTTGACCCGTGAAACTTACCAGTGAAACCTAGACCCGTGAAACGTCACCCGTGAAACATACCCGTGAAACTTACCCGTGAAACCTTGACCCGTGAAACTTACCAGTGAAACCAAGACCCGTGAAACGTCACCCGTGAAACATACCCGTGAAACTTACCCGTGAAACTTACCCGATAAACGTCACCTGTAAAACATACCCGTAAAACTTACCCGTGAAACTTACCCGTGAAACTTACCCGTGAAACGTCACCTGTAAAACATACCCGTAAAACTTACCCGTGAAACTTACCCGTGAAACCTTGACCCGTGAAACTTACCAGTGAAACCAAGACCCGTGAAACGTCATCCGTGAAACATATCCGTGAAACTTACCCGTGAAACTTACCCGTGAAACCTTGACCCGTGAAACTTACCAGTGAAACCTAGACCCGTGAAACGTCACCCGTGAAACATACCCGTGAAACTTACCAGTGAAACCTAGACCCGTGAAACGTCACACGTGAAACTTACCCGTGAAACTTACCCGTGAAACCTTGACCCGTGAAACTTACCAGTAAAACCTAGACCCGTGAAACATCACCCATGAAACATACCCGTGAAACTTACCCGTGAAACTTACCCGTGAAACCTTGACCCGTGAAACTTACCAGTGAAACCTAGACCCGTGAAACGTCACCTGTAAAACATACCCGTAAAACTTACCCGTGAAACTTACCCGTGAAACCTTGATCCGTGAAACTTACCAGTGAAACCTAGACCCGTGAAACGTCACCCGTGAAACATACCCGTGAAACTTACCCGTGAAACCTTGACCCGTGAAACTTACCAGTGAAACCTAGACCCGTGAAACTTACCAGTGAAACCTAGACCCGTGAAACGTCACCCGTGAAACTTACCCGTAAAACTTACCCGTGAAACTTACCCGTGAAACCTTGACCCGTGAAACTTACCAGTGAAACCTAGACCCGTGAAACGTCACCCGTGAAACTTACGCGTAAAACTTACCCGTGAAACTTACCCGTAAAACCTTGACCCGTGAAACTTACCAGTGAAACCTAGACCCGTGAAACGTCACCCGTGAAACATACCCGTGAAACTTACCCGTGAAACTTACCCGTAAAACTTACCCGTGAAACCTTGACCCGTGAAACTTACCAGTGAAACCTAGACCCGTGAAACGTCACCCGTGAAACATACCCGTGAAACTTACCCGTGAAACTTACCCGTAAAACCTTGACCCGTGAAACTTACCAGTGAAACCTAGACCCGTGAAACGTCACCCGTGAAACATACCCGTGAAACTTACCCGTGAAACTTACCCGTGAAACCTTGACCCGTGAAACTTACCAGTGAAACCTAGACCCGTGAAACGTCACCCGTGAAACATACCCGTGAAACTTACCCGTAAAACTTACCCGTGAAACCTTGACCCGTGAAACTTACCAGTGAAACCTAGACCCGTGAAACGTCACCCGTGAAACATACCCGTGAAACTTACCCGTGAAACTTACCCGTGAAACCTTGACCCGTGAAACTTACTAGTGAAACCTAGACCCGTGAAACGTCACCCGTGAAACATACCCGTGAAACTTACCCGTGAAACTTACCCGTGAAACCTTGACCCGTGAAACTTACCAGTGAAACCTAGACCCGTGAAACGTCACCCGTGAAAAATACCCGTGAAACTTACCCGTAAAACCTTGACCCGTAAAACTTACCAGTGAAACCTAGACCCGTGAAACATCACCCATGAAACATACCCGTGAAACTTACCCGTGAATCTTACCCGTGAAACCTTGACCCGTGAAACTTACCAGTGAAACCTAGACCCGTGAAACGTCACCTGTAAAACATACCCGTAAAACTTACCCGTGAAACTTACCCGTGAAACTTACCCGTGAAACCTTGACCCGTGAAACTTACCAGTGAAACCTAGACCCGTGAAACGTCACCCGTGAAACATACCCGTGAAACTTACCCGTGAAACCTTGACCCGTGAAACTTACCAGTGAAACCAAGACCCGTGAAACGTCACCCGTGAAACATACCCAGGAAACTTACCCGTGAAACTTACCCGTGAAACGTCACCTGTAAAACATACCCGTAAAACTTACCCGTGAAACTTACCCGTGAAACCTTGACCCGTGAAACTTACCAGTGAAACCTAGACCCGTGAAACGTCACCCGTGAAACTTACCCGTAAAACTTACCCGTGAAACTTACCCGTGAAACCTTGACCCGTGAAACTTACCAGTGAAACCTAGACCCGTGAAACGTCACCCGTGAAACTTACGCGTAAAACTTACCCGTGAAACTTACCCGTAAAACCTTGACCCGTGAAACTTACCAGTGAAACCTAGACCCGTGAAACGTCACCCGTGAAACATACCCGTGAAACTTACCCGTAAAACCTTGACCCGTGAAACTTACCAGTGAATCCTAGACCCGTGAAACGTCACCCGTGAAACTTACCCGTGAAACTTACCCGTGAAACGTCACCTGTAAAACATACCCGTAAAACTTACCCGTGAAACTTACCCGTGAAACTTACCAGTGAAACAAAGACCCGTGAAACGTCATCCGTGAAACATACCCGTGAAACTTACCCGTGAAACTTACCCGTGAAACCTTGACCCGTGAAACTTACCAGTGAAACCTAGACCCGTGAAATGTCACCCGTGAAACATACCCGTGAAACTTACCAGTGAAACCTAGACCCGTGAAACGTCACCCGTGAAACTTACCCGTGAAACTTACCCGTGCAACGTCACCTGTAAAACATACCCGTAAAACTTACCAGTGAAACTTACCCGTGAAACCTTGACCCGTGAAACTTACCAGTGAAACCAAGACCCGTGAAACGTCACCCGTGAAACTTACCCGTGAAACTTACCCGTGAAACCTTGACCCGTGAAACTTACCAGTGAAACCTAGACCCGTGAAACGTCACCCGAGAAACTTACCCGTGAAACTTACCTGTGAAACTTACCCGTGAAACCTTGACCCGTGAAACTTACCAGGGAAACCTAGACCCGTAAAACGTCACCCGTGAAACTTACCTGTGAAACTTACCCGTAAAACTTACCCGTGAAACCTTGACCCGTGAAACTTACCAGTGAAATCTAGACCCGTGAAACGTCACCCGTGAAACATACCCGTGAAACTTACCAGTGAAACCTAGACCCGTGAAACGTCACCCGTGAAACTTACCCGTGAAACTTACCCGTGAAACCTTGACCCGTAAAACTTACCAGTAAAACCTAGACCCGTGAAACATCACCCATGAAACATACCCGTGAAACTTACCCGTGAAACTTACCCGTGAAACCTTGACCCGTGAAACTTTCCAGTGAAACCTAGACCCGTGAAACGTCACCCGTGAAACATACCCGTGAAACTTACCCGTGAAACTTACCCGTGAAACCTTGACCCGTGAAACTTACCAGTGAAACCTAGACCCGTGAAACGTCACCCGTGAAACGTCACCCGTGAAACGTCACCCGTGAAACTTACCCGTAAAACTTACCCGTGAAACTTACCCGTGAAACCTTGACCCGTGAAACTTACCAGTGAAACCTAGACCCGTGAAACGTCACCCGTGAAACATACCCGTGAAACTTACCCGTGAAACTTACCCGTAAAACCTTGACCCGTGAAACTTACCAGTGAAACCTAGACCCGTGAAACGTCACCCGTGAAACATACCCGTGAAACTTACCCGTGAAACTTACCCGTGAAACCTTGACCCGTGAAACTTACCAGTGAAACCTAGACCCGTGAAACGTCACCCGTGAAACATACCCGTGAAACTTACCCGTGAAACTTACCCGTGAAACCTTGACCCGTGAAACTTACCAATGAAACCTAGTCCCGGGAAACGTCACCCGTGAAACATACCCGTGAAACTTACCCGTGAATCTTACCCGTGAAACCTTGACCCGTGAAACTTACTAGTGAAACCTAGACCCGTGAAACGTCACCCGTGAAACATACCCGTGAAACTTACCCGTGAAACTTACCCGTGAAACCTTGACCCGTGAAACTTACCAGTGAAACCTAGACCCGTGAAACGTCACCCGTGAAACATACCCGTGAAACTTACCCGTGAAACTTACCCGTAAAACCTTGACCCGTGAAACTTACCAGTGAAACCTAGACCCGTGAAACATCACCCATGAAACATACCCGTGAAACTTACCCGTGAATCTTACCCGTGAAACCTTGACCCGTGAAACTTACCAGTGAAACCTAGACCCGTGAAACGTCACCTGTAAAACATACCCGTAAAATTTACCCGTGAAACTTACCCGTGAATCCTTGACCCGTGAAACTTTCCAGTGAAACCTAGACCCGTGAAACGTCACCCGTGAAACTTACCCGTAAAACTTACCCGTGAAACTTACCCGTGAAACCTTGACCCGTGAAACTTACCAGTGAAACCTAGACCCGTGAAACGTCACCCGTGAAACATACCCGTGAAACTTACCCGTGAAACTTACCCGTGAAACGTCACCTGTAAAACATACCCGTAAAACTTACCCGTGAAACTTACCCGTGAAACCTTGACCCGTGAAACTTACCAGTGAAACCAAGACCCGTGAAACGTCATCCGTGAAACATACCCGTGAAACTTACCCGTGAAACTTACCCGTGAAACCTTGACCCGTGAAACTTACCAGTGAAACCTAGACCCGTGAAACGTCACCCGTGAAACATACCCGTGAAACTTACCAGTGAAACCTAGACCCGTGAAACGTCACCCGTGAAACTTACCCGTGAAACTTACCCGTGAAACCTTGACCCGTGAAACTTACCAGTAAAACCTAGACCCGTGAAACATCACCCATGAAACATACCCGTGAAACTTACCCGTGAAACTTACCCGTGAAACCTTGACCCGTGAAACTTACCAGTGAAACCTAGACCCGTGAAACGTCACCTGTAAAACATACCCGTAAAACTTACCCGTGAAACTTACCCGTGAAACCTTGATCCGTGAAACTTTCCAGTGAAACCTAGACCCGTGAAACGTCACCCGTGAAACATACCCGTGAAACTTACCCGTGAAACTTACCCGTGAAACCTTGACCCGTGAAACTTACCAGTGAAACCTAGACCCGTGAAACGTCACCCGTGAAACTTACCCGTAAAACTTACCCGTGAAACTTACCCGTAAAACTTACCCGTGAAACTTACCCGTGAAACCTTGACCCGTGAAACTTACCAGTGAAACCTAGACCCGTGAAACGTCACCCGTGAAACATACCCGTGAAACTTACCCGTGAAACCTTGACCCGTGAAACTTACCAGTGAAACCAAGACCCGTGAAACGTCACCCGTGAAACATACCCGTGAAACTTACCCGTGAAACTTACCCGTGAATCCTTGACCCGTGAAACTTACCAGTGAAACCTAGACCCGTGAAACGTCACCCGTGAAACATACCCGTGAAACTTACCCGTGAAACTTACCCGTGAAACCTTGACCCGTGAAACTTACCAGTGAAACCTAGACCCGTGAAACGTCACCCGTGAAACTTACCCGTAAAACTTACCCGTGAAACTTACCCGTGAAACCTTGACCCGTGAAACTTACCAGTGAAACCTAGACCCGTGAAACGTCACCCGTGAAACTTACGCGTAAAACTTACCCGTGAAACTTACCCGTAAAACCTTGACCCGTGAAACTTACCAGTGAAACCTAGACCCGTGAAACGTCACCCGTGAAACATACCCGTGAAACTTACCCGTAAAACCTTGACACGTGAAACTTACCAGTGAAACCTAGACCCGTGAAACGTCACCCGTGAAACTTACCCGTGAAACTTACCCGTGAAACGTCACCTGTAAAACATACCCGTAAAACTTACCCGTGAAACTTACCCGTGAAACTTACCAGTGAAACAAAGACCCGTGAAACGTCATCCGTGAAACATACCCGTGAAACTTACCCGTGAAACTTACCCGTGAAACCTTGACCCGTGAAACTTACCAGTGAAACCTAGACCCGTGAAATGTCACCCGTGAAACATACCCGTGAAACTTACCAGTGAAACCTAGACCCGTGAAACGTCACCCGTGAAACTTACCCGTGAAACTTACCCGTGAAACGTCACCTGTAAAACATACCCGTAAAACTTACCAGTGAAACTTACCCGTGAAACCTTGACCCGTGAAACTTACCAGTGAAACCAAGACCCGTGAAACGTCACCCGTGAAACTTACCCGTGAAACTTACCCGTGAAACCTTGACCCGTGAAACTTACCAGTGAAACCTAGACCCGTGAAACGTCACCCGAGAAACTTACCCGTGAAACTTACCTGTGAAACTTACCCGTGAAACCTTGACCCGTGAAACTTACCAGGAAAACCTAGACCCGTAAAACGTCACCCGTGAAACTTACCTGTGAAACTTACCCGTAAAACTTACCCGTGAAACCTTGACCCGTGAAACTTACCAGTGAAATCTAGACCCGTGAAACGTCACCCGTGAAACATACCCGTGAAACTTACCAGTGAAACCTAGACCCGTGAAACGTCACCCGTGAAACTTACCCGTGAAACTTACCCGTGAAACCTTGACCCGTGAAACTTACCAGTAAAACCTAGACCCGTGAAACATCACCCATGAAACATACCCGTGAAACTTACCCGTGAAACTTACCCGTGAAACCTTGACCCGTGAAACTTACCAGTGAAACCTAGACCCGTGAAACGTCACCTGTAAAACATACCCGTAAAACTTACCTGTGAAACTTACCCGTGAAACCTTGATCCGTGAAACTTTCCAGTGAAACCTAGACCCGTGAAACGTCACCCGTGAAACATACCCGTGAAACTTACCCGTGAAACTTACCCGTGAAACCTTGACCCGTGAAACTTACCAGTGAAACCTAGACCCGTGAAACGTCACCCGTGAAACTTACCCGTAAAACTTACCCGTGAAACTTACCTGTGAAACCTTGACCCGTGAAACTTACCAGTGAAATCTAGACCCGTGAAACGTCACCCGTGAAACATACCCGTGAAACTTACCAGTGAAACCTAGACCCGTGAAACGTCACCCGTGAAACTTACCCGTGAAACTTACCCGTGAAACCTTGACCCGTGAAACTTACCAGTGAAACCTAGACCCGTGAAACGTCACCCGTGAAACATACCCGTGAAACTTACCCGTGAAACTTACCCGTGAAACCTTGACCCGTGAAACTTACCAGTGAAACCTAGACCCGTGAAACGTCACCCGTGAAACATACCCGTGAAACTTACCCGTGAAACTTACCCGTGAAACCTTGACCCGTGAAACTTACCAATGAAACCTAGTCCCGGGAAACGTCACCCGTGAAACATACCCGTGAAACTTACCCGTGAATCTTACCCGTGAAACCTTGACCCGTGAAACTTACTAGTGAAACCTAGACCCGTGAAACGTCACCCGTGAAACATACCCGTGGAACTTACCCGTGAAACTTACCCGTGAAACCTTGACCCGTGAAACTTACCAGTGAAACCTAGACCCGTGAAACGTCACCCGTGAAACATACCCGTGAAACTTACCCGTGAAACTTACCCGTAAAACCTTGACCCGTGAAACTTACCAGTGAAACCTAGACCCGTGAAACATCACCCATGAAACATACCCGTGAAACTTACCCGTGAATCTTACCCGTGAAACCTTGACCCGTGAAACTTACCAGTGAAACCTAGACCCGTGAAACGTCACCTGTAAAACATACCCGTAAAATTTACCCGTGAAACTTACCCGTGAATCCTTGACCCGTGAAACTTTCCAGTGAAACCTAGACCCGTGAAACGTCACCCGTGAAACTTACCCGTAAAACTTACCCGTGAAACTTACCCGTGAAACCTTGACCCGTGAAACTTACCAGTGAAACCTAGACCCGTGAAACGTCACCCGTGAAACATACCCGTGAAACTTACCCGTGAAACTTACCCGTGAAACGTCACCTGTAAAACATACCCGTAAAACTTACCCGTGAAACTTACCCGTGAAACCTTGACCCGTGAAACTTACCAGTGAAACCAAGACCCGTGAAACGTCATCCGTGAAACATACCCGTGAAACTTACCCGTGAAACTTACCCGTGAAACCTTGACCCGTGAAACTTACCAGTGAAACCTAGACCCGTGAAACGTCACCCGTGAAACATACCCGTGAAACTTACCAGTGAAACCTAGACCCGTGAAACGTCACCCGTGAAACTTACCCGTGAAACTTACCCGTGAAACCTTGACCCGTGAAACTTACCAGTAAAACCTAGACCCGTGAAACATCACCCATGAAACATACCCGTGAAACTTACCCGTGAAACTTACCCGTGAAACCTTGACCCGTGAAACTTACCAGTGAAACCTAGACCCGTGAAACGTCACCTGTAAAACATACCCGTAAAACTTACCCGTGAAACTTACCCGTGAAACCTTGATCCGTGAAACTTTCCAGTGAAACCTAGACCCGTGAAACGTCACCCGTGAAACATACCCGTGAAACTTACCCGTGAAACTTACCCGTGAAACCTTGACCCGTGAAACTTACCAGTGAAACCTAGACCCGTGAAACGTCACCCGTGAAACTTACCCGTAAAACTTACCCGTGAAACTTACCCGTAAAACTTACCCGTGAAACTTACCCGTGAAACCTTGACCCGTGAAACTTACCAGTGAAACCTAGACCCGTGAAACGTCACCCGTGAAACATACCCGTGAAACTTACCCGTGAAACCTTGACCCGTGAAACTTACCAGTGAAACCAAGACCCGTGAAACGTCACCCGTGAAACATACCCGTGAAACTTACCCGTGAAACTTACCCGTGAATCCTTGACCCGTGAAACTTACCAGTGAAACCTAGACCCGTGAAACGTCACCCGTGAAACATACCCGTGAAACTTACCCGTGAAACTTACCCGTGAAACCTTGACCCGTGAAACTTACCAGTGAAACCTAGACCCGTGAAACGTCACCCGTGAAACTTACCCGTAAAACTTACCCGTGAAACTTACCCGTGAAACCTTGACCCGTGAAACTTACCAGTGAAACCTAGACCCGTGAAACGTCACCCGTGAAACTTACGCTTAAACTTACCCGTGAAACTTACCCGTAAAACCTTGACCCGTGAAACTTACCAGTGAAACCTAGACCCGTGAAACGTCACCCGTGAAACATACCCGTGAAACTTACCCGTAAAACCTTGACACGTGAAACTTACCAGTGAAACCTAGACCCGTGAAACGTCACCCGTGAAACTTACCCGTGAAACTTACCCGTGAAACGTCACCTGTAAAACATACCCGTAAAACTTACCCGTGAAACTTACCCGTGAAACTTACCAGTGAAACAAAGACCCGTGAAACGTCATCCGTGAAACATACCCGTGAAACTTACCCGTGAAACTTACCCGTGAAACCTTGACCCGTGAAACTTACCAGTGAAACCTAGACCCGTGAAATGTCACCCGTGAAACATACCCGTGAAACTTACCAGTGAAACCTAGACCCGTGAAACGTCACCCGTAAAACTTACCCGTGAAACTTACCCGTGAAACGTCACCTGTAAAACATACCCGTAAAACTTACCAGTGAAACTTACCCGTGAAACCTTGACCCGTGAAACTTACCAGTGAAACCAAGACCCGTGAAACGTCACCCGTGAAACTTACCCGTGAAACTTACCCGTGAAACCTTGACCCGTGAAACTTACCAGTGAAACCTAGACCCGTGAAACGTCACCCGAGAAACTTACCCGTGAAACTTACCTGTGAAACTTACCCGTGAAACCTTGACCCGTGAAACTTACCAGGAAAACCTAGACCCGTAAAACGTCACCCGTGAAACTTACCTGTGAAACTTACCCGTAAAACTTACCCGTGAAACCTTGACCCGTGAAACTTACCAGTGAAATCTAGACCCGTGAAACGTCACCCGTGAAACATACCCGTGAAACTTACCAGTGAAACCTAGACCCGTGAAACGTTACCCGTGAAACTTACCCGTGAAACTTACCCGTGAAACCTTGACCCGTGAAACTTACCAGTAAAACCTAGACCCGTGAAACATCACCCATGAAACATACCCGTGAAACTTACCCGTGAAACTTACCCGTGAAACCTTGACCCGTGAAACTTACCAGTGAAACCTAGACCCGTGAAACGTCACCTGTAAAACATACCCGTAAAACTTACCTGTGAAACTTACCCGTGAAACCTTGATCCGTGAAACTTTCCAGTGAAACCTAGACCCGTGAAACGTCACCCGTGAAACATACCCGTGAAACTTACCCGTGAAACTTACCCGTGAAACCTTGACCCGTGAAACTTACCAGTGAAACCTAGACCCGTGAAACGTCACCCGTGAAACTTACCCGTAAAACTTACCCGTGAAACTTACCTGTGAAACCTTGACCCGTGAAACTTACCAGTGAAATCTAGACCCGTGAAACGTCACCCGTGAAACATACCCGTGAAACTTACCAGTGAAACCTAGACCCGTGAAACGTCACCCGTGAAACTTACCCGTGAAACTTACCCGTGAAACCTTGACCCGTGAAACTTACCAGTAAAACCTAGACCCGTGAAACATCACCCATGAAACATACCCGTGAAACTTACCCGTGAAACTTACCCGTGAAACCTTGACCCGTGAAACTTACCAGTGAAACCTAGACCCGTGAAACGTCACCTGTAAAACATACCCGTAAAACTTACCCGTGAAACTTACCCGTGAAACCTTGACCCGTGAAACTTACCAGTGAAACCTAGACCCGTGAAACGTCACCCGAGAAACTTACCCGTGAAACTTACCTGTGAAACTTACCCGTGAAACCTTGACCCGTGAAACTTACCAGGAAAACCTAGACCCGTAAAACGTCACCCGTGAAACTTACCTGTGAAACTTACCCGTAAAACTTACCCGTGAAACCTTGACCCGTGAAACTTACCAGTGAAATCTAGACCCGTGAAACGTCACCCGTGAAACATACTCGTGAAACTTACCAGTGAAACCTAGACCCGTGAAACGTCACCCGTGAAACTTACCCGTGAAACTTACCCGTGAAACCTTGACCCGTGAAACTTACCAGTAAAACCTAGACCCGTGAAACATCACCCATGAAACATACCCGTGAAACTTACCCGTGAAACTTACCCGTGAAACCTTGACCCGTGAAATTTACCAGTGAAACCTAGACCCGTGAAACGTCACCTGTAAAACATACCCGTAAAACTTACCTGTGAAACTTACCCGTGAAACCTTGATCCGTGAAACTTTCCAGTGAAACCTAGACCCGTGAAACGTCACCCGTGAAACATACCCGTGAAACTTACCCGTGAAACTTACCCGTGAAACCTTGACCCGTGAAACTTACCAGTGAAACCTAGACCCGTGAAACGTCACCCGTGAAACTTACCCGTAAAACTTACCCGTGAAACTTACCTGTGAAACCTTGACCCGTGAAACTTACCAGTGAAACCTAGACCCGTGAAACGTCACCCGTGAAACTTACCCGTAAAACTTACCCGTGAAACTTACCTGTGAAACTTACCCGTGAAACCTTGACCCGTGAAACTTACCAGTAAAACCTAGACCCGTGAAACATCACCCATGAAACATACCCGTGAAACTTACCCGTGAAACTTACCCGTGAAACCTTGACCCGTGAAACTTACCAGTGAAACCTAGACCCGTGAAACGTCACCTGTAAAACATACCCGTAAAACTTACCCGTGAAACCTTGATCCGTGAAACTTTCCAGTGAAACCTAGACCCGTGAAACGTCACCCGTGAAACATACCCGTGAAACTTACCCGTGAAACTTACCCGTGAAACCTTGACCCGTGAAACTTACCAGTGAAACCTAGACCCGTGAAACTTACCCGTAAAACTTACCCGTGAAACTTACCCGTGAAACCTTGACCCGTGAAACTTACCAGTGAAACCTAGACCCGTGAAACGTCACCCGTGAAACATACCCGTGAAACTTACCCGTGAAACCTTGACCCGTGAAACTTACCAGTGAAACCAAGACCCGTGAAACGTCACCCGTGAAACATACCCGTGAAACTTACCCGTGAAACTTACCCGTGAAACGTCACCTGTAAAACATACCCGTAAAACTTACCCGTGAAACTTACCCGTGAAACTTACCCGTGAAACGTCACCTGTAAAACATACCCGTAAAACTTACCCGTGAAACTTACCCGTGAAACCTTGACCCGTGAAACTTACCAGTGAAACCAAGACCCGTGAAACGTCATCCGTGAAACATATCCGTGAAACTTACCCGTGAAACTTACCCGTGAAACCTTGACCCGTGAAACTTACCAGTGAAACCTAGACCCGTGAAACGTCACCCGTGAAACATACCCGTGAAACTTACCAGTGAAACCTAGACCCGTGAAACGTCACACGTGAAACTTACCCGTGAAACTTACCCGTGAAACCTTGACCCGTGAAACTTACCAGTAAAACCTAGACCCGTGAAACATCACCCATGAAACATACCCGTGAAACTTACCCGTGAAACTTACCCGTGAAACCTTGACCCGTGAAACTTACCAGTGAAACCTAGACCCGTGAAACGTCACCTGTAAAACATACCCGTAAAACTTACCCGTGAAACTTACCCGTGAAACCTTGATCCGTGAAACTTACCAGTGAAACCTAGACCCGTGAAACGTCACCCGTGAAACATACCCGTGAAACTTACCCGTGAAACCTTGACCCGTGAAACTTACCAGTGAAACCTAGACCCGTGAAACTTACCAGTGAAACCTAGACCCGTGAAACGTCACCCGTGAAACTTACCCGTAAAACTTACCCGTGAAACTTACCCGTGAAACCTTGACCCGTGAAACTTACCAGTGAAACCTAGACCCGTGAAACGTCACCCGTGAAACTTACGCGTAAAACTTACCCGTGAAACTTACCCGTAAAACCTTGACCCGTGAAACTTACCAGTGAAACCTAGACCCGTGAAACGTCACCCGTGAAACATACCCGTGAAACTTACCCGTGAAACTTACCCGTAAAACTTACCCGTGAAACCTTGACCCGTGAAACTTACCAGTGAAACCTAGACCCGTGAAACGTCACCCGTGAAACATACCCGTGAAACTTACCCGTGAAACTTACCCGTAAAACCTTGACCCGTGAAACTTACCAGTGAAACCTAGACCCGTGAAACGTCACCCGTGAAACATACCCGTGAAACTTACCCGTGAAACTTACCCGTGAAACCTTGACCCGTGAAACTTACCAGTGAAACCTAGACCCGTGAAACGTCACCCGTGAAACATACCCGTGAAACTTACCCGTAAAACTTACCCGTGAAACCTTGACCCGTGAAACTTACCAGTGAAACCTAGACCCGTGAAACGTCACCCGTGAAACATACCCGTGAAACTTACCCGTGAAACTTACCCGTGAAACCTTGACCCGTGAAACTTACTAGTGAAACCTCGACCCGTGAAACGTCACCCGTGAAACATACCCGTGAAACTTACCCGTGAAACTTACCCGTGAAACCTTGACCCGTGAAACTTACCAGTGAAACCTAGACCCGTGAAACGTCACCCGTGAAACATACCCGTGAAACTTACCCGTAAAACCTTGACCCGTGAAACTTACCAGTGAAACCTAGACCCGTGAAACATCACCCATGAAACATACCCGTGAAACTTACCCGTGAATCTTACCCGTGAAACCTTGACCCGTGAAACTTACCAGTGAAACCTAGACCCGTGAAACGTCACCTGTAAAACATACCCGTAAAACTTACCCGTGAAACTTACCTGTGAATCCTTGACCCGTGAAACTTTCCAGTGAAACCTAGACCCGTGAAACGTCACCCGTGAAACTTACCCGTAAAACTTACCCGTGAAACTTACCCGTGAAACCTTGACCCGTGAAACTTACCAGTGAAACCTAGACCCGTGAAACGTCACCCGTGAAACATACCCGTGAAACTTACCCGTGAAACTTACCCGTGAAACGTCACCTGTAAAACATACCCGTAAAACTTACCCGTGAAACTTACCCGTGAAACCTTGACCCGTGAAACTTACCAGTGAAACCAAGACCCGTGAAACGTCATCCGTGAAACATACCCGTGAAACTTACCCGTGAAACTTACCCGTGAAACCTTGACCCGTGAAACTTACCAGTGAAACCTAGACCCGTGAAACGTCACCCGTGAAACATACCCGTGAAACTTACCAGTGAAACCTAGACCCGTGAAACGTCACCCGTGAAACTTACCCGTGAAACTTACCCGTGAAACCTTGACCCGTGAAACTTACCAGTAAAACCTAGACCCGTGAAACATCACCCATGAAACATACCCGTGAAACTTACCCGTGAAACTTACCCGTGAAACCTTGACCCGTGAAACTTACCAGTGAAACCTAGACCCGTGAAACGTCACCTGTAAAACATACCCGTAAAACTTACCCGTGAAACTTACCCGTGAAACCTTGATCCGTGAAACTTTCCAGTGAAACCTAGACCCGTGAAACGTCACCCGTGAAACATACCCGTGAAACTTACCCGTGAAACTTACCCGTGAAACCTTGACCCGTGAAACTTACCAGTGAAACCTAGACCCGTGAAACTTACCCGTAAAACTTACCCGTGAAACTTACCCGTGAAACCTTGACCCGTGAAACTTACCAGTGAAACCTAGACCCGTGAAACTTACCCGTGAAACCTTGACCCGTGAAACTTACCAGTGAAACCAAGACCCGTGAAACGTCACCCGTGAAACATACAAGTGAAACTTACCCGTGAAACTTACCCGTGAAACGTCACCTGTAAAACATACCCGTAAAACTTACCCGTGAAACTTACCCGTGAAACCTTGACCCGTGAAACTTACCAGTGAAACCAAGACCCGTGAAACGTCATCCGTGAAACATACCCGTGAAACTTACCCGTGAAACTTACCCGTGAAACCTTGACCCGTGAAACTTACCAGTGAAACCTAGACCCGTGAAACGTCACCCGTGAAACATACCCGTGAAACTTACCAGTGAAACCTAGACCCGTGAAACGTCACCCGTAAAACTTACCCGTGAAACTTACCCGTGAAACCTTGACCCGTGAAACTTACCAGTAAAACCTAGACCCGTGAAACATCACCCATGAAACATACCCGTGAAACTTACCCGTGAAACTTACCCGTAAAACCTTGACCCGTGAAACTTACCAGTGAAACCTAGACCCGTGAAACGTCACCTGTAAAACATACCCGTAAAACTTACCCGTGAAACCTTGATCCGTGAAACTTTCCAGTGAAACCTAGACCCGTGAAACGTCACCCGTGAAACATACCCGTGAAACTTACCCGTGAAACTTACCCGTGAAACCTTGACCCGTGAAACTTACCAGTGAAACCTAGACCCGTGAAACTTACCAGTGAAACCTGGACCCGTGAAACGTCACCCGTGAAACTTACCCGTAAAACTTACCCGTGAAACTTACCCGTGAAACCTTGACCCGTGAAACTTACCAGTGAAACCTAGACCCGTGAAACGTCACCCGTGAAACTTACGCGTAAAACTTACCCGTGAAACTTACCCGTAAAACCTTGACCCGTGAAACTTACCAGTGAAACCTAGACCCGTGAAACGTCACCCGTGAAACATACCCGTGAAACTTACCCGTGAAACTTACCCGTAAAACTTACCCGTGAAACCTTGACCCGTGAAACTTACCAGTGAAACCTAGACCCGTGAAACGTCACCCGTGAAACATACCCGTGAAACTTACCCGTGAAACTTACCCGTAAAACCTTGACCCGTGAAACTTACCAGTGAAACCTAGACCCGTGAAACGTCACCCGTGAAACATACCCGTGAAACTTACCCGTAAAACTTACCCGTGAAACCTTGACCCGTGAAACTTACCAGTGAAACCTAGACCCGTGAAACGTCACCCGTGAAACATACCCGTGAAACTTACCCGTAAAACTTACCCGTGAAACCTTGACCCGTGAAACTTACTAGTGAAACCTAGACCCGTGAAACGTCACCCGTGAAACATACCCGTGAAACTTACCCGTGAAACTTACCCGTGAAACCTTGACCCGTGAAACTTACCAGTGAAACCTAGACCCGTGAAACGTCACCCGTGAAACATACCCGTAAAACTTACCCGTAAAACCTTGACCCGTGAAACTTACCAGTGAAACCTAGACCCGTGAAACATCACCCATGAAACATACCCGTGAAACTTACCCGTGAATCTTACCCGTGAAACCTTGACCCGTGAAACTTACCAGTGAAACCTAGACCCGTGAAACGTCACCTGTAAAACATACCCGTAAAACTTACCCGTGAAACTTACCTGTGAATCCTTGACCCGTGAAACTTTCCAGTGAAACCTAGACCCGTGAAACGTCACCCGTGAAACTTACCCGTAAAACTTACCCGTGAAACTTACCCGTGAAACCTTGACCCGTGAAACTTACCAGTGAAACCTAGACCCGTGAAACGTCACCCGTGAAACATACCCGTGAAACTTAACCGTGAAACTTACCCGTGAAACGTCACCTGTAAAACATACCCGTAAAACTTACCCGTGAAACTTACCCGTGAAACCTTGACCCGTGAAACTTACCAGTGAAACCAAGACCCGTGAAACGTCATCCGTGAAACATACCCGTGAAACTTACCCGTGAAACTTACCCGTGAAACCTTGACCCGTGAAACTTACCAGTGAAACCTAGACCCGTGAAACGTCACCCGTGAAACATACCCGTGAAACTTACCAGTGAAACCTAGACCCGTGAAACGTCACCCGTGAAACTTACCCGTGAAACTTACCCGTGAAACCTTGACCCGTGAAACTTACCAGTAAAACCTAGACCCGTGAAACATCACCCATGAAACATACCTGTGAAACTTACCCGTGAAACTTACCCGTGAAACCTT
Source organism: Agonum fuliginosum (assembly GCA_947534325.1). Taxonomy (NCBI): domain Eukaryota; kingdom Metazoa; phylum Arthropoda; class Insecta; order Coleoptera; family Carabidae; genus Agonum; species Agonum fuliginosum. Next base: position 53,189,737 of record OX384030.1, on the reverse strand, counting down.
GACCCGTGAAACTTACCAGTGAAACCTAGACCCGTGAAACGTCACCTGTAAAACATACCCGTAAAACTTACCCGTGAAACTTACCCGTGAAACCTTGATCCGTGAAACTTTCCAGTGAAACCCAGACCCGTGAAACGTCACCCGTGAAACATACCCGTGAAACTTACCCGTGAAACTTACCCGTGAAACCTTGACCCGTGAAACTTACCAGTGAAACCTAGACCCGTGAAACTTACCCGTAAAACTTACCCGTGAAACTTACCCGTGAAACCTTGACCCGTGAAACTTACCAGTGAAACCTAGACCCGTGAAACGTCACCCGTGAAACATACCCGTGAAACTTACCCGTGAAACCTTGACCCGTGAAACTTACCAGTGAAACCAAGACCCGTGAAACGTCACCCGTGAAACATACCCAGGAAACTTACCCGTGAAACTTACCCGTGAAACGTCACCTGTAAAACATACCCGTAAAACTTACCCGTGAAACTTACCCGTGAAACCTTGACCCGTGAAACTTACCAGTGAAACCTAGACCCGTGAAACGTCACCCGTGAAACATACCCGTGAAACTTACCCGTGAAACTTACCCGTGAAACGTCACCTGTAAAACATACCCGTAAAACTTACCCGTGAAACTTACCCGTGAAACCTTGACCCGTGAAACTTACCAGTGAAACCTAGACCCGTGAAACGTCACCCGTGAAACATACCCGTGAAACTTACCAGTGAAACCTAGACCCGTGAAACGTCACCCGTAAAACTTACCCGTGAAACTTACCCGTGAAACCTTGACCCGTGAAACCTTGACCCGTGAAACTTACCAGTGAAACCTAGACCCGTGAAACGTCACCTGTAAAACATACCCGTAAAACTTACCCGTGAAACATACCCGTGAAACTTACCAGTGAAACCTAGACCCGTGAAACGTCACCCGTGAAACTTACCCGTGAAACTTACCCGTGAAACCTTGACCCGTGAAACTTACCAGTAAAACCTAGACCCGTGAAACATCACCCATGAAACATACCCGTGAAACTTACCCGTGAAACTTACCCGTGAAACCTTGACCCGTGAAACTTACTAGTGAAACCTAGACCCGTGAAACGTCACCCGTGAAACATACCCGTGAAACTTACCCGTGAAACTTACCCGTGAAACCTTGACCCGTGAAACTTACCAGTGAAACCTAGACCCGTGAAACGTCACCCGTGAAACATACCCGTGAAACTTACCCGTGAAACTTACCCGTAAAACCTTGACCCGTGAAACTTACCAGTGAAACCTAGACCCGTGAAACATCACCCATGAAACATACCCGTGAAACTTACCCGTGAATCTTACCCGTGAAACCTTGACCCGTGAAACTTACCAGTGAAACCTAGACCCGTGAAACGTCACCTGTAAAACATACCCGTAAAACTTACCCGTGAAACTTACCCGTGAATCCTTGACCCGTGAAACTTTCCAGTGAAACTTAGACCCGTGAAACGTCACCCGTGAAACTTACCCGTAAAACTTACCCGTGAAACTTACCCGTGAAACCTTGACCCGTGAAACTTACCAGTGAAACCTAGACCCGTGAAACTTCACCCGTTAAACATACCCGTGAAACTTACCCGTGAAACTTACCCGTGAAACGTCACCTGTAAAACATACCCGTAAAACTTACCCGTGAAACTTACCCGTGAAACCTTGACCCGTGAAACTTACCAGTGAAACCTAGACCCGTGAAACGTCACCCGTGAAACATACCCGTGAAACTTACCAGTGAAACCTAGACCCGTGAAACGTCACCCGTGAAACTTACCCGTGAAACTTACCCGTGAAACCTTGACCCGTGAAACTTACCAGTAAAACCTAGACCCGTGAAACATCACCCATGAAACATACCCGTGAAACTTACCCGTGAAACTTACCCGTGAAACCTTGACCCGTGAAACTTACCAGTGAAACCTAGACCCGTGAAACGTCACCTGTAAAACATACCCGTAAAACTTACCAGTGAAACTTACCCGTGAAACTTACCCGTGAAACCTTGACCCGTGAAACTTACCAGTGAAACCTAGACCCGTGAAACATCACCCATGAAACATACCCGTGAAACTTACCCGTGAAACTTACCCGTGAAACCTAGACCCGTGAAACTTACCAGTGAAACCTAGACCCGTGAAACGTCGCCTGTAAAACATACCCGTAAAACTTACCCGTGAAACTTACCCGTGAAACCTTGACCCGTGAAACTTTCCAGTGAAACCTAGACCCGTGAAACGTCACTTGTGAAACATACCCGTGAAACTTACCGGTGAAACTTACCCGTGAAACCTTGACCCGTGAAACTTACCAGTGAAACCTAGACCCGTGAAACGCACCCGTGAAACGTCACCCGTGAAACTTACCCGTAAAACTTACCCGTGAAACTTACCCGTGAAACCTTGACCCGTGAAACTTACCAGTGAAACCTAGACCCGTGAAACGTCACCCGTGAAACATACCCGTGAAACTTACCCGTGAAACTTACCCGTAAAACCTTGAACTGTGAAACTTACCAGTGAAACCTAGACCCGTGAAACGTCACCCGTGAAACATACCCGTGAAATTTACCCGTGAAACTTACCCGTGAAACCTTGACCCGTGAAACTTACCAGTGAAACCTAGACCCGTGAAACGTCACCCGTGAAACATACCCGTGAAACTTACCCGTGAAACTTACCCGTGAAACGTCACCTGTAAAACATACCCGTAAAACTTACCCGTGAAACTTACTCGTGAAACCTTGACCCGTGAAACTTACCAGTGAAACCAAGACCCGTGAAACGTCATCCGTGAAACATACCCGTGAAACTTACCCGTGAAACTTACCCGTGAAACCTTGACCCGTGAAACTTACCAGTGAAACCTAGACCCGTGAAACGTCACCCGTGAAACATACCCGTGAAACTTACCAGTGAAACCTAGACCCGTGAAACGTCACCCGTGAAACTTACCCGTGAAACTTACCCGTGAAACCTTGACCCGTGAAACTTACTAGTGAATCCTAGACCCGTGAAACGTCACCCGTGAAACATACCCGTGAAACTTACCCGTGAAACTTACCCGTGAAACCTTGACCCGTGAAACTTACCAGCGAAACCTAGACCCGTGAAACGTCACCCGTGAAACATACCCGTGAAACTTACCCGTGAAACTTACCCGTAAAACCTTGACCCGTGAAACTTACCAGTGAAACCTAGACCCGTGAAACATCACCCATGAAACATACCCGTGAAACTTACCCGTGAATCTTACCCGTGAAACCTTGACCCGTGAAACTTACCAGTGAAACCTAGACCCGTGAAACGTCACCTGTAAAACATACCCGTAAAACTTACCCGTGAAACTTACCCGTGAAACCTTGATCCGTGAAACTTTCCAGTGAAACCTAGACCCGTGAAACGTCACCCGTGAAACATACCCGTGAAACTTACCCGTGAAACTTACCCGTGAAACCTTGACCCGTGAAACTTACCATTGAAACCTAGACCCGTGAAACTTACCCGTAAAACTTACCCGTGAAACTTACCCGTGAAACCTTGACCCGTGAAACTTACCAGTGAAACCTAGACCCGTGAAACGTCACCCGTGAAACATACCCGTGAAACTTACCCGTGAAACCTTGACCCGTGAAACTTACCAGTGAAACCAAGACCCGTGAAACGTCACCCGTGAAACTTACCCGTGAAACTTACCCGTGAAACGTCACCTGTAAAACATACCCGTAAAACTTACCCGTGAAACTTACCCGTGAAACCTTGACCCGTGAAACTTACCAGTGAAACCAAGACCCGTGAAACGTCATCCGTGAAACATACCCGTGAAACTTACCCGTGAAACTTACCCGTGAAACCTTGACCCGTGAAACTTACCAGTGAAACCTAGACCCGTGAAACGTCACCCGTGAAACATACCCGTGAAACTTACCAGTGAAACCTAGACCCGTGAAACGTCACCCGTGAAACTTACCCGTGAAACTTACCCGTGAAACCTTGACCCGTGAAACTTACCAGTAAAACCTAGACCCGTGAAACATCACCCATGAAACATACCCGTGAAACTTACCCGTGAAACTTACCCGTGAAACCTTGACCCGTGAAACTTACAAGTGAAACCTAGACCCGTGAAACGTCACCTGTAAAACATACCCGTAAAACTTACCCGTGAAACTTACCCGTGAATCCTTGACCCGTGAAACTTTCCAGTGAAACCTAGACCCGTGAAACGTCACCCGTGAAACATACCCGTGAAACTTACCCGTGAAACTTACCCGTGAAACCTTGACCCGTGAAACTTTCCAGTGAAACCTAGACCCGTGAAACCTAGACCCGTGAAACGTCACCCGTGAAACATACCCGTGAAACTAACCCGTGAATCTTACCCGTGAAACCTTGACCCGTGAAACTTACCAGTGAAACCTAGACCCGTGAAACGTCACCTGTAAAACATACCCGTGAAACTTACCCGTGAAACTTACCCGTGAAACCTTGACCCGTGAAACCTTGACCCGTGAAACTTACCAGTGAAACCTAGACCCGTAAAACGTCACCTGTAAAACATACCCGTAAAACTTACCCGTGAAACATACCCGTGAAACTTACCAGTGAAACCTAGACCCGTGAAACGTCACCCGTGAAACTTACCCGTGAAACTTACCCGTGAAACCTTGACCCGTGAAACTTACCAGTAAAACCTAGACCCGTGAAACATCACCCATGAAACATACCCGTGAAACTTACCCGTGAAACTTACCCGTGAAACCTTGACCCGTGAAACTTACTAGTGAAACCTAGACCCGTGAAACGTCACCCGTAAAACATACCCGTGAAACTTACCCGTGAAACTTACCCGTGAAACCTTGACCCGTGAAACTTACCAGCGAAACCTAGACCCGTGAAACGTCACCCGTGAAACATACCCGTGAAACTTACCCGTGAAATTTACCCGTAAAACCTTGACCCGTGAAACTTACCAGTGAAACCTAGACCCGTGAAACATCACCCATGAAACATACCCGTGAAACTTACCCGTGAATCTTACCCGTGAAACCTTGACCCGTGAAACTTACCAGTGAAACCTAGACCCGTGAAACGTCACCTGTAAAACATACCCGTAAAACTTACCCGTGAAACTTACCCGTAAATCCTTGACCCGTGAAACTTTCCAGTGAAACCTAGACCCGTGAAACGTCACCCGTGAAACTTACCCGTAAAACTTACCCGTGAAACTTACCCGTGAAACCTTGACCCGTGAAACTTACCAGTGAAACCTAGACCCGTGAAACGTCACCCGTGAAACATACCCGTGAAACTTACCCGTGAAACTTACCCGTGAAACGTCACCTGTAAAACATACCCGTAAAACTTACCCGTGAAACTTACCCGTGAAACCTTGACCCGTGAAACTTACCAGTGAAACCAAGACCCGTGAAACGTCATCCGTGAAACATACCCGTGAAACTTACCCGTGAAACTTACCCGTGAAACCTTGACCCGTGAAACTTACCAGTGAAACCTAGACCCGTGAAACGTCACCCGTGAAACATACCCGTGAAACTTACCAGTGAAACCTAGACCCGTGAAACGTCACCCGTGAAACTTACCCGTGAATTTTACCCGTGAAACCTTGACCCGTGAAACTTACCAGTGAAACCTAGACCCGTGAAACGTCACCTGTAAAACATACCCGTAAAACTTACCCGTGAAACTTAACCGTGAAACTTACCCGTGAAACCTTGATCCGTGAAACTTTCCAGTGAAACCTAGACCCGTGAAACGTCACCCGTGAAACATACCCGTGAAACTTACCCGTGAAACTTACCCGTGAAACCTTGACCCGTGAAACTTACCAGTGAAACCTAGACCCGTGAAACTTACCAGTGAAACCTAGACCCGTGAAACGTCACCCGTGAAACTTACCCGTAAAACTTACCCGTTAAACTTACCCGTGAAACCTTGACCCGTGAAACTTACCAGTGAAACCTAGACCCGTGAAACGTCACCCGTGAAACTTACGCGTAAAACTTACCCGTGAAACTTACCCGTAAAACTTACCCGTGAAACCTTGACCCGTGAAACTTACCAGTGAAACCTAGACCCGTGAAACGTCACCCGTGAAACATACCCGTGAAACTTACCCGTGAAACTTACCCGTAAAACCTTGACCCGTGAAACTTACCAGTGAAACCTAGACCCGTGAAACATCACCCATGAAACATACCCGTGAAACTTACCCGTGAATCTTACCCGTGAAACCTTGACCCGTGAAACTTACCAGTGAAACCTAGACCCGTGAAACGTCACCTGTAAAACATACCCGTAAAACTTACCCGTGAAACTTACCCGTGAAACCTTGACCCGTGAAACTTACCAGTGAAACCAAGACCCGTGAAACATACCCGTGAAACATACCCGTGAAACTTACCCGTAAAACTTACCCGTGAAACCTTGACCCGTGAAACCTTGACCCGTGAAACTTACCAGTGAAACCTAGACCCGTGAAACGTCACCTGTAAAACATACCCGTAAAACTTACCCGTGAAACATACCCGTGAAACTTACCAGTGAAACTTACCCGTGAAACCTTGACCCGTGAAACTTACCCGTGAAACCTTGACCCGTGAAACTTACCAGTGAAACCTAGACCCGTGAAACGTCACCCGTGAAACATACCCGTGAAACTTACCCGTGAAACTTACCCGTGAAACCTTGACCCGTGAAACTTACCCGTGTAACCTTGACCCGTGAAACTTACCAGTGAAACCTAGACCCGTGAAACCTTGACCCGTGAAACTTTCCAGTGAAACCTAGACCCGTGAAACGTCACCCGTGAAACATACCCGTGAAACTAACCCGTGAAACTTACCCGTGAAACCTTGACCCGTGAAACTTACCAGTGAAACCTAGACCCGTGAAACGTCACCCGTGAAACGTCACCCGTGAAACTTACCCGTAAAACTTACCCGTGAAACTTACCCGTGAAACCTTGACCCGTGAAACTTACCAGTGAAACCATGACCCGTGAAACGTCACCCGTGAAACATACCCGTGAAACTTACCCGTGAAACTTACCCGTGAAACCTTGACCCGTGAAACTTACCAGTGAAACCTAGACCCGTGAAACGTCACCCGTGAAACTTACCCGTAAAACTTACCCGTGAAACTTACCCGTAAAACCTTGACCCGTGAAACTTACCAGTGAAACCTAGACCCGTGAAACGATACCCGTGAAACATACCCGTGAAACTTACCCGTGAAACTAACCCGTGAAACCTTGATCCGTGAAACTTACCAGTGAAACCTAGACCCGTGAAACGTCACCCGTGAAACATACCCGTGAAACTTACCCGTGAAACTTACCCGTGAAACCTTGACCCGTGAAACTTACCAGTGAAACCTAGACCCGTGAAACGTCACCCGTGAAACATACCCGTGAAACTTACCTGTAAAACTTACCCGTGAAACCTTGACCCGTGAAACTTACCAGTGAAACCTAGACCCGTGAAACGTCACCCGTGAAACATACCCGTGAAATTTACCCGTGAAACTTACCCGTGAAACCTTGACCCGTGAAACTTACCAGTGAAACCAAGACCCGTGAAAGGTCACCCGTGAAACTTACCCGTAAAACTTACCCGTGAAACTTACCCGTGAAACCTTGACCCGTGAAACTTACCAGTAAAACCTAGACCCGTGAAACGTCACCCGTGAAACTTACCCGTAAAACTTACCTGTGAAACTTACCCGTGAAACCTTGACCCGTTAAACTTACCAGTGAAACCTAGACCCGTGAAACGTCACCCGTGAAACATACCCGTGAAACTTACCCGTGAAACTTACCCGTGAAACCTTGACCCGTGAAACTTACCAGTGAAACCTTGACCCGTGAAACTTACCAGTGAAACCTAGACCCGTGAAACGTCACCCGTGAAACATACCCGTGAAACTTACCCGTGAAACTTACCCGTGAAACCTTGACCCGTGAAACTTACCAGTGAAACCTAGACCCGTGAAACGTCACCCGTGAAACATACCCGTGAAACTTACCCGTGAAACTTACCCGTGAAACATACCCGTGAAACTTACCCGTGAAACTTACCCGTGAAACCTTGACCCGTGAAACTTACCAGTGAAACCTAGACCCGTGAAACGTCACCTGTAAAACATAACCGTAAAACTTACCCGTGAAACTTACCCGTGAAACCTTGACCCGAGAAACGACACCCGTGAAACATACCCGTGAAACTTACCCGTGAAACCTTGACCCGTGAAACTTACCAGTGAAACCTAGACCCGTGAAACGTCACCCGTGAAACATACCCGTGAAACTTACCCGTGAAACTTACCCGTGAAACCTTGACCCGTGAAACTTACCAGTGAAACCTAGACCCGTGAAACGTCACCCGTGAAACATACCCGTGAAACTTACCCGTGAAACTTACCCGTGAAACCTTGACCCGTGAAACTTACCAGTGAAACCTAGACCCGTGAAACGTCACCCGTGAAACATACCCGTGAAACTTACCCGTGAAACTTACCCGTGAAACCTTGACCCGTGAAACTTACTAGTGAAACCTAGACCCGTGAAACGTCACCCGTGAAACATACCCGTGAAACTTACCCGTGAAACTTACCCGTGAAACCTTGACCCGTGAAACTTACCAGTGAAACCTAGACCCGTGAAACGTCACCCGTGAAACATACCCGTGAAACTTACCCGTGAAACTTACCCGTGAAACCTTGACCCGTGAAACTTACTAGTGAAACCTAGACCCGTGAAACGTCACCCGTGAAACATACCCGTGAAACTTACCCGTGAAACTTACCCGTGAAACCTTGACCCGTGAAACTTACCAGTGAAACCTAGACCCGTGAAACGTCACCTGTAAAACATACCCGTAAAACTTACCCGTGAAACTTACCCGTGAAACCTTGACCCGTGAAACTTTCCAGTGAAACCTAGACCCGTGAAACGTCACCCGTGAAACTTACCCGTAAAACTTACCCGTGAAACTTACCCGTGAAACCTTGACCCGTGAAACTTACCAGTGAAACCTAGACCCGTGAAACGTCACCCGTGAAACATACCCGTGAAACTTACCCGTGAAACTTACCCGTGAAACGTCACCTGTAAAACATACCCGTAAAACTTACCCGTGAAACTTACCCGTGAAACCTTGACCCGTGAAACTTACCAGTGAAACCAAGACCCGTGAAACGTCATCCGTGAAACATACCCGTGAAACTTACCCTTAAAACTTACCCGTGAAACCTTGACCCGTGAAACCTTGACCCGTGAAACTTACCAGTGAAACCTAGACCCGTGAAACGTCACCTGTAAAACATACCCGTAAAACTTACCCGTGAAACATACCCGTGAAACTTACCAGTGAAACCTAGACCCGTGAAACGTCACCCGTGCAACTTACCCGTGAAACTTACCCGTGAAACCTTGACCCGTGAAACTTACCAGTAAAACCTAGACCCGTGAAACATCACCAATGAAACATACCCGTGAAACTTACCCGTGAAACTTACCCGTGAAACCTTGACCCGTGAAACTTACCAGTGAAACCTAGACCCGTGAAACGTCACCTGTAAAACATACCCGTAAAACTTACCCGTGAAACTTACCCGTGAAACTTACCCGTGAAACCTTGACCCGTGAAACTTTCCAGTGAAACCTAGACCCGTGAAACGTCACCCGTGAAACATACCCGTGAAACTTACCCGTGAAACTTACCCGTGAAACCTTGACCCGTGAAACTTACCAGTGAAACCTAGACCCGTGAAACGTCACCCTTGAAACTTACCCGTAAAACTTACCCGTGAAACTTACCCGTGAAACCTTGACCCGTGAAACTTACCAGTGAAACCTAGACCCGTGAAACGTCACCCGTGAAACATACCCGTGAAACTTACCAGTGAAACCTTGACCCGTGAAACTTACCAGTGAAACCTAGACCCGTGAAACGTCACCCGTGAAACTTACGCGTAAAACTTACCCGTGAAACGTCACCCGTGAAACATACCCGTGAAACTTACCCGTAAAACCTTGACCCGTGAAACTTACCAGTGAAACCTAGACCCGTGAAACATCACCCATGAAACATACCCGTGAAACTTACCCGTGAAACTTATTCGTGAAACCTAGACCCGTGAAACTTACCAGTGAAACCTAGACCCGTGAAACGTCGCCTGTAAAACATACCCGTAAAACTTACCCGTGAAACTTACAAGTGAAACCTTGACCCGTGAAACTTTCCAGTGAAACCTAGACCCGTGAAACGTCACCCGTGAAACATACCCGTGAAACTTACCCGTGAAACTTACCCGTGAAACCTTGACCCGTGAAACTTACCAGTGAAACCTAGACCCGTGAAACGTCACCCGTAAAACGTCACCCGTGAAACGTCACCCGTGAAACTTACCCGTAAAACTTACCCGTGAAATTTACCCGTGAAACCTTGACCCGTGAAACTTACCAGTGAAACCTAGACCCGTGAAACGTCACCCGTGAAACATACCCGTGAAACTTACCCGTGAAACTTACCCGTAAAACCTTGACTTGTGAAACTTACCAGTGAAACCTAGACCCGTGAAACGTCACCCGTGAAACATACCCGTGAAACTTACCCGTGAAACTTACCCGTGAAACCTTGACCCGTGAAACTTACCAGTGAAACCTAGACCCGTGAAACGTCACCCGTGAAACTTACCCGTAAAACTTACCCGTGAAACTTACCTGTGAAACCTTGACCCGTGAAACTTACCAGTGAAACCTAGACCCGTGAAACGTCACCCGTGAAACTTACCCGTAAAACTTACCCGTGAAACTTACCTGTGAAACTTACCCGTGAAACCTTGACCCGTGAAACTTACCAGTAAAACCTAGACCCGTGAAACATCACCCATGAAACATACCCGTGAAACTTACCCGTGAAACTTACCCGTGAAACCTTGACCCGTGAAACTTACCAGTGAAACCTAGACCCGTGAAACGTCACCTGTAAAACATACCCGTAAAACTTACCCGTGAAACCTTGATCCGTGAAACTTTCCAGTGAAACCTAGACCCGTGAAACGTCACCCGTGAAACATACCCGTGAAACTTACCCGTGAAACTTACCCGTGAAACCTTGACCCGTGAAACTTACCAGTGAAACCTAGACCCGTGAAACTTACCCGTAAAACTTACCCGTGAAACTTACCCGTGAAACCTTGACCCGTGAAACTTACCAGTGAAACCTAGACCCGTGAAACGTCACCCGTGAAACATACCCGTGAAACTTACCCGTGAAACCTTGACCCGTGAAACTTACCAGTGAAACCAAGACCCGTGAAACGTCACCCGTGAAACATACCCGTGAAACTTACCCGTGAAACTTACCCGTGAAACGTCACCTGTAAAACATACCCGTAAAACTTACCCGTGAAACTTACCCGTGAAACTTACCCGTGAAACGTCACCTGTAAAACATACCCGTAAAACTTACCCGTGAAACTTACCCGTGAAACCTTGACCCGTGAAACTTACCAGTGAAACCAAGACCCGTGAAACGTCATCCGTGAAACATATCCGTGAAACTTACCCGTGAAACTTACCCGTGAAACCTTGACCCGTGAAACTTACCAGTGAAACCTAGACCCGTGAAACGTCACCCGTGAAACATACCCGTGAAACTTACCAGTGAAACCTAGACCCGTGAAACGTCACACGTGAAACTTACCCGTGAAACTTACCCGTGAAACCTTGACCCGTGAAACTTACCAGTAAAACCTAGACCCGTGAAACATCACCCATGAAACATACCCGTGAAACTTACCCGTGAAACTTACCCGTGAAACCTTGACCCGTGAAACTTACCAGTGAAACCTAGACCCGTGAAACGTCACCTGTAAAACATACCCGTAAAACTTACCCGTGAAACTTACCCGTGAAACCTTGATCCGTGAAACTTACCAGTGAAACCTAGACCCGTGAAACGTCACCCGTGAAACATACCCGTGAAACTTACCCGTGAAACCTTGACCCGTGAAACTTACCAGTGAAACCTAGACCCGTGAAACTTACCAGTGAAACCTAGACCCGTGAAACGTCACCCGTGAAACTTACCCGTAAAACTTACCCGTGAAACTTACCCGTGAAACCTTGACCCGTGAAACTTACCAGTGAAACCTAGACCCGTGAAACGTCACCCGTGAAACTTACGCGTAAAACTTACCCGTGAAACTTACCCGTAAAACCTTGACCCGTGAAACTTACCAGTGAAACCTAGACCCGTGAAACGTCACCCGTGAAACATACCCGTGAAACTTACCCGTGAAACTTACCCGTAAAACTTACCCGTGAAACCTTGACCCGTGAAACTTACCAGTGAAACCTAGACCCGTGAAACGTCACCCGTGAAACATACCCGTGAAACTTACCCGTGAAACTTACCCGTAAAACCTTGACCCGTGAAACTTACCAGTGAAACCTAGACCCGTGAAACGTCACCCGTGAAACATACCCGTGAAACTTACCCGTGAAACTTACCCGTGAAACCTTGACCCGTGAAACTTACCAGTGAAACCTAGACCCGTGAAACGTCACCCGTGAAACATACCCGTGAAACTTACCCGTAAAACTTACCCGTGAAACCTTGACCCGTGAAACTTACCAGTGAAACCTAGACCCGTGAAACGTCACCCGTGAAACATACCCGTGAAACTTACCCGTGAAACTTACCCGTGAAACCTTGACCCGTGAAACTTACTAGTGAAACCTCGACCCGTGAAACGTCACCCGTGAAACATACCCGTGAAACTTACCCGTGAAACTTACCCGTGAAACCTTGACCCGTGAAACTTACCAGTGAAACCTAGACCCGTGAAACGTCACCCGTGAAACATACCCGTGAAACTTACCCGTAAAACCTTGACCCGTGAAACTTACCAGTGAAACCTAGACCCGTGAAACATCACCCATGAAACATACCCGTGAAACTTACCCGTGAATCTTACCCGTGAAACCTTGACCCGTGAAACTTACCAGTGAAACCTAGACCCGTGAAACGTCACCTGTAAAACATACCCGTAAAACTTACCCGTGAAACTTACCTGTGAATCCTTGACCCGTGAAACTTTCCAGTGAAACCTAGACCCGTGAAACGTCACCCGTGAAACTTACCCGTAAAACTTACCCGTGAAACTTACCCGTGAAACCTTGACCCGTGAAACTTACCAGTGAAACCTAGACCCGTGAAACGTCACCCGTGAAACATACCCGTGAAACTTACCCGTGAAACTTACCCGTGAAACGTCACCTGTAAAACATACCCGTAAAACTTACCCGTGAAACTTACCCGTGAAACCTTGACCCGTGAAACTTACCAGTGAAACCAAGACCCGTGAAACGTCATCCGTGAAACATACCCGTGAAACTTACCCGTGAAACTTACCCGTGAAACCTTGACCCGTGAAACTTACCAGTGAAACCTAGACCCGTGAAACGTCACCCGTGAAACATACCCGTGAAACTTACCAGTGAAACCTAGACCCGTGAAACGTCACCCGTGAAACTTACCCGTGAAACTTACCCGTGAAACCTTGACCCGTGAAACTTACCAGTAAAACCTAGACCCGTGAAACATCACCCATGAAACATACCCGTGAAACTTACCCGTGAAACTTACCCGTGAAACCTTGACCCGTGAAACTTACCAGTGAAACCTAGACCCGTGAAACGTCACCTGTAAAACATACCCGTAAAACTTACCCGTGAAACTTACCCGTGAAACCTTGATCCGTGAAACTTTCCAGTGAAACCTAGACCCGTGAAACGTCACCCGTGAAACATACCCGTGAAACTTACCCGTGAAACTTACCCGTGAAACCTTGACCCGTGAAACTTACCAGTGAAACCTAGACCCGTGAAACTTACCCGTAAAACTTACCCGTGAAACTTACCCGTGAAACCTTGACCCGTGAAACTTACCAGTGAAACCTAGACCCGTGAAACTTACCCGTGAAACCTTGACCCGTGAAACTTACCAGTGAAACCAAGACCCGTGAAACGTCACCCGTGAAACATACAAGTGAAACTTACCCGTGAAACTTACCCGTGAAACGTCACCTGTAAAACATACCCGTAAAACTTACCCGTGAAACTTACCCGTGAAACCTTGACCCGTGAAACTTACCAGTGAAACCAAGACCCGTGAAACGTCATCCGTGAAACATACCCGTGAAACTTACCCGTGAAACTTACCCGTGAAACCTTGACCCGTGAAACTTACCAGTGAAACCTAGACCCGTGAAACGTCACCCGTGAAACATACCCGTGAAACTTACCAGTGAAACCTAGACCCGTGAAACGTCACCCGTAAAACTTACCCGTGAAACTTACCCGTGAAACCTTGACCCGTGAAACTTACCAGTAAAACCTAGACCCGTGAAACATCACCCATGAAACATACCCGTGAAACTTACCCGTGAAACTTACCCGTAAAACCTTGACCCGTGAAACTTACCAGTGAAACCTAGACCCGTGAAACGTCACCTGTAAAACATACCCGTAAAACTTACCCGTGAAACCTTGATCCGTGAAACTTTCCAGTGAAACCTAGACCCGTGAAACGTCACCCGTGAAACATACCCGTGAAACTTACCCGTGAAACTTACCCGTGAAACCTTGACCCGTGAAACTTACCAGTGAAACCTAGACCCGTGAAACTTACCAGTGAAACCTGGACCCGTGAAACGTCACCCGTGAAACTTACCCGTAAAACTTACCCGTGAAACTTACCCGTGAAACCTTGACCCGTGAAACTTACCAGTGAAACCTAGACCCGTGAAACGTCACCCGTGAAACTTACGCGTAAAACTTACCCGTGAAACTTACCCGTAAAACCTTGACCCGTGAAACTTACCAGTGAAACCTAGACCCGTGAAACGTCACCCGTGAAACATACCCGTGAAACTTACCCGTGAAACTTACCCGTAAAACTTACCCGTGAAACCTTGACCCGTGAAACTTACCAGTGAAACCTAGACCCGTGAAACGTCACCCGTGAAACATACCCGTGAAACTTACCCGTGAAACTTACCCGTAAAACCTTGACCCGTGAAACTTACCAGTGAAACCTAGACCCGTGAAACGTCACCCGTGAAACATACCCGTGAAACTTACCCGTAAAACTTACCCGTGAAACCTTGACCCGTGAAACTTACCAGTGAAACCTAGACCCGTGAAACGTCACCCGTGAAACATACCCGTGAAACTTACCCGTAAAACTTACCCGTGAAACCTTGACCCGTGAAACTTACTAGTGAAACCTAGACCCGTGAAACGTCACCCGTGAAACATACCCGTGAAACTTACCCGTGAAACTTACCCGTGAAACCTTGACCCGTGAAACTTACCAGTGAAACCTAGACCCGTGAAACGTCACCCGTGAAACATACCCGTAAAACTTACCCGTAAAACCTTGACCCGTGAAACTTACCAGTGAAACCTAGACCCGTGAAACATCACCCATGAAACATACCCGTGAAACTTACCCGTGAATCTTACCCGTGAAACCTTGACCCGTGAAACTTACCAGTGAAACCTAGACCCGTGAAACGTCACCTGTAAAACATACCCGTAAAACTTACCCGTGAAACTTACCTGTGAATCCTTGACCCGTGAAACTTTCCAGTGAAACCTAGACCCGTGAAACGTCACCCGTGAAACTTACCCGTAAAACTTACCCGTGAAACTTACCCGTGAAACCTTGACCCGTGAAACTTACCAGTGAAACCTAGACCCGTGAAACGTCACCCGTGAAACATACCCGTGAAACTTAACCGTGAAACTTACCCGTGAAACGTCACCTGTAAAACATACCCGTAAAACTTACCCGTGAAACTTACCCGTGAAACCTTGACCCGTGAAACTTACCAGTGAAACCAAGACCCGTGAAACGTCATCCGTGAAACATACCCGTGAAACTTACCCGTGAAACTTACCCGTGAAACCTTGACCCGTGAAACTTACCAGTGAAACCTAGACCCGTGAAACGTCACCCGTGAAACATACCCGTGAAACTTACCAGTGAAACCTAGACCCGTGAAACGTCACCCGTGAAACTTACCCGTGAAACTTACCCGTGAAACCTTGACCCGTGAAACTTACCAGTAAAACCTAGACCCGTGAAACATCACCCATGAAACATACCTGTGAAACTTACCCGTGAAACTTACCCGTGAAACCTTGACCCGTGAAACTTACCAGTGAAACCTAGACCCGTGAAACGTCACCTGTAAAACATACCCGTAAAACTTACCCGTGAAACTTACCCGTGAAACCTTGATCCGTGAAACTTTCCAGTGAAACCCAGACCCGTGAAACGTCACCCGTGAAACATACCCGTGAAACTTACCCGTGAAACTTACCCGTGAAACCTTGACCCGTGAAACTTACCAGTGAAACCTAGACCCGTGAAACTTACCCGTAAAACTTACCCGTGAAACTTACCCGTGAAACCTTGACCCGTGAAACTTACCAGTGAAACCTAGACCCGTGAAACGTCACCCGTGAAACATACCCGTGAAACTTACCCGTGAAACCTTGACCCGTGAAACTTACCAGTGAAACCAAGACCCGTGAAACGTCACCCGTGAAACATACCCAGGAAACTTACCCGTGAAACTTACCCGTGAAACGTCACCTGTAAAACATACCCGTAAAACTTACCCGTGAAACTTACCCGTGAAACCTTGACCCGTGAAACTTACCAGTGAAACCTAGACCCGTGAAACGTCACCCGTGAAACATACCCGTGAAACTTACCCGTGAAACTTACCCGTGAAACGTCACCTGTAAAACATACCCGTAAAACTTACCCGTGAAACTTACCCGTGAAACCTTGACCCGTGAAACTTACCAGTGAAACCTAGACCCGTGAAACGTCACCCGTGAAACATACCCGTGAAACTTACCAGTGAAACCTAGACCCGTGAAACGTCACCCGTAAAACTTACCCGTGAAACTTACCCGTGAAACCTTGACCCGTGAAACCTTGACCCGTGAAACTTACCAGTGAAACCTAGACCCGTGAAACGTCACCTGTAAAACATACCCGTAAAACTTACCCGTGAAACATACCCGTGAAACTTACCAGTGAAACCTAGACCCGTGAAACGTCACCCGTGAAACTTACCCGTGAAACTTACCCGTGAAACCTTGACCCGTGAAACTTACCAGTAAAACCTAGACCCGTGAAACATCACCCATGAAACATACCCGTGAAACTTACCCGTGAAACTTACCCGTGAAACCTTGACCCGTGAAACTTACTAGTGAAACCTAGACCCGTGAAACGTCACCCGTGAAACATACCCGTGAAACTTACCCGTGAAACTTACCCGTGAAACCTTGACCCGTGAAACTTACCAGTGAAACCTAGACCCGTGAAACGTCACCCGTGAAACATACCCGTGAAACTTACCCGTGAAACTTACCCGTAAAACCTTGACCCGTGAAACTTACCAGTGAAACCTAGACCCGTGAAACATCACCCATGAAACATACCCGTGAAACTTACCCGTGAATCTTACCCGTGAAACCTTGACCCGTGAAACTTACCAGTGAAACCTAGACCCGTGAAACGTCACCTGTAAAACATACCCGTAAAACTTACCCGTGAAACTTACCCGTGAATCCTTGACCCGTGAAACTTTCCAGTGAAACTTAGACCCGTGAAACGTCACCCGTGAAACTTACCCGTAAAACTTACCCGTGAAACTTACCCGTGAAACCTTGACCCGTGAAACTTACCAGTGAAACCTAGACCCGTGAAACTTCACCCGTTAAACATACCCGTGAAACTTACCCGTGAAACTTACCCGTGAAACGTCACCTGTAAAACATACCCGTAAAACTTACCCGTGAAACTTACCCGTGAAACCTTGACCCGTGAAACTTACCAGTGAAACCTAGACCCGTGAAACGTCACCCGTGAAACATACCCGTGAAACTTACCAGTGAAACCTAGACCCGTGAAACGTCACCCGTGAAACTTACCCGTGAAACTTACCCGTGAAACCTTGACCCGTGAAACTTACCAGTAAAACCTAGACCCGTGAAACATCACCCATGAAACATACCCGTGAAACTTACCCGTGAAACTTACCCGTGAAACCTTGACCCGTGAAACTTACCAGTGAAACCTAGACCCGTGAAACGTCACCTGTAAAACATACCCGTAAAACTTACCAGTGAAACTTACCCGTGAAACTTACCCGTGAAACCTTGACCCGTGAAACTTACCAGTGAAACCTAGACCCGTGAAACATCACCCATGAAACATACCCGTGAAACTTACCCGTGAAACTTACCCGTGAAACCTAGACCCGTGAAACTTACCAGTGAAACCTAGACCCGTGAAACGTCGCCTGTAAAACATACCCGTAAAACTTACCCGTGAAACTTACCCGTGAAACCTTGACCCGTGAAACTTTCCAGTGAAACCTAGACCCGTGAAACGTCACTTGTGAAACATACCCGTGAAACTTACCGGTGAAACTTACCCGTGAAACCTTGACCCGTGAAACTTACCAGTGAAACCTAGACCCGTGAAACGCACCCGTGAAACGTCACCCGTGAAACTTACCCGTAAAACTTACCCGTGAAACTTACCCGTGAAACCTTGACCCGTGAAACTTACCAGTGAAACCTAGACCCGTGAAACGTCACCCGTGAAACATACCCGTGAAACTTACCCGTGAAACTTACCCGTAAAACCTTGAACTGTGAAACTTACCAGTGAAACCTAGACCCGTGAAACGTCACCCGTGAAACATACCCGTGAAATTTACCCGTGAAACTTACCCGTGAAACCTTGACCCGTGAAACTTACCAGTGAAACCTAGACCCGTGAAACGTCACCCGTGAAACATACCCGTGAAACTTACCCGTGAAACTTACCCGTGAAACGTCACCTGTAAAACATACCCGTAAAACTTACCCGTGAAACTTACTCGTGAAACCTTGACCCGTGAAACTTACCAGTGAAACCAAGACCCGTGAAACGTCATCCGTGAAACATACCCGTGAAACTTACCCGTGAAACTTACCCGTGAAACCTTGACCCGTGAAACTTACCAGTGAAACCTAGACCCGTGAAACGTCACCCGTGAAACATACCCGTGAAACTTACCAGTGAAACCTAGACCCGTGAAACGTCACCCGTGAAACTTACCCGTGAAACTTACCCGTGAAACCTTGACCCGTGAAACTTACTAGTGAATCCTAGACCCGTGAAACGTCACCCGTGAAACATACCCGTGAAACTTACCCGTGAAACTTACCCGTGAAACCTTGACCCGTGAAACTTACCAGCGAAACCTAGACCCGTGAAACGTCACCCGTGAAACATACCCGTGAAACTTACCCGTGAAACTTACCCGTAAAACCTTGACCCGTGAAACTTACCAGTGAAACCTAGACCCGTGAAACATCACCCATGAAACATACCCGTGAAACTTACCCGTGAATCTTACCCGTGAAACCTTGACCCGTGAAACTTACCAGTGAAACCTAGACCCGTGAAACGTCACCTGTAAAACATACCCGTAAAACTTACCCGTGAAACTTACCCGTGAAACCTTGATCCGTGAAACTTTCCAGTGAAACCTAGACCCGTGAAACGTCACCCGTGAAACATACCCGTGAAACTTACCCGTGAAACTTACCCGTGAAACCTTGACCCGTGAAACTTACCATTGAAACCTAGACCCGTGAAACTTACCCGTAAAACTTACCCGTGAAACTTACCCGTGAAACCTTGACCCGTGAAACTTACCAGTGAAACCTAGACCCGTGAAACGTCACCCGTGAAACATACCCGTGAAACTTACCCGTGAAACCTTGACCCGTGAAACTTACCAGTGAAACCAAGACCCGTGAAACGTCACCCGTGAAACTTACCCGTGAAACTTACCCGTGAAACGTCACCTGTAAAACATACCCGTAAAACTTACCCGTGAAACTTACCCGTGAAACCTTGACCCGTGAAACTTACCAGTGAAACCAAGACCCGTGAAACGTCATCCGTGAAACATACCCGTGAAACTTACCCGTGAAACTTACCCGTGAAACCTTGACCCGTGAAACTTACCAGTGAAACCTAGACCCGTGAAACGTCACCCGTGAAACATACCCGTGAAACTTACCAGTGAAACCTAGACCCGTGAAACGTCACCCGTGAAACTTACCCGTGAAACTTACCCGTGAAACCTTGACCCGTGAAACTTACCAGTAAAACCTAGACCCGTGAAACATCACCCATGAAACATACCCGTGAAACTTACCCGTGAAACTTACCCGTGAAACCTTGACCCGTGAAACTTACAAGTGAAACCTAGACCCGTGAAACGTCACCTGTAAAACATACCCGTAAAACTTACCCGTGAAACTTACCCGTGAATCCTTGACCCGTGAAACTTTCCAGTGAAACCTAGACCCGTGAAACGTCACCCGTGAAACATACCCGTGAAACTTACCCGTGAAACTTACCCGTGAAACCTTGACCCGTGAAACTTTCCAGTGAAACCTAGACCCGTGAAACCTAGACCCGTGAAACGTCACCCGTGAAACATACCCGTGAAACTAACCCGTGAATCTTACCCGTGAAACCTTGACCCGTGAAACTTACCAGTGAAACCTAGACCCGTGAAACGTCACCTGTAAAACATACCCGTGAAACTTACCCGTGAAACTTACCCGTGAAACCTTGACCCGTGAAACCTTGACCCGTGAAACTTACCAGTGAAACCTAGACCCGTAAAACGTCACCTGTAAAACATACCCGTAAAACTTACCCGTGAAACATACCCGTGAAACTTACCAGTGAAACCTAGACCCGTGAAACGTCACCCGTGAAACTTACCCGTGAAACTTACCCGTGAAACCTTGACCCGTGAAACTTACCAGTAAAACCTAGACCCGTGAAACATCACCCATGAAACATACCCGTGAAACTTACCCGTGAAACTTACCCGTGAAACCTTGACCCGTGAAACTTACTAGTGAAACCTAGACCCGTGAAACGTCACCCGTAAAACATACCCGTGAAACTTACCCGTGAAACTTACCCGTGAAACCTTGACCCGTGAAACTTACCAGCGAAACCTAGACCCGTGAAACGTCACCCGTGAAACATACCCGTGAAACTTACCCGTGAAATTTACCCGTAAAACCTTGACCCGTGAAACTTACCAGTGAAACCTAGACCCGTGAAACATCACCCATGAAACATACCCGTGAAACTTACCCGTGAATCTTACCCGTGAAACCTTGACCCGTGAAACTTACCAGTGAAACCTAGACCCGTGAAACGTCACCTGTAAAACATACCCGTAAAACTTACCCGTGAAACTTACCCGTAAATCCTTGACCCGTGAAACTTTCCAGTGAAACCTAGACCCGTGAAACGTCACCCGTGAAACTTACCCGTAAAACTTACCCGTGAAACTTACCCGTGAAACCTTGACCCGTGAAACTTACCAGTGAAACCTAGACCCGTGAAACGTCACCCGTGAAACATACCCGTGAAACTTACCCGTGAAACTTACCCGTGAAACGTCACCTGTAAAACATACCCGTAAAACTTACCCGTGAAACTTACCCGTGAAACCTTGACCCGTGAAACTTACCAGTGAAACCAAGACCCGTGAAACGTCATCCGTGAAACATACCCGTGAAACTTACCCGTGAAACTTACCCGTGAAACCTTGACCCGTGAAACTTACCAGTGAAACCTAGACCCGTGAAACGTCACCCGTGAAACATACCCGTGAAACTTACCAGTGAAACCTAGACCCGTGAAACGTCACCCGTGAAACTTACCCGTGAATTTTACCCGTGAAACCTTGACCCGTGAAACTTACCAGTGAAACCTAGACCCGTGAAACGTCACCTGTAAAACATACCCGTAAAACTTACCCGTGAAACTTAACCGTGAAACTTACCCGTGAAACCTTGATCCGTGAAACTTTCCAGTGAAACCTAGACCCGTGAAACGTCACCCGTGAAACATACCCGTGAAACTTACCCGTGAAACTTACCCGTGAAACCTTGACCCGTGAAACTTACCAGTGAAACCTAGACCCGTGAAACTTACCAGTGAAACCTAGACCCGTGAAACGTCACCCGTGAAACTTACCCGTAAAACTTACCCGTTAAACTTACCCGTGAAACCTTGACCCGTGAAACTTACCAGTGAAACCTAGACCCGTGAAACGTCACCCGTGAAACTTACGCGTAAAACTTACCCGTGAAACTTACCCGTAAAACTTACCCGTGAAACCTTGACCCGTGAAACTTACCAGTGAAACCTAGACCCGTGAAACGTCACCCGTGAAACATACCCGTGAAACTTACCCGTGAAACTTACCCGTAAAACCTTGACCCGTGAAACTTACCAGTGAAACCTAGACCCGTGAAACATCACCCATGAAACATACCCGTGAAACTTACCCGTGAATCTTACCCGTGAAACCTTGACCCGTGAAACTTACCAGTGAAACCTAGACCCGTGAAACGTCACCTGTAAAACATACCCGTAAAACTTACCCGTGAAACTTACCCGTGAAACCTTGACCCGTGAAACTTACCAGTGAAACCAAGACCCGTGAAACATACCCGTGAAACATACCCGTGAAACTTACCCGTAAAACTTACCCGTGAAACCTTGACCCGTGAAACCTTGACCCGTGAAACTTACCAGTGAAACCTAGACCCGTGAAACGTCACCTGTAAAACATACCCGTAAAACTTACCCGTGAAACATACCCGTGAAACTTACCAGTGAAACTTACCCGTGAAACCTTGACCCGTGAAACTTACCCGTGAAACCTTGACCCGTGAAACTTACCAGTGAAACCTAGACCCGTGAAACGTCACCCGTGAAACATACCCGTGAAACTTACCCGTGAAACTTACCCGTGAAACCTTGACCCGTGAAACTTACCCGTGTAACCTTGACCCGTGAAACTTACCAGTGAAACCTAGACCCGTGAAACCTTGACCCGTGAAACTTTCCAGTGAAACCTAGACCCGTGAAACGTCACCCGTGAAACATACCCGTGAAACTAACCCGTGAAACTTACCCGTGAAACCTTGACCCGTGAAACTTACCAGTGAAACCTAGACCCGTGAAACGTCACCCGTGAAACGTCACCCGTGAAACTTACCCGTAAAACTTACCCGTGAAACTTACCCGTGAAACCTTGACCCGTGAAACTTACCAGTGAAACCATGACCCGTGAAACGTCACCCGTGAAACATACCCGTGAAACTTACCCGTGAAACTTACCCGTGAAACCTTGACCCGTGAAACTTACCAGTGAAACCTAGACCCGTGAAACGTCACCCGTGAAACTTACCCGTAAAACTTACCCGTGAAACTTACCCGTAAAACCTTGACCCGTGAAACTTACCAGTGAAACCTAGACCCGTGAAACGATACCCGTGAAACATACCCGTGAAACTTACCCGTGAAACTAACCCGTGAAACCTTGATCCGTGAAACTTACCAGTGAAACCTAGACCCGTGAAACGTCACCCGTGAAACATACCCGTGAAACTTACCCGTGAAACTTACCCGTGAAACCTTGACCCGTGAAACTTACCAGTGAAACCTAGACCCGTGAAACGTCACCCGTGAAACATACCCGTGAAACTTACCTGTAAAACTTACCCGTGAAACCTTGACCCGTGAAACTTACCAGTGAAACCTAGACCCGTGAAACGTCACCCGTGAAACATACCCGTGAAATTTACCCGTGAAACTTACCCGTGAAACCTTGACCCGTGAAACTTACCAGTGAAACCAAGACCCGTGAAAGGTCACCCGTGAAACTTACCCGTAAAACTTACCCGTGAAACTTACCCGTGAAACCTTGACCCGTGAAACTTACCAGTAAAACCTAGACCCGTGAAACGTCACCCGTGAAACTTACCCGTAAAACTTACCTGTGAAACTTACCCGTGAAACCTTGACCCGTTAAACTTACCAGTGAAACCTAGACCCGTGAAACGTCACCCGTGAAACATACCCGTGAAACTTACCCGTGAAACTTACCCGTGAAACCTTGACCCGTGAAACTTACCAGTGAAACCTTGACCCGTGAAACTTACCAGTGAAACCTAGACCCGTGAAACGTCACCCGTGAAACATACCCGTGAAACTTACCCGTGAAACTTACCCGTGAAACCTTGACCCGTGAAACTTACCAGTGAAACCTAGACCCGTGAAACGTCACCCGTGAAACATACCCGTGAAACTTACCCGTGAAACTTACCCGTGAAACATACCCGTGAAACTTACCCGTGAAACTTACCCGTGAAACCTTGACCCGTGAAACTTACCAGTGAAACCTAGACCCGTGAAACGTCACCTGTAAAACATAACCGTAAAACTTACCCGTGAAACTTACCCGTGAAACCTTGACCCGAGAAACGACACCCGTGAAACATACCCGTGAAACTTACCCGTGAAACCTTGACCCGTGAAACTTACCAGTGAAACCTAGACCCGTGAAACGTCACCCGTGAAACATACCCGTGAAACTTACCCGTGAAACTTACCCGTGAAACCTTGACCCGTGAAACTTACCAGTGAAACCTAGACCCGTGAAACGTCACCCGTGAAACATACCCGTGAAACTTACCCGTGAAACTTACCCGTGAAACCTTGACCCGTGAAACTTACCAGTGAAACCTAGACCCGTGAAACGTCACCCGTGAAACATACCCGTGAAACTTACCCGTGAAACTTACCCGTGAAACCTTGACCCGTGAAACTTACTAGTGAAACCTAGACCCGTGAAACGTCACCCGTGAAACATACCCGTGAAACTTACCCGTGAAACTTACCCGTGAAACCTTGACCCGTGAAACTTACCAGTGAAACCTAGACCCGTGAAACGTCACCCGTGAAACATACCCGTGAAACTTACCCGTGAAACTTACCCGTGAAACCTTGACCCGTGAAACTTACTAGTGAAACCTAGACCCGTGAAACGTCACCCGTGAAACATACCCGTGAAACTTACCCGTGAAACTTACCCGTGAAACCTTGACCCGTGAAACTTACCAGTGAAACCTAGACCCGTGAAACGTCACCTGTAAAACATACCCGTAAAACTTACCCGTGAAACTTACCCGTGAAACCTTGACCCGTGAAACTTTCCAGTGAAACCTAGACCCGTGAAACGTCACCCGTGAAACTTACCCGTAAAACTTACCCGTGAAACTTACCCGTGAAACCTTGACCCGTGAAACTTACCAGTGAAACCTAGACCCGTGAAACGTCACCCGTGAAACATACCCGTGAAACTTACCCGTGAAACTTACCCGTGAAACGTCACCTGTAAAACATACCCGTAAAACTTACCCGTGAAACTTACCCGTGAAACCTTGACCCGTGAAACTTACCAGTGAAACCAAGACCCGTGAAACGTCATCCGTGAAACATACCCGTGAAACTTACCCTTAAAACTTACCCGTGAAACCTTGACCCGTGAAACCTTGACCCGTGAAACTTACCAGTGAAACCTAGACCCGTGAAACGTCACCTGTAAAACATACCCGTAAAACTTACCCGTGAAACATACCCGTGAAACTTACCAGTGAAACCTAGACCCGTGAAACGTCACCCGTGCAACTTACCCGTGAAACTTACCCGTGAAACCTTGACCCGTGAAACTTACCAGTAAAACCTAGACCCGTGAAACATCACCAATGAAACATACCCGTGAAACTTACCCGTGAAACTTACCCGTGAAACCTTGACCCGTGAAACTTACCAGTGAAACCTAGACCCGTGAAACGTCACCTGTAAAACATACCCGTAAAACTTACCCGTGAAACTTACCCGTGAAACTTACCCGTGAAACCTTGACCCGTGAAACTTTCCAGTGAAACCTAGACCCGTGAAACGTCACCCGTGAAACATACCCGTGAAACTTACCCGTGAAACTTACCCGTGAAACCTTGACCCGTGAAACTTACCAGTGAAACCTAGACCCGTGAAACGTCACCCTTGAAACTTACCCGTAAAACTTACCCGTGAAACTTACCCGTGAAACCTTGACCCGTGAAACTTACCAGTGAAACCTAGACCCGTGAAACGTCACCCGTGAAACATACCCGTGAAACTTACCAGTGAAACCTTGACCCGTGAAACTTACCAGTGAAACCTAGACCCGTGAAACGTCACCCGTGAAACTTACGCGTAAAACTTACCCGTGAAACGTCACCCGTGAAACATACCCGTGAAACTTACCCGTAAAACCTTGACCCGTGAAACTTACCAGTGAAACCTAGACCCGTGAAACATCACCCATGAAACATACCCGTGAAACTTACCCGTGAAACTTATTCGTGAAACCTAGACCCGTGAAACTTACCAGTGAAACCTAGACCCGTGAAACGTCGCCTGTAAAACATACCCGTAAAACTTACCCGTGAAACTTACAAGTGAAACCTTGACCCGTGAAACTTTCCAGTGAAACCTAGACCCGTGAAACGTCACCCGTGAAACATACCCGTGAAACTTACCCGTGAAACTTACCCGTGAAACCTTGACCCGTGAAACTTACCAGTGAAACCTAGACCCGTGAAACGTCACCCGTAAAACGTCACCCGTGAAACGTCACCCGTGAAACTTACCCGTAAAACTTACCCGTGAAATTTACCCGTGAAACCTTGACCCGTGAAACTTACCAGTGAAACCTAGACCCGTGAAACGTCACCCGTGAAACATACCCGTGAAACTTACCCGTGAAACTTACCCGTAAAACCTTGACTTGTGAAACTTACCAGTGAAACCTAGACCCGTGAAACGTCACCCGTGAAACATACCCGTGAAACTTACCCGTGAAACTTACCCGTAAAACCTTGACCCGTGAAACTTACCAGTGAAACCTAGACCCGTGAAACGTCACCCGTGAAACATACCCGTGAAACTTACCCGTGAAACTTACCCGTGAAACCTTGACCCGTGAAACTTACCAGTGAAACCTAGACCCGTGAAACGTCACCCGTGAAACATACCCGTGAAACTTACCCGTGAAACTTACCCGTGAAACTTACCTGTGAAACCTTGACCCGTGAAACTTACTAGTGAAACCTAGACCCGTGAAACGTCACCCGTGAAACATACCCGTGAAACTTACCCGTGAAACTTACCCGTGAAACCTTGACCCGTGAAACTCACCAGTGAAACCTAGACCCGTGAAACGTCACCCGTGAAACATACCCGTGAAACTTACCCGTGAAACTTACCCGTAAAACCTTGACCCGTGAAACTTACCAGTGAAACCTAGACCCGTGAAACATCACCCATGAAACATACCCGTGAAACTTACCCGTGAATCTTACCCGTGAAACCTTGACCTGTGAAACTTACCAGTGAAACCTAGACCCGTGAAACGTCACCTGTAAAACATACCCGTAAAACTTACCCGTGAAACTTACCCGTGAAACCTTGACCCGTGAAACTTACCAGTGAAACCAAGACCCGTGAAACATACCCGTGAAACATACCCGTGAAACTTACCCGTAAAACTTACCCGTGAAACCTTGACCCGTGAAACCTTGACCCGTGAAACTTACCAGTGAAACCTAGACCCGTGAAACGTCACCTGTAAAACATACCCGTAAAACTTACCCGTGAAACATACCCGTGAAACTTACCAGTGAAACCTAGACCCGTAAAACGTCACCCGTGAAACTTACCCGTGAAACTTACCCGTGAAACCTTGACCCGAGAAACTTACCAGTAAAACCTAGACCCGTGAAACATCACCAATGAAACATACCCGTGAAACTTACCCGTGAAACTTACCCGTGAAACCTTGACCCGTGAAACTTACCAGTGAAACCTAGACCCGTGAAACGTCACCTGTAAAACATACCCGTAAAACTTACCCGTGAAACTTACCCGTGAAACTTACCCGTGAAACCTTGACCCGTGAAACTTTCCAGTGAAACCTAGACCCGTGAAACTTACCCGTGAAACTTACCCGTGAAACCTTGACCCGTGAAACTTACCAGTGAAACCTAGACCCGTGAAACGTCACCCGTGAAACTTACCCGTAAAACTTACCCGTGAAACTTACCCGTGAAACCTTGACCCGTGAAACTTACCAGTGAAACCTAGACCCGTGAAACGTCACCCGTGAAACATACCCGTGAAACTTACCCGTGAAACCTTGACCAGTGAAACTTACCAGTGAAACCTAGACCCGTGAAACGTCACCCGTGAAACTTACGCGTAAAACTTACCCGTGAAACGTCACCCGTGAAACATACCCGTGAAACTTACCCGTGAAACCTTGACCCGTGAAACTTACCAGTGAAACCTAGATCCGTGAAACATCACCCATGAAACATACCCGTGAAACTTACCCGTGAAACTTACCCGTGAAACCTAGACCCGTGAAACTTACCAGTGAAACCTAGACCCGTGAAACGTCGCCTGTAAAACATACCCGTAAAACTTACCCGTGAAACTTACCCGTGAAACCTTGACCCGTGAAACTTTCCAGTGAAACCTAGACCCGTGAAACGTCACCCGTGAAACATACCCGTGAAACTTACCCGTGAAACTTACCCGTGAAACCTTGACCCGTGAAACTTACCAGTGAAACCTAGACCCGTGAAACGTCACCCGTGAAACGTCACCCGTGAAACGTCACCCGTGAAACTTACCCGTAAAACTTACCCGTGAAACTTTCCCGTGAAACCTTGACCCGTGAAACTTACCAGTGAAACCTAGACCCGTGAAACGTCACCCGTGAAACATACCCGTGAAACTTACCCGTGAAACTTACCCGTAAAACCTTGACCCGTGAAACTTACCAGTGAAACCTAGACCCGTGAAACGTCACCCGTGAAACATACCCGTGAAACTTACCCGTGAAACTTACCCGTGAAACTTACCCGTGAAACCTTGACCCGTGAAACTTACCAGTGAAACCTAGACCCGTGAAACGTCACCCGTGAAACATACCCGTGAAACTTACCCGTGAAACTTACCCGTGAAACCTTGACCCGTGAAACTTACCAGTGAAACCTAGACCCGGGAAACGTCACCCGTGAAACATACCCGTGAATCTTGCCCGTGAAACCTTGACCCGTGAAACTTACTAGTGAAACCTAGACCCGTGAAACGTCACCCGTGAAACATACCCGTGAAACTTACCCGTGAAACTTACCCGTGAAACCTTGACCCGTGAAACTTACCAGTGAAACCTAGACCCGTGAAACGTCACCCGTGAAACATACCCGTGAAACTTACCCGTGAAACTTACCCGTAAAACCTTGACCCGTGAAACTTACCAGTGAAACCTAGACCCGTGAAACATCACCCATGAAACATACCCGTGAAACTTACCCGTGAATCTTACCCGTGAAACCTTGACCCGTGAAACTTACCAGTGAAACCTAGACCCGTGAAACGTCACCTGTAAAACATACCCGTAAAACTTACCCGTGAAACTTACCCGTGAATCCTTGACACGTGAAACTTTCCAGTGAAACCTAGACCCGTGAAACGTCACCCGTGAAACTTACCCGTAAAACTTACCCGTGAAACTTACCCGTGAAACCTTGACCCGTGAAACTTACCAGTGAAACCTAGACCCGTGAAACGTCACCCGTGAAACATACCCGTGAAACTTACCCGTGAAACTTACCCGTGAAACGTCACCTGTAAAACATACCCGTAAAACTTACCCGTGAAACTTACCCGTGAAACCTTGACCCGTGAAACTTACCAGTGAAACCAAGACCCGTGAAACGTCATCCGTGAAACATACCCGTGAAACTTACCCGTGAAACCTTGACCCGTGAAACTTACCAGTGAAACCTAGACCCGTGAAACGTCACCCGTGAAACATACCCGTGAAACTTACCAGTGAAACCTAAACCCGTAAAACGTCACCCGTGAAACTTACCCGTGAAACTTACCCGTGAAACCTTGACCCATGAAACTTACCAGTAAAACCTAGACCCGTGAAACATCACCAATGAAACATACCCGTGAAACTTACCCGTGAAACTTACCCGTGAAACCTTGACCCGTGAAACTTACCAGTGAAACCTAGACCCGTGAAACGTCACCTACAGGTTTTACAAAACATACCCGTAAAACTTACCCGTGAAACTTACCCGTGAAACTTACCCGTGAAACCTTGACCCGTGAAACTTTCCAGTGAAACCTAGACCCGTGAAACGTCACCCGTGAAACATACCCGTGAAACTTACCCGTGAAACTTACCCGTGAAACCTTGACCCGTGAAACTTACCAGTGAAACCTAGACCCGTGAAACGTCACCCGTGAAACTTACCCGTAAAACTTACCCGTGAAACTTACCCGTGAAACCTTGACCCGTGAAACTTACCAGTGAAACCTAGACCCGTGAAACGTCACCCGTGAAACATACCCGTGAAACTTACCCGTGAAACCTTGACCCGTGAAACTTACCAGTGAAACCTAGACCCGTGAAACGTCACCCGTGAAACTTACGCGTAAAACTTACCCGTGAAACGTCACCCGTGAAACATACCCGTGAAACTTACCCGTGAAACCTTGACCCGTGAAACTTACCAGTGAAACCTAGACCCGTGAAACATCACCCATGAAACATACCCGTGAAACTTACCCGTGAAAACTTACCCGTGAAACCTAGACCCGTGAAACTTACCAGTGAAACCTAGACCCGTGAAACGTCGCCTGTAAAACATACCCGTAAAACTTACCCGTGAAACTTACCCGTGAAACCTTGACCCGTGAAACTTTCCAGTGAAACCTAGACCCGTGAAACGTCACCTGTGAAACATACCCGTGAAACTTACCCGTGAAACTTACCCGTGAAACCTTGACCCGTGAAACTTACCAGTGAAACCTAGACCCGTGAAACGTCACCCGTGAAACGTCACCCGTGAAACGTCACCCGTGAAACTTACCCGTAAAACTTACCCGTGAAACTTACCCGTGAAACCTTGACCCGTGAAACTTACCAGTGAAACCTAGACCCGTGAAACGTCGCCTGTAAAACATACCCGTAAAACTTACCCGTGAAACTTACCCGTGAAACCTTGACCCGTGAAACTTTCCAGTGAAACCTAGACCCGTGAAACGTCACCTGTGAAACATACCCGTGAAACTTACCCGTGAAACTTACCCGTGAAACCTTGACCCGTGAAACTTACCAGTGAAACCTAGACCCGTGAAACGTCACCTGTAAAACATACCCGTAAAACTTACCCGTGAAACTTACCCGTGAAACTTACCCGTGAAACCTTGACCCGTGAAACTTTCCAGTGAAACCTAGACCCGTGAAACTTACCCGTGAAACTTACCCGTGAAACCTTGACCCGTGAAACTTACCAGTGAAACCTAGACCCGTGAAACGTCACCCGTGAAACATACCCGTGAAACTTACCCGTGAAACTTACCCGTGAAACCTTGACCCGTGAAACTTACCAGTGAAACCTAGACCCGTGAAACGTCACCCGTGAAACATACCCGTGAAACTTACCCGTGAAACTTACCTGTGAAACCTTGACCCGTGAAACTTACTAGTGAAACCTAGACCCGTGAAACGTCACCCGTGAAACATACCCGTGAAACTTACCCGTGAAACTTACCCGTGAAACCTTGACCCGTGAAACTCACCAGTGAAACCTAGACCCGTGAAACGTCACCCGTGAAACATACCCGTGAAACTTACCCGTGAAACTTACCCGTAAAACCTTGACCCGTGAAACTTACCAGTGAAACCTAGACCCGTGAAACATCACCCATGAAACATACCCGTGAAACTTACCCGTGAATCTTACCCGTGAAACCTTGACCTGTGAAACTTACCAGTGAAACCTAGACCCGTGAAACGTCACCTGTAAAACATACCCGTAAAACTTACCCGTGAAACTTACCCGTGAAACCTTGACCCGTGAAACTTACCAGTGAAACCAAGACCCGTGAAACATACCCGTGAAACATACCCGTGAAACTTACCCGTAAAACTTACCCGTGAAACCTTGACCCGTGAAACCTTGACCCGTGAAACTTACCAGTGAAACCTAGACCCGTGAAACGTCACCTGTAAAACATACCCGTAAAACTTACCCGTGAAACATACCCGTGAAACTTACCAGTGAAACCTAGACCCGTAAAACGTCACCCGTGAAACTTACCCGTGAAACTTACCCGTGAAACCTTGACCCGAGAAACTTACCAGTAAAACCTAGACCCGTGAAACATCACCAATGAAACATACCCGTGAAACTTACCCGTGAAACTTACCCGTGAAACCTTGACCCGTGAAACTTACCAGTGAAACCTAGACCCGTGAAACGTCACCTGTAAAACATACCCGTAAAACTTACCCGTGAAACTTACCCGTGAAACTTACCCGTGAAACCTTGACCCGTGAAACTTTCCAGTGAAACCTAGACCCGTGAAACTTACCCGTGAAACTTACCCGTGAAACCTTGACCCGTGAAACTTACCAGTGAAACCTAGACCCGTGAAACGTCACCCGTGAAACTTACCCGTAAAACTTACCCGTGAAACTTACCCGTGAAACCTTGACCCGTGAAACTTACCAGTGAAACCTAGACCCGTGAAACGTCACCCGTGAAACATACCCGTGAAACTTACCCGTGAAACCTTGACCAGTGAAACTTACCAGTGAAACCTAGACCCGTGAAACGTCACCCGTGAAACTTACGCGTAAAACTTACCCGTGAAACGTCACCCGTGAAACATACCCGTGAAACTTACCCGTGAAACCTTGACCCGTGAAACTTACCAGTGAAACCTAGATCCGTGAAACATCACCCATGAAACATACCCGTGAAACTTACCCGTGAAACTTACCCGTGAAACCTAGACCCGTGAAACTTACCAGTGAAACCTAGACCCGTGAAACGTCGCCTGTAAAACATACCCGTAAAACTTACCCGTGAAACTTACCCGTGAAACCTTGACCCGTGAAACTTTCCAGTGAAACCTAGACCCGTGAAACGTCACCCGTGAAACATACCCGTGAAACTTACCCGTGAAACTTACCCGTGAAACCTTGACCCGTGAAACTTACCAGTGAAACCTAGACCCGTGAAACGTCACCCGTGAAACGTCACCCGTGAAACGTCACCCGTGAAACTTACCCGTAAAACTTACCCGTGAAACTTTCCCGTGAAACCTTGACCCGTGAAACTTACCAGTGAAACCTAGACCCGTGAAACGTCACCCGTGAAACATACCCGTGAAACTTACCCGTGAAACTTACCCGTAAAACCTTGACCCGTGAAACTTACCAGTGAAACCTAGACCCGTGAAACGTCACCCGTGAAACATACCCGTGAAACTTACCCGTGAAACTTACCCGTGAAACTTACCCGTGAAACCTTGACCCGTGAAACTTACCAGTGAAACCTAGACCCGTGAAACGTCACCCGTGAAACATACCCGTGAAACTTACCCGTGAAACTTACCCGTGAAACCTTGACCCGTGAAACTTACCAGTGAAACCTAGACCCGGGAAACGTCACCCGTGAAACATACCCGTGAATCTTGCCCGTGAAACCTTGACCCGTGAAACTTACTAGTGAAACCTAGACCCGTGAAACGTCACCCGTGAAACATACCCGTGAAACTTACCCGTGAAACTTACCCGTGAAACCTTGACCCGTGAAACTTACCAGTGAAACCTAGACCCGTGAAACGTCACCCGTGAAACATACCCGTGAAACTTACCCGTGAAACTTACCCGTAAAACCTTGACCCGTGAAACTTACCAGTGAAACCTAGACCCGTGAAACATCACCCATGAAACATACCCGTGAAACTTACCCGTGAATCTTACCCGTGAAACCTTGACCCGTGAAACTTACCAGTGAAACCTAGACCCGTGAAACGTCACCTGTAAAACATACCCGTAAAACTTACCCGTGAAACTTACCCGTGAATCCTTGACACGTGAAACTTTCCAGTGAAACCTAGACCCGTGAAACGTCACCCGTGAAACTTACCCGTAAAACTTACCCGTGAAACTTACCCGTGAAACCTTGACCCGTGAAACTTACCAGTGAAACCTAGACCCGTGAAACGTCACCCGTGAAACATACCCGTGAAACTTACCCGTGAAACTTACCCGTGAAACGTCACCTGTAAAACATACCCGTAAAACTTACCCGTGAAACTTACCCGTGAAACCTTGACCCGTGAAACTTACCAGTGAAACCAAGACCCGTGAAACGTCATCCGTGAAACATACCCGTGAAACTTACCCGTGAAACCTTGACCCGTGAAACTTACCAGTGAAACCTAGACCCGTGAAACGTCACCCGTGAAACATACCCGTGAAACTTACCAGTGAAACCTAAACCCGTAAAACGTCACCCGTGAAACTTACCCGTGAAACTTACCCGTGAAACCTTGACCCATGAAACTTACCAGTAAAACCTAGACCCGTGAAACATCACCAATGAAACATACCCGTGAAACTTACCCGTGAAACTTACCCGTGAAACCTTGACCCGTGAAACTTACCAGTGAAACCTAGACCCGTGAAACGTCACCTACAGGTTTTACAAAACATACCCGTAAAACTTACCCGTGAAACTTACCCGTGAAACTTACCCGTGAAACCTTGACCCGTGAAACTTTCCAGTGAAACCTAGACCCGTGAAACGTCACCCGTGAAACATACCCGTGAAACTTACCCGTGAAACTTACCCGTGAAACCTTGACCCGTGAAACTTACCAGTGAAACCTAGACCCGTGAAACGTCACCCGTGAAACTTACCCGTAAAACTTACCCGTGAAACTTACCCGTGAAACCTTGACCCGTGAAACTTACCAGTGAAACCTAGACCCGTGAAACGTCACCCGTGAAACATACCCGTGAAACTTACCCGTGAAACCTTGACCCGTGAAACTTACCAGTGAAACCTAGACCCGTGAAACGTCACCCGTGAAACTTACGCGTAAAACTTACCCGTGAAACGTCACCCGTGAAACATACCCGTGAAACTTACCCGTGAAACCTTGACCCGTGAAACTTACCAGTGAAACCTAGACCCGTGAAACATCACCCATGAAACATACCCGTGAAACTTACCCGTGAAAACTTACCCGTGAAACCTAGACCCGTGAAACTTACCAGTGAAACCTAGACCCGTGAAACGTCGCCTGTAAAACATACCCGTAAAACTTACCCGTGAAACTTACCCGTGAAACCTTGACCCGTGAAACTTTCCAGTGAAACCTAGACCCGTGAAACGTCACCTGTGAAACATACCCGTGAAACTTACCCGTGAAACTTACCCGTGAAACCTTGACCCGTGAAACTTACCAGTGAAACCTAGACCCGTGAAACGTCACCCGTGAAACGTCACCCGTGAAACGTCACCCGTGAAACTTACCCGTAAAACTTACCCGTGAAACTTACCCGTGAAACCTTGACCCGTGAAACTTACCAGTGAAACCTAGACCCGTGAAACGTCGCCTGTAAAACATACCCGTAAAACTTACCCGTGAAACTTACCCGTGAAACCTTGACCCGTGAAACTTTCCAGTGAAACCTAGACCCGTGAAACGTCACCTGTGAAACATACCCGTGAAACTTACCCGTGAAACTTACCCGTGAAACCTTGACCCGTGAAACTTACCAGTGAAACCTAGACCCGTGAAACGTCACCTGTAAAACATACCCGTAAAACTTACCCGTGAAACTTACCCGTGAAACTTACCCGTGAAACCTTGACCCGTGAAACTTTCCAGTGAAACCTAGACCCGTGAAACTTACCCGTGAAACTTACCCGTGAAACCTTGACCCGTGAAACTTACCAGTGAAACCTAGACCCGTGAAACGTCACCCGTGAAACTTACCCGTAAAACTTACCCGTGAAACTTACCCGTGAAACCTTGACCCGTGAAACTTACCAGTGAAACCTAGACCCGTGAAACGTCACCCGTGAAACATACCCGTGAAACTTACCCGTGAAACCTTGACCAGTGAAACTTACCAGTGAAACCTAGACCCGTGAAACGTCACCCGTGAAACTTACGCGTAAAACTTACCCGTGAAACGTCACCCGTGAAACATACCCGTGAAACTTACCCGTGAAACCTTGACCCGTGAAACTTACCAGTGAAACCTAGATCCGTGAAACATCACCCATGAAACATACCCGTGAAACTTACCCGTGAAACTTACCCGTGAAACCTAGACCCGTGAAACTTACCAGTGAAACCTAGACCCGTGAAACGTCGCCTGTAAAACATACCCGTAAAACTTACCCGTGAAACTTACCCGTGAAACCTTGACCCGTGAAACTTTCCAGTGAAACCTAGACCCGTGAAACGTCACCCGTGAAACATACCCGTGAAACTTACCCGTGAAACTTACCCGTGAAACCTTGACCCGTGAAACTTACCAGTGAAACCTAGACCCGTGAAACGTCACCCGTGAAACGTCACCCGTGAAACGTCACCCGTGAAACTTACCCGTAAAACTTACCCGTGAAACTTTCCCGTGAAACCTTGACCCGTGAAACTTACCAGTGAAACCTAGACCCGTGAAACGTCACCCGTGAAACATACCCGTGAAACTTACCCGTGAAACTTACCCGTAAAACCTTGACCCGTGAAACTTATCAGTGAAACCTAGACCCGTGAAACGTCACCCGTGAAACATACCCGTGAAACTTACCCGTGAAACTTACCCG
Source organism: Agonum fuliginosum (assembly GCA_947534325.1). Lineage (NCBI taxonomy): Eukaryota > Metazoa > Arthropoda > Insecta > Coleoptera > Carabidae > Agonum > Agonum fuliginosum. Next base: position 53,152,930 of record OX384030.1, on the reverse strand, counting down.
TGAAACTTACCCGTGAAACCTTGACCCGTGAAACTTACCAGTGAAACCTAGACCCGTGAAACGTCACCCGTGAAACATACCCGTGAAACTTACCCGTGAAACTTACCCGTGAAACCTTGACCCGTGAAACTTACCAGTGAAACCTAGACCCGGGAAACGTCACCCGTGAAACATACCCGTGAATCTTGCCCGTGAAACCTTGACCCGTGAAACTTACTAGTGAAACCTAGACCCGTGAAACGTCACCCGTGAAACATACCCGTGAAACTTACCCGTGAAACTTACCCGTGAAACCTTGACCCGTGAAACTTACCAGTGAAACCTAGACCCGTGAAACGTCACCCGTGAAACATACCCGTGAAACTTACCCGTGAAACTTACCCGTAAAACCTTGACCCGTGAAACTTACCAGTGAAACCTAGACCCGTGAAACATCACCCATGAAACATACCCGTGAAACTTACCCGTGAATCTTACCCGTGAAACCTTGACCCGTGAAACTTACCAGTGAAACCTAGACCCGTGAAACGTCACCTGTAAAACATACCCGTAAAACTTACCCGTGAAACTTACCCGTGAATCCTTGACACGTGAAACTTTCCAGTGAAACCTAGACCCGTGAAACGTCACCCGTGAAACTTACCCGTAAAACTTACCCGTGAAACTTACCCGTGAAACCTTGACCCGTGAAACTTACCAGTGAAACCTAGACCCGTGAAACGTCACCCGTGAAACATACCCGTGAAACTTACCCGTGAAACTTACCCGTGAAACGTCACCTGTAAAACATACCCGTAAAACTTACCCGTGAAACTTACCCGTGAAACCTTGACCCGTGAAACTTACCAGTGAAACCAAGACCCGTGAAACGTCATCCGTGAAACATACCCGTGAAACTTACCCGTGAAACCTTGACCCGTGAAACTTACCAGTGAAACCTAGACCCGTGAAACGTCACCCGTGAAACATACCCGTGAAACTTACCAGTGAAACCTAAACCCGTAAAACGTCACCCGTGAAACTTACCCGTGAAACTTACCCGTGAAACCTTGACCCATGAAACTTACCAGTAAAACCTAGACCCGTGAAACATCACCAATGAAACATACCCGTGAAACTTACCCGTGAAACTTACCCGTGAAACCTTGACCCGTGAAACTTACCAGTGAAACCTAGACCCGTGAAACGTCACCTACAGGTTTTACAAAACATACCCGTAAAACTTACCCGTGAAACTTACCCGTGAAACTTACCCGTGAAACCTTGACCCGTGAAACTTTCCAGTGAAACCTAGACCCGTGAAACGTCACCCGTGAAACATACCCGTGAAACTTACCCGTGAAACTTACCCGTGAAACCTTGACCCGTGAAACTTACCAGTGAAACCTAGACCCGTGAAACGTCACCCGTGAAACTTACCCGTAAAACTTACCCGTGAAACTTACCCGTGAAACCTTGACCCGTGAAACTTACCAGTGAAACCTAGACCCGTGAAACGTCACCCGTGAAACATACCCGTGAAACTTACCCGTGAAACCTTGACCCGTGAAACTTACCAGTGAAACCTAGACCCGTGAAACGTCACCCGTGAAACTTACGCGTAAAACTTACCCGTGAAACGTCACCCGTGAAACATACCCGTGAAACTTACCCGTGAAACCTTGACCCGTGAAACTTACCAGTGAAACCTAGACCCGTGAAACATCACCCATGAAACATACCCGTGAAACTTACCCGTGAAAACTTACCCGTGAAACCTAGACCCGTGAAACTTACCAGTGAAACCTAGACCCGTGAAACGTCGCCTGTAAAACATACCCGTAAAACTTACCCGTGAAACTTACCCGTGAAACCTTGACCCGTGAAACTTTCCAGTGAAACCTAGACCCGTGAAACGTCACCTGTGAAACATACCCGTGAAACTTACCCGTGAAACTTACCCGTGAAACCTTGACCCGTGAAACTTACCAGTGAAACCTAGACCCGTGAAACGTCACCCGTGAAACGTCACCCGTGAAACGTCACCCGTGAAACTTACCCGTAAAACTTACCCGTGAAACTTACCCGTGAAACCTTGACCCGTGAAACTTACCAGTGAAACCTAGACCCGTGAAACGTCACCCGTGAAACATACCCGTGAAACTTACCCGTGAAACTTACCCGTAAAACCTTGACCCGTGAAACTTACCAGTGAAACCTAGACCCGTGAAACGTCACCCGTGAAACATACCCGTGAAACTTACCCGTGAAACTTACCCGTGAAACCTTGACCCGTGAAACTTACCAGTGAAACCTAGACCCGTGAAACGTCACCCGTGAAACATACCCGTGAAACTTACCCGTGAAACTTACCCGTGAAACCTTGACCCGTGAAACTTACCAATGAAACCTAGTCCCGGGAAACGTCACCCGTGAAACATACCCGTGAAACTTACCCGTGAATCTTACCCGTGAAACCTTGACCCGTGAAACTTACTAGTGAAACCTAGACCCGTGAAACGTCACCCGTGAAACATACCCGTGAAACTTACCCGTGAAACTTACCCGTGAAACCTTGACCCGTGAAACTTACCAGTGAAACCTAGACCCGTGAAACGTCACCCGTGAAACATACCCGTGAAACTTACCCGTGAAACTTACCCGTAAAACCTTGACCCGTGAAACTTACCAGTGAAACCTAGACCCGTGAAACATCACCCATGAAACATACCCGTGAAACTTACCCGTGAAACTTACCCGTGAAACCTTGACCCGTGAAACTTACCAGTGAAACCTAGACCCGTGAAACGTCACCCGTGAAACATACCCGTGAAACTTACCCGTGAAACCTTGACCCGTGAAACTTACCAGTGAAACCAAGACCCGTGAAACGTCACCCGTGAAACATACCCGTGAAACTTACCCGTGAAACTTACCCGTGAATCCTTGACCCGTGAAACTTACCAGTGAAACCTAGACCCGTGAAACGTCACCCGTGAAACATACCCGTGAAACTTACCCGTGAAACTTACCCGTGAAACCTTGACCCGTGAAACTTACCAGTGAAACCTAGACCCGTGAAACGTCACCCGTGAAACTTACCCGTAAAACTTACCCGTGAAACTTACCCGTGAAACCTTGACCCGTGAAACTTACCAGTGAAACCTAGACCCGTGAAACGTCACCCGTGAAACTTACGCGTAAAACTTACCCGTGAAACTTACCCGTAAAACCTTGACCCGTGAAACTTACCAGTGAAACCTAGACCCGTGAAACGTCACCCGTGAAACATACCCGTGAAACTTACCCGTAAAACCTTGACCCGTGAAACTTACCAGTGAAACCTAGACCCGTGAAACGTCACCCGTGAAACTTACCCGTGAAACTTACCCGTGAAACGTCACCTGTAAAACATACCCGTAAAACTTACCCGTGAAACTTACCCGTGAAAATTACCAGTGAAACAAAGACCCGTGAAACGTCATCCGTGAAACATACCCGTGAAACTTACCCGTGAAACTTACCCGTGAAACCTTGACCCGTGAAACTTACCAGTGAAACCTAGACCCGTAAAAATGTCACCCGTGAAACATACCCGTGAAACTTACCAGTGAAACCTAGACCCGTGAAACGTCACCCGTGAAACTTACCCGTGAAACTTACCCGTGCAACGTCACCTGTAAAACATACCCGTAAAACTTACCAGTGAAACTTACCCGTGAAACCTTGACCCGTGAAACTTACCAGTGAAACCAAGACCCGTGAAACGTCACCCGTGAAACTTACCCGTGAAACTTACCCGTGAAACCTTGACCCGTGAAACTTACCAGTGAAACCTAGACCCGTGAAACGTCACCCGAGAAACTTACCCGTGAAACTTACCTGTGAAACTTACCCGTGAAACCTTGACCCGTGAAACTTACCAGGGAAACCTAGACCCGTAAAACGTCACCCGTGAAACTTACCTGTGAAACTTACCCGTAAAACTTACCCGTGAAACCTTGACCCGTGAAACTTACCAGTGAAATCTAGACCCGTGAAACGTCACCCGTGAAACATACCCGTGAAACTTACCAGTGAAACCTAGACCCGTGAAACGTCACCCGTGAAACTTACCCGTGAAACTTACCCGTGAAACCTTGACCCGTGAAACTTACCAGTAAAACCTAGACCCGTGAAACATCACCCATGAAACATACCCGTGAAACTTACCCGTGAAACTTACCCGTGAAACCTTGACCCGTGAAACTTTCCAGTGAAACCTAGACCCGTGAAACGTCACCCGTGAAACATACCCGTGAAACTTACCCGTGAAACTTACCCGTGAAACCTTGACCCGTGAAACTTACCAGTGAAACCTAGACCCGTGAAACGTCACCCGTGAAACGTCACCCGTGAAACGTCACCCGTGAAACTTACCCGTAAAACTTACCCGTGAAACTTACCCGTTAAACCTTGACCCGTGAAACTTACCAGTGAAACCTAGACCCGTGAAACGTCACCCGTGAAACATACCCGTGAAACTTACCCGTGAAACTTACCCGTAAAACCTTGACCCGTGAAACTTACCAGTGAAACCTAGACCCGTGAAACGTCACCCGTGAAACATACCCGTGAAACTTACCCGTGAAACTTACCCGTGAAACCTTGACCCGTGAAACTTACCAGTGAAACCTAGACCCGTGAAACGTCACCCGTGAAACATACCCGTGAAACTTACCCGTGAAACTTACCCGTGAAACCTTGACCCGTGAAACTTACCAATGAAACCTAGTCCCGGGAAACGTCACCCGTGAAACATACCCGTGAAACTTACCCGTGAATCTTACCCGTGAAACCTTGACCCGTGAAACTTACTAGTGAAACCTAGACCCGTGAAACGTCACCCGTGAAACATACCCGTGAAACTTACCCGTGAAACTTACCCGTGAAACCTTGACCCGTGAAACTTACCAGTGAAACCTAGACCCGTGAAACGTCACCCGTGAAACATACCCGTGAAACTTACCCGTGAAACTTACCCGTAAAACCTTGACCCGTGAAACTTACCAGTGAAACCTAGACCCGTGAAACATCACCCATGAAACATACCCGTGAAACTTACCCGTGAATCTTACCCGTGAAACCTTGACCCGTGAAACTTACCAGTGAAACCTAGACCCGTGAAACGTCACCTGTAAAACATACCCGTAAAATTTACCCGTGAAACTTACCCGTGAATCCTTGACCCGTGAAACTTTCCAGTGAAACCTAGACCCGTGAAACGTCACCCGTGAAACTTACCCGTAAAACTTACCCGTGAAACTTACCCGTTAAACCTTGACCCGTGAAACTTACCAGTGAAACCTAGACCCGTGAAACGTCACCCGTGAAACATACCCGTGAAACTTACCCGTGAAACTTACCCGTGAAACGTCACCTGTAAAACATACCCGTAAAACTTACCCGTGAAACTTACCCGTGAAACCTTGACCCGTGAAACTTACCAGTGAAACCAAGACCCGTGAAACGTCATCCGTGAAACATACCCGTGAAACTTACCCGTGAAACTTACCCGTGAAACTTACCCGTGAAACCTTGACCCGTGAAACTTACCAGTGAAACCTAGACCCGTGAAACGTCACCCGTGAAACATACCCGTGAAACTTACCAGTGAAACCTAGACCCGTGAAACGTCACCCGTGAAACTTACCCGTGAAACTTACCCGTGAAACCTTGACCCGTGAAACTTACCAGTAAAACCTAGACCCGTGAAACATCACCCATGAAACATACCCGTGAAACTTACCCGTGAAACTTACCCGTGAAACCTTGACCCGTGAAACTTACCAGTGAAACCTAGACCCGTGAAACGTCACCTGTAAAACATACCCGTAAAACTTACCCGTGAAACTTACCCGTGAAACCTTGATCCGTGAAACTTTCCAGTGAAACCTAGACCCGTGAAACGTCACCCGTGAAACATAAACGTGAAACTTACCCGTGAAACTTACCCGTGAAACCTTGACCCGTGAAACCTTGACCCGTGAAACTTACCAGTGAAACCTAGACCCGTGAAACGTCACCCGTGAAACTTACCCGTAAAACTTACCCGTGAAACTTACCCGTAAAACTTACCCGTGAAACTTACCCGTGAAACCTTGACCCGTGAAACTTACCAGTGAAACCTAGACCCGTGAAACGTCACCCGTGAAACATACCCGTGAAACTTACCCGTGAAACCTTGACCCGTGAAACTTACCAGTGAAACCAAGACCCGTGAAACGTCACCCGTGAAACATACCCGTGAAACTTACCCGTGAAACTTACCCGTGAATCCTTGACCCGTGAAACTTACCAGTGAAACCTAGACCCGTGAAACGTCACCCGTGAAACATACCCGTGAAACTTACCCGTGAAACTTACCCGTGAAACCTTGACCCGTGAAACTTACCAGTGAAACCTAGACCCGTGAAACGTCACCCGTGAAACTTACCCGTAAAACTTACCCGTGAAACTTACCCGTGAAACCTTGACCCGTGAAACTTACCAGTGAAACCTAGACCCGTGAAACGTCACCCGTGAAACTTACGCGTAAAACTTACCCGTGAAACTTACCCGTAAAACCTTAACCCGTGAAACTTACCAGTGAAACCTAGACCCGTGAAACGTCACCCGTGAAACATACCCGTGAAACTTACCCGTAAAACCTTGACCCGTGAAACTTACCAGTGAAACCTAGACCCGTGAAACGTCACCCGTGAAACTTACCCGTGAAACTTACCCGTGAAACGTCACCTGTAAAACATACCCGTAAAACTTACCCGTGAAACTTACCCGTGAAACTTACCAGTGAAACAAAGACCCGTGAAACGTCATCCGTGAAACATACCCGTGAAACTTACCCGTGAAACTTACCCGTGAAACCTTGACCCGTGAAACTTACCAGTGAAACCTAGACCCGTGAAATGTCACCCGTGAAACATACCCGTGAAACTTACCAGTGAAACCTAGACCCGTGAAACGTCACCCGTGAAACTTACCCGTGAAACTTACCCGTGAAACGTCACCTGTAAAACATACCCGTAAAACTTACCAGTGAAACTTACCCGTGAAACCTTGACCCGTGAAACTTACCAGTGAAACCAAGACCCGTGAAACGTCACCCGTGAAACTTACCCGTGAAACTTACCCGTGAAACCTTGACCCGTGAAACTTACCAGTGAAACCTAGACCCGTGAAACGTCACCCGAGAAACTTACCCGTGAAACTTACCTGTGAAACTTACCCGTGAAACCTTGACCCGTGAAACTTACCAGGAAAACCTAGACCCGTAAAACGTCACCCGTGAAACTTACCTGTGAAACTTACCCGTAAAACTTACCCGTGAAACCTTGACCCGTGAAACTTACCAGTGAAATCTAGACCCGTGAAACGTCACCCGTGAAACATACCCGTGAAACTTACCAGTGAAACCTAGACCCGTGAAACGTCACCCGTGAAACTTACCCGTGAAACTTACCCGTGAAACCTTGACCCGTGAAACTTACCAGTAAAACCTAGACCCGTGAAACATCACCCATGAAACATACCCGTGAAACTTACCCGTGAAACTTACCCGTGAAACCTTGACCCGTGAAACTTACCAGTGAAACCTAGACCCGTGAAACGTCACCTGTAAAACATACCCGTAAAACTTACCTGTGAAACTTACCCGTGAAACCTTGATCCGTGAAACTTTCCAGTGAAACCTAGACCCGTGAAACGTCACCCGTGAAACATACCCGTGAAACTTACCCGTGAAACTTACCCGTGAAACCTTGACCCGTGAAACTTACCAGTGAAACCTAGACCCGTGAAACGTCACCCGTGAAACTTACCCGTAAAACTTACCCGTGAAACTTACCTGTGAAACCTTGACCCGTGAAACTTACCAGTGAAATCTAGACCCGTGAAACGTCACCCGTGAAACATACCCGTGAAACTTACCAGTGAAACCTAGACCCGTGAAACGTCACCCGTGAAACTTACCCGTGAAACTTACCCGTGAAACCTTGACCCGTGAAACTTACCAGTAAAACCTAGACCCGTGAAACATCACCCATGAAACATACCCGTGAAACTTACCCGTGAAACTTACCCGTGAAACCTTGACCCGTGAAACTTACCAGTGAAACCTAGACCCGTGAAACGTCACCCGTGAAACATACCCGTGAAACTTACCCGTGAAACTTACCCGTGAAACCTTGACCCGTGAAACTTACCAGTGAAACCTAGACCCGTGAAACGTCACCCGTGAAACATACCCGTGAAACTTACCCGTGAAACTTACCCGTGAAACCTTGACCCGTGAAACTTACCAATGAAACCTAGTCCCGGGAAACGTCACCCGTGAAACATACCCGTGAAACTTACCCGTGAATCTTACCCGTGAAACCTTGACCCGTGAAACTTACTAGTGAAACCTAGACCCGTGAAACGTCACCCGTGAAACATACCCGTGAAACTTACCCGTGAAACTTACCCGTGAAACCTTGACCCGTGAAACTTACCAGTGAAACCTAGACCCGTGAAACGTCACCCGTGAAACATACCCGTGAAACTTACCCGTGAAACTTACCCGTAAAACCTTGACCCGTGAAACTTACCAGTGAAACCTAGACCCGTGAAACATCACCCATGAAACATACCCGTGAAACTTACCCGTGAAACTTACCCGTGAAACCTTGACCCGTGAAACTTACCAGTGAAACCTAGACCCGTGAAACGTCACCCGTGAAACATACCCGTGAAACTTACCCGTGAAACCTTGACCCGTGAAACTTACCAGTGAAACCAAGACCCGTGAAACGTCACCCGTGAAACATACCCGTGAAACTTACCCGTGAAACTTACCCGTGAATCCTTGACCCGTGAAACTTACCAGTGAAACCTAGACCCGTGAAACGTCACCCGTGAAACATACCCGTGAAACTTACCCGTGAAACTTATCCGTGAAACCTTGACCCGTGAAACTTACCAGTGAAACCTAGACCCGTGAAACGTCACCCGTGAAACTTACCCGTAAAACTTACCCGTGAAACTTACCCGTGAAACCTTGACCCGTGAAACTTACCAGTGAAACCTAGACCCGTGAAACGTCACCCGTGAAACTTACGCGTAAAACTTACCCGTGAAACTTACCCGTAAAACCTTGACCCGTGAAACTTACCAGTGAAACCTAGACCCGTGAAACGTCACCCGTGAAACATACCCGTGAAACTTACCCGTAAAACCTTGACCCGTGAAACTTACCAGTGAAACCTAGACCCGTGAAACGTCACCCGTGAAACTTACCCGTGAAACTTACCCGTGAAACGTCACCTGTAAAACATACCCGTAAAACTTACCCGTGAAACTTACCCGTGAAACTTACCAGTGAAACAAAGACCCGTGAAACGTCATCCGTGAAACATACCCGTGAAACTTACCCGTGAAACTTACCCGTGAAACCTTGACCCGTGAAACTTACCAGTGAAACCTAGACCCGTAAAAATGTCACCCGTGAAACATACCCGTGAAACTTACCAGTGAAACCTAGACCCGTGAAACGTCACCCGTGAAACTTACCCGTGAAACTTACCCGTGCAACGTCACCTGTAAAACATACCCGTAAAACTTACCAGTGAAACTTACCCGTGAAACCTTGACCCGTGAAACTTACCAGTGAAACCAAGACCCGTGAAACGTCACCCGTGAAACTTACCCGTGAAACTTACCCGTGAAACCTTGACCCGTGAAACTTACCAGTGAAACCTAGACCCGTGAAACGTCACCCGAGAAACTTACCCGTGAAACTTACCTGTGAGACTTACCCGTGAAACCTTGACCCGTGAAACTTACCAGGGAAACCTAGACCCGTAAAACGTCACCCGTGAAACTTACCTGTGAAACTTACCCGTAAAACTTACCCGTGAAACCTTGACCCGTGAAACTTACCAGTGAAATCTAGACCCGTGAAACGTCACCCGTGAAACATACCCGTGAAACTTACCAGTGAAACCTAGACCCGTGAAACGTCACCCGTGAAACTTACCCGTGAAACTTACCCGTGAAACCTTGACCCGTGAAACTTACCAGTAAAACCTAGACCCGTGAAACATCACCCATGAAACATACCCGTGAAACTTACCCGTGAAACTTACCCGTGAAACCTTGACCCGTGAAACTTTCCAGTGAAACCTAGACCCGTGAAACGTCACCCGTGAAACATACCCGTGAAACTTACCCGTGAAACTTACCCGTGAAACCTTGACCCGTGAAACTTACCAGTGAAACCTAGACCCGTGAAACGTCACCCGTGAAACGTCACCCGTGAAACGTCACCCGTGAAACTTACCCGTAAAACTTACCCGTGAAACTTACCCGTTAAACCTTGACCCGTGAAACTTACCAGTGAAACCTAGACCCGTGAAACGTCACCCGTGAAACATACCCGTGAAACTTACCCGTGAAACTTACCCGTAAAACCTTGACCCGTGAAACTTACCAGTGAAACCTAGACCCGTGAAACGTCACCCGTGAAACATACCCGTGAAACTTACCCGTGAAACTTACCCGTGAAACCTTGACCCGTGAAACTTACCAGTGAAACCTAGACCCGTGAAACGTCACCCGTGAAACATACCCGTGAAACTTACCCGTGAAACTTACCCGTGAAACCTTGACCCGTGAAACTTACCAATGAAACCTAGTCCCGGGAAACGTCACCCGTGAAACATACCCGTGAAACTTACCCGTGAATCTTACCCGTGAAACCTTGACCCGTGAAACTTACTAGTGAAACCTAGACCCGTGAAACGTCACCCGTGAAACATACCCGTGAAACTTACCCGTGAAACTTACCCGTGAAACCTTGACCCGTGAAACTTACCAGTGAATCCTAGACCCGTGAAACGTCACCCGTGAAACATACCCGTGAAACTTACCCGTGAAACTTACCCGTAAAACCTTGACCCGTGAAACTTACCAGTGAAACCTAGACCCGTGAAACATCACCCATGAAACATACCCGTGAAACTTACCCGTGAATCTTACCCGTGAAACCTTGACCCGTGAAACTTACCAGTGAAACCTAGACCCGTGAAACGTCACCTGTAAAACATACCCGTAAAATTTACCCGTGAAACTTACCCGTGAATCCTTGACCCGTGAAACTTTCCAGTGAAACCTAGACCCGTGAAACGTCACCCGTGAAACTTACCCGTAAAACTTACCCGTGAAACTTACCCGTTAAACCTTGACCCGTGAAACTTACCAGTGAAACCTAGACCCGTGAAACGTCACCCGTGAAACATACCCGTGAAACTTACCCGTGAAACTTACCCGTGAAACGTCACCTGTAAAACATACCCGTAAAACTTACCCGTGAAACTTACCCGTGAAACCTTGACCCGTGAAACTTACCAGTGAAACCAAGACCCGTGAAACGTCATCCGTGAAACATACCCGTGAAACTTACCCGTGAAACTTACCCGTGAAACCTTGACCCGTGAAACTTACCAGTGAAACCTAGACCCGTGAAACGTCACCCGTGAAACATACCCGTGAAACTTACCAGTGAAACCTAGACCCGTGAAACGTCACCCGTGAAACTTACCCGTGAAACTTACCCGTGAAACCTTGACCCGTGAAACTTACCAGTAAAACCTAGACCCGTGAAACATCACCCATGAAACATACCCGTGAAACTTACCCGTGAAACTTACCCGTGAAACCTTGACCCGTGAAACTTACCAGTGAAACCTAGACCCGTGAAACGTCACCTGTAAAACATACCCGTAAAACTTACCCGTGAAACTTACCCGTGAAACCTTGATCCGTGAAACTTTCCAGTGAAACCTAGACCCGTGAAACGTCACCCGTGAAACATACCCGTGAAACTTACCCGTGAAACTTACCCGTGAAACCTTGACCCGTGAAACTTACCAGTGAAACCTAGACCCGTGAAACGTCACCCGTGAAACTTACCCGTAAAACTTACCCGTGAAACTTACCCGTAAAACTTACCCGTGAAACTTACCCGTGAAACCTTGACCCGTGAAACTTACCAGTGAAACCTAGACCCGTGAAACGTCACCCGTGAAACATACCCGTGAAACTTACCCGTGAAACCTTGACCCGTGAAACTTACCAGTGAAACCAAGACCCGTGAAACGTCACCCGTGAAACATACCCGTGAAACTTACCCGTGAAACTTACCCGTGAATCCTTGACCCGTGAAACTTACCAGTGAAACCTAGACCCGTGAAACGTCACCCGTGAAACATACCCGTGAAACTTACCCGTGAAACTTACCCGTGAAACCTTGACCCGTGAAACTTACCAGTGAAACCTAGACCCGTGAAACGTCACCCGTGAAACTTACCCGTAAAACTTACCCGTGAAACTTACCCGTGAAACCTTGACCCGTGAAACTTACCAGTGAAACCTAGACCCGTGAAACGTCACCCGTGAAACTTACGCGTAAAACTTACCCGTGAAACTTACCCGTAAAACCTTAACCCGTGAAACTTACCAGTGAAACCTAGACCCGTGAAACGTCACCCGTGAAACATACCCGTGAAACTTACCCGTAAAACCTTGACCCGTGAAACTTACCAGTGAAACCTAGACCCGTGAAACGTCACCCGTGAAACTTACCCGTGAAACTTACCCGTGAAACGTCACCTGTAAAACATACCCGTAAAACTTACCCGTGAAACTTACCCGTGAAACTTACCAGTGAAACAAAGACCCGTGAAACGTCATCCGTGAAACATACCCGTGAAACTTACCCGTGAAACTTACCCGTGAAACCTTGACCCGTGAAACTTACCAGTGAAACCTAGACCCGTGAAATGTCACCCGTGAAACATACCCGTGAAACTTACCAGTGAAACCTAGACCCGTGAAACGTCACCCGTGAAACTTACCCGTGAAACTTACCCGTGAAACGTCACCTGTAAAACATACCCGTAAAACTTACCAGTGAAACTTACCCGTGAAACCTTGACCCGTGAAACTTACCAGTGAAACCAAGACCCGTGAAACGTCACCCGTGAAACTTACCCGTGAAACTTACCCGTGAAACCTTGACCCGTGAAACTTACCAGTGAAACCTAGACCCGTGAAACGTCACCCGAGAAACTTACCCGTGAAACTTACCTGTGAAACTTACCCGTGAAACCTTGACCCGTGAAACTTACCAGGAAAACCTAGACCCGTAAAACGTCACCCGTGAAACTTACCTGTGAAACTTACCCGTAAAACTTACCCGTGAAACCTTGACCCGTGAAACTTACCAGTGAAATCTAGACCCGTGAAACGTCACCCGTGAAACATACCCGTGAAACTTACCAGTGAAACCTAGACCCGTGAAACGTCACCCGTGAAACTTACCCGTGAAACTTACCCGTGAAACCTTGACCCGTGAAACTTACCAGTAAAACCTAGACCCGTGAAACATCACCCATGAAACATACCCGTGAAACTTACCCGTGAAACTTACCCGTGAAACCTTGACCCGTGAAACTTACCAGTGAAACCTAGACCCGTGAAACGTCACCTGTAAAACATACCCGTAAAACTTACCTGTGAAACTTACCCGTGAAACCTTGATCCGTGAAACTTTCCAGTGAAACCTAGACCCGTGAAACGTCACCCGTGAAACATACCCGTGAAACTTACCCGTGAAACTTACCCGTGAAACCTTGACCCGTGAAACTTACCAGTGAAACCTAGACCCGTGAAACGTCACCCGTGAAACTTACCCGTAAAACTTACCCGTGAAACTTACCTGTGAAACCTTGACCCGTGAAACTTACCAGTGAAATCTAGACCCGTGAAACGTCACCCGTGAAACATACCCGTGAAACTTACCAGTGAAACCTAGACCCGTGAAACGTCACCCGTGAAACTTACCCGTGAAACTTACCCGTGAAACCTTGACCCGTGAAACTTACCAGTAAAACCTAGACCCGTGAAACATCACCCATGAAACATACCCGTGAAACTTACCCGTGAAACTTACCCGTGAAACCTTGACCCGTGAAACTTACCAGTGAAACCTAGACCCGTGAAACGTCACCTGTAAAACATACCCGTAAAACTTACCCGTGAAACTTACCCGTGAAACCTTGACCCGTGAAACTTACCAGTGAAACCTAGACCCGTGAAACGTCACCCGAGAAACTTACCCGTGAAACTTACCTGTGAAACTTACCCGTGAAACCTTGACCCGTGAAACTTACCAGGAAAACCTAGACCCGTAAAACGTCACCCGTGAAACTTACCTGTGAAACTTACCCGTAAAACTTACCCGTGAAACCTTGACCCGTGAAACTTACCAGTGAAATCTAGACCCGTGAAACGTCACCCGTGAAACATACTCGTGAAACTTACCAGTGAAACCTAGACCCGTGAAACGTCACCCGTGAAACTTACCCGTGAAACTTACCCGTGAAACCTTGACCCGTGAAACTTACCAGTAAAACCTAGACCCGTGAAACATCACCCATGAAACATACCCGTGAAACTTACCCGTGAAACTTACCCGTGAAACCTTGACCCGTGAAATTTACCAGTGAAACCTAGACCCGTGAAACGTCACCTGTAAAACATACCCGTAAAACTTACCTGTGAAACTTACCCGTGAAACCTTGATCCGTGAAACTTTCCAGTGAAACCTAGACCCGTGAAACGTCACCCGTGAAACATACCCGTGAAACTTACCCGTGAAACTTACCCGTGAAACCTTGACCCGTGAAACTTACCAGTGAAACCTAGACCCGTGAAACGTCACCCGTGAAACTTACCCGTAAAACTTACCCGTGAAACTTACCTGTGAAACCTTGACCCGTGAAACTTACCAGTGAAACCTAGACCCGTGAAACGTCACCCGTGAAACTTACCCGTAAAACTTACCCGTGAAACTTACCTGTGAAACTTACCCGTGAAACCTTGACCCGTGAAACTTACCAGTAAAACCTAGACCCGTGAAACATCACCCATGAAACATACCCGTGAAACTTACCCGTGAAACTTACCCGTGAAACCTTGACCCGTGAAACTTACCAGTGAAACCTAGACCCGTGAAACGTCACCTGTAAAACATACCCGTAAAACTTACCCGTGAAACCTTGATCCGTGAAACTTTCCAGTGAAACCTAGACCCGTGAAACGTCACCCGTGAAACATACCCGTGAAACTTACCCGTGAAACTTACCCGTGAAACCTTGACCCGTGAAACTTACCAGTGAAACCTAGACCCGTGAAACTTACCCGTAAAACTTACCCGTGAAACTTACCCGTGAAACCTTGACCCGTGAAACTTACCAGTGAAACCTAGACCCGTGAAACGTCACCCGTGAAACATACCCGTGAAACTTACCCGTTAAACCTTGACCCGTGAAACTTACCAGTGAAACCAAGACCCGTGAAACGTCACCCGTGAAACATACCCGTGAAACTTACCCGTGAAACTTACCCGTGAAACGTCACCTGTAAAACATACCCGTAAAACTTACCCGTGAAACTTACCCGTGAAACCTTGACCCGTGAAACTTACCAGTGAAACCAAGACCCGTGAAACGTCATCCGTGAAACATATCCGTGAAACTTACCCGTGAAACTTACCCGTGAAACCTTGACCCGTGAAACTTACCAGTGAAACCTAGACCCGTGAAACGTCACCCGTGAAACATACCCGTGAAACTTACCAGTGAAACCTAGACCCGTGAAACGTCACACGTGAAACTTACCCGTGAAACTTACCCGTGAACCCTTGACCCGTGAAACTTACCAGTAAAACCTAGACCCGTGAAACATCACCCATGAAACATACCCGTGAAACTTACCCGTGAAACTTACCCGTGAAACCTTGACCCGTGAAACTTACCAGTGAAACCTAGACCCGTGAAACGTCACCTGTAAAACATACCCGTAAAACTTACCCGTGAAACTTACCCGTGAAACTTACCCGTGAAACCTTGATCCGTGAAACTTACCAGTGAAACCTAGACCCGTGAAACGTCACCCGTGAAACATACCCGTGAAACTTACCCGTGAAACCTTGACCCGTGAAACTTACCAGTGAAACCTAGACCCGTGAAACTTACCAGTGAAACCTAGACCCGTGAAACGTCACCCGTGAAACTTATCCGTAAAACTTACCCGTGAAACTTACCCGTGAAACCTTGACCCGTGAAACTTACCAGTGAAACCTAGACCCGTGAAACGTCACCCGTGAAACTTACGCGTAAAACTTACCCGTGAAACTTACCCGTAAAACCTTGACCCGTGAAACTTACCAGTGAAACCTAGACCCGTGAAACGTCACCCGTGAAACATACCCGTGAAACTTACCCGTGAAACTTACCCGTAAAACTTACCCGTGAAACCTTGACCCGTGAAACTTACCAGTGAAACCTAGACCCGTGAAACGTCACCCGTGAAACATACCCGTGAAACTTACCCGTGAAACTTACCCGTGAAACCTTGACCCGTGAAACTTACCAGTGAAACCTAGACCCGTGAAACGTCACCCGTGAAACATACCCGTGAAACTTACCCGTAAAACTTACCCGTGAAACCTTGACCCGTGAAACTTACCAGTGAAACCTAGACCCGTGAAACGTCACCCGTGAAACATACCCGTGAAACTTACCCGTGAAACTTACCCGTGAAACCTTGACCCGTGAAACTTACTAGTGAAACCTAGACCCGTGAAACGTCACCCGTGAAACATACCCGTGAAACTTACCCGTGAAACTTACCCGTGAAACCTTGACCCGTGAAACTTACCAGTGAAACCTAGACCCGTGAAACGTCACCCGTGAAACATACCCGTGAAACTTACCCGTAAAACCTTGACCCGTGAAACTTACCAGTGAAACCTAGACCCGTGAAACATCACCCATGAAACATACCCGTGAAACTTACCCGTGAATCTTACCCGTGAAACCTTGACCCGTGAAACTTACCAGTGAAACCTAGACCCGTGAAACGTCACCTGTAAAACATACCCGTAAAACTTACCCGTGAAACTTACCTGTGAATCCTTGACCCGTGAAACTTTCCAGTGAAACCTAGACCCGTGAAACGTCACCCGTGAAACTTACCCGTAAAACTTACCCGTGAAACTTACCCGTGAAACCTTGACCCGTGAAACTTACCAGTGAAACCTAGACCCGTGAAACGTCACCCGTGAAACATACCCGTGAAACTTACCCATGAAACTTACCCGTGAAACGTCACCTGTAAAACATACCCGTAAAACTTACCCGTGAAACTTACCCGTGAAACCTTGACCCGTGAAACTTACCAGTGAAACCAAGACCCGTGAAACGTCATCCGTGAAACTTACCCGTGAAACTTACCCGTGAAACTTACCCGTGAAACCTTGACCCGTGAAACTTACCAGTGAAACCTAGACCCGTGAAACGTCACCCGTGAAACATACCCGTGAAACTTACCAGTGAAACCTAGACCCGTGAAACGTCACCCGTGAAACTTACCCGTGAAACTTACCCGTGAAACCTTGACCCGTGAAACTTACCAGTAAAACCTAGACCCGTGAAACATCACCCATGAAACATACCCGTGAAACTTACCCGTGAAACTTACCCGTGAAACCTTGACCCGTGAAACTTACCAGTGAAACCTAGACCCGTGAAACGTCACCTGTAAAACATACCCGTAAAACTTACCCGTGAAACTTACCCGTGAAACCTTGATCCGTGAAACTTTCCAGTGAAACCTAGACCCGTGAAACGTCACCCGTGAAACATACCCGTGAAACTTACCCGTGAAACTTACCCGTGAAACCTTGACCCGTGAAACTTACCAGTGAAACCTAGACCCGTGAAACTTACCCGTAAAACTTACCCGTGAAACTTACCCGTGAAACCTTGACCCGTGAAACTTACCAGTGAAACCTAGACCCGTGAAACTTACCCGTGAAACCTTGACCCGTGAAACTTACCAGTGAAACCAAGACCCGTGAAACGTCACCCGTGAAACATACAAGTGAAACTTACCCGTGAAACTTACCCGTGAAACGTCACCTGTAAAACATACCCGTAAAACTTACCCGTGAAACTTACCCGTGAAACCTTGACCCGTGAAACTTACCAGTGAAACCAAGACCCGTGAAACGTCATCCGTGAAACATACCCGTGAAACTTACCCGTGAAACTTACCCGTGAAACCTTGACCCGTGAAACTTACCAGTGAAACCTAGACCCGTGAAACGTCACCCGTGAAACATACCCGTGAAACTTACCAGTGAAACCTAGACCCGTGAAACGTCACCCGTAAAACTTACCCGTGAAACTTACCCGTGAAACCTTGACCCGTGAAACTTACCAGTAAAACCTAGACCCGTGAAACATCACCCATGAAACATACCCGTGAAACTTACCCGTGAAACTTACCCGTAAAACCTTGACCCGTGAAACTTACCAGTGAAACCTAGACCCGTGAAACGTCACCTGTAAAACATACCCGTAAAACTTACCCGTGAAACTTACCCGTGAAACCTTGATCCGTGAAACTTTCCAGTGAAACCTAGACCCGTGAAACGTCACCCGTGAAACATACCCATGAAACTTACCCGTGAAACTTACCCGTGAAACCTTGACCCGTGAAACTTACCAGTGAAACCTAGACCCGTGAAACTTACCAGTGAAACCTGGACCCGTGAAACGTCACCCGTGAAACTTACCCGTAAAACTTACCCGTGAAACTTACCCGTGAAACCTTGACCCGTGAAACTTACCAGTGAAACCTAGACCCGTGAAACGTCACCCGTGAAACTTACGCGTAAAACTTACCCGTGAAACTTACCCGTAAAACCTTGACCCGTGAAACTTACCAGTGAAACCTAGACCCGTGAAACGTCACCCGTGAAACATACCCGTGAAACTTACCCGTGAAACTTACCTGTAAAACTTACCCGTGAAACCTTGACCCGTGAAACTTACCAGTGAAACCTAGACCCGTGAAACGTCACCCGTGAAACATACCCGTGAAACTTACCCGTGAAACTTACCCGTAAAACCTTGACCCGTGAAACTTACCAGTGAAACCTAGACCCGTGAAACGTCACCCGTGAAACATACCCGTGAAACTTACCCGTAAAACTTACCCGTGAAACCTTGACCCGTGAAACTTACCAGTGAAACCTAGACCCGTGAAACGTCACCCGTGAAACATACCCGTGAAACTTACCCGTAAAACTTACCCGTGAAACCTTGACCCGTGAAACTTACTAGTGAAACCTAGACCCGTGAAACGTCACCCGTGAAACATACCCGTGAAACTTACCCGTGAAACTTACCCGTGAAACCTTGACCCGTGAAACTTACCAGTGAAACCTAGACCCGTGAAACGTCACCCGTGAAACATACCCGTAAAACTTACCCGTAAAACCTTGACCCGTGAAACTTACCAGTGAAACCTAGACCCGTGAAACATCACCCATGAAACATACCCGTGAAACTTACCCGTGAATCTTACCCGTGAAACCTTGACCCGTGAAACTTACCAGTGAAACCTAGACCCGTGAAACGTCACCTGTAAAACATACCCGTAAAACTTACCCGTGAAACTTACCTGTGAATCCTTGACCCGTGAAACTTTCCAGTGAAACCTAGACCCGTGAAACGTCACCCGTGAAACTTACCCGTAAAACTTACCCGTGAAACTTACCCGTGAAACCTTGACCCGTGAAACTTACCAGTGAAACCTAGACCCGTGAAACGTCACCCGTGAAACATACCCGTGAAACTTACCCGTGAAACTTACCCGTGAAACGTCACCTGTAAAACATACCCGTAAAACTTACCCGTGAAACTTACCCGTGAAACCTTGACCCGTGAAACTTACCAGTGAAACCAAGACCCGTGAAACGTCATCCGTGAAACATACCCGTGAAACTTACCCGTGAAACTTACCCGTGAAACCTTGACCCGTGAAACTTACCAGTGAAACCTAGACCCGTGAAACGTCACCCGTGAAACATACCCGTGAAACTTACCAGTGAAACCTAGACCCGTGAAACGTCACCCGTGAAACTTACCCGTGAAACTTACCCGTGAAACCTTGACCCGTGAAACTTACCAGTAAAACCTAGACCCGTGAAACATCACCCATGAAACATACCCGTGAAACTTACCCGTGAAACTTACCCGTGAAACCTTGACCCGTGAAACTTACCAGTGAAACCTAGACCCGTGAAACGTCACCTGTAAAACATACCCGTAAAACTTACCCGTGAAACCTTGATCCGTGAAACCTTGATCCGTGAAACTTTCCAGTAAAACCCAGACCCGTGAAACGTCACCCGTGAAACATACCCGTGAAACTTACCCGTGAAACTTACTCGTGAAACCTTGACCCGTGAAACTTACCAGTGAAACCTAGACCCGTGAAACTTACCCGTAAAACTTACCCGTGAAACTTACCCGTGAAACCTTGACCCGTGAAACTTACCAGTGAAACCTAGACCCGTGAAACGTCACCCGTGAAACATACCCGTGAAACTTACCCGTGAAACCTTGACCCGTGAAACTTACCAGTGAAACCAAGACCCGTGAAACGTCACCCGTGAAACATACCCAGGAAACTTACCCGTGAAACTTACCCGTGAAACGTCACCTGTAAAACATACCCGTAAAACTTACCCGTGAAACTTACCCGTGAAACCTTGACCCGTGAAACTTACCAGTGAAACCAAGACCCGTGAAACGTCATCCGTGAAACATACCCGTGAAACTTACCCGTGAAACTTACCCGTGAAACCTTGACCCGTGAAACTTACCAGTGAAACCTAGACCCGTGAAACGTCACCCGTGAAACATACCCGTGAAACTTACCAGTGAAACCTAGACCCGTGAAACGTCACCCGTGAAACTTATCCGTGAAACTTACCCGTGAAACCTTGACCCGTGAAACTTACCAGTAAAACCTAGACCCGTGAAACATCACCCATGAAACATACCCGTGAAACTTACCCGTGAAACTTACCCGTGAAACCTTGACCCGTGAAACTTACCAGTGAAACCTAGACCCGTGAAACGTCATCTGTAAAACATACCCGTAAAACTTACCCGTGAAACTTACCCGTGAAACCTTGATCCGTGAAACTTTCCAGTGAAACCTAGACCCGTGAAACGTCACCCGTGAAACATACCCGTGAAACTTACCCGTGAAACTTACCCGTGAAACCTTGACCCGTGAAACTTACCAGTGAAACCTAGACCCGTGAAACTTACCAGTAAAACCTGGACCCGTAAAACGTCACCCGTGAAACTTACCCGTAAAACTTACCCGTGAAACTTACCCGTGAAACCTTGACCCGTGAAACTTACCAGTGAAACCTAGACCCGTGAAACGTCACCCGTGAAACTTACGCGTAAAACTTACCCGTGAAACTTACCCGTAAAACCTTGACCCGTGAAACTTACCAGTGAAACCTAGACCCGTGAAACGTCACCCGTGAAACATACCCGTGAAACTTACCCGTGAAACTTACCCGTAAAACTTACCCGTGAAACCTTGACCCGTGAAACTTACCAGTGAAACCTAGACCCGTGAAACGTCACCCGTGAAACATACCCGTGAAACTTACCCGTGAAACTTACCCGTAAAACCTTGACCCGTGAAACTTACCAGTGAAACCTAGACCCGTGAAACGTCACCCGTGAAACATACCCGTGAAACTTACCCGTGAAACTTACCCGTGAAACCTTGACCCGTGAAACTTACCAGTGAAACCTAGACCCGTGAAACGTCACCCGTGAAACATACCCGTGAAACTTACCCGTGAAACTTACCCGTGAAACCTTGACCCGTGAAACTTACTAGTGAAACCTAGACCCGTGAAACGTCACCCGTGAAACATACCCGTGAAACTTACCCGTGAAACTTACCCGTGAAACTTACCCGTGAAACTTACCCGTGAAACCTTGACACGTGAAACTTACCAGTGAAACCTAGACCCGTGAAACGTCACCCGTGAAACATACCCGTAAAACTTACCCGTGAAACTTACCCGTAAAACCTTGACCCGTGAAACTTACCAGTGAAACCTAGACCCGTGAAACATCACCCATGAAACATACCCGTGAAACTTACCCGTGAATCTTACCCGTGAAACCTTGACCCGTGAAACTTACCAGTGAAACCTAGACCCGTGAAACGTCACCTGTAAAACATACCCGTAAAACTTACACGTGAATCCTTGACCCGTGAAACTTTCCAGTGAAACCTAGACCCGTGAAACGTCACCCGTGAAACTTACCCGTAAAACTTACCCGTGAAACTTACCCGTGAAACCTTGACCCGTGAAACTTACCAGTGAAACCTAGACCCGTGAAACGTCACCCGTGAAACATACCCGTGAAACTTACCCGTGAAACGTCACCTGTAAAACATACCCGTAAAACTTACCCGTGAAACTTACCCGTGAAACCTTGACCCGTGAAACTTACCAGTGAAACCAAGACCCGTGAAACGTCATCCGTGAAACATACCCGTGAAACTTACCCGTGAAACTTACCCGTGAAACCTTGACCCGTGAAACTTACCAGTGAAACCTAGACCCGTGAAACGTCACCTGTAAAACATACCCGTAAAACTTACCCGTGAAACTTACCCGTGAAACCTTGATCCGTGAAACTTACCAGTGAAACCTAGACCCGTGAAACGTCACCCGTGAAACATACCCGTGAAACTTACCCGTGAAACTTACCCGTGAAACCTTGACCCGTGAAACTTACCAGTGAAACCTAGACCCGTGAAACGTCACCCGTGAAACATACCCGTGAAACTTACCTGTGAAACCTTGACCCGTGAAACTTACCAGTGAAACCTAGACCCGTGAAACGTCACCCGTGAAACATACCCGTGAAATTTACCCGTGAAACTTACCCGTAAAACCTTGACCCGTGAAACTTACCAGTGAAACCTAGACCCGTGAAACGTCACCCGTGAAACATACCCGTGAAACTTACCCGTGAAACTTACCCGTGAAACTTACCCGTGAAACCTTGACCCGTGAAACTTACCAGTGAAACCTAGACCCGTGAAACGTCACCCGTGAAACATACCCGTGAAACTTACCCGTGAAACTTACCCGTGAAACCTTGACCCGTGAAACTTACCAGTGAAACCTAGACCCGTGAAACGTCACCCGTGAAACATACCCGTGAAACTTACCCGTGAAACTTACCCGTGAAACCTTGACCCGTGAAACTTACTAGTGAAACCTAGACCCGTGAAACGTCACCCGTGAAACATACCCGTGAAACTTACCCGTGAAACTTACCCGTGAAACCTTGACCCGTGAAACTTACCAGTGAAACCTAGACCCGTGAAACGTCACCCGTGAAACATACCCGTGAAACTTACCCGTGAAACTTACCCGTGAAACCTTGACCCGTGAAACTTACTAGTGAAACCTAGACCCGTGAAACGTCACCCGTGAAACATACCCGTGAAACTTACCCGTGAAACTTACCCGTGAAACCTTGACCCGTGAAACTTACCAGTGAAACCTAGACCCGTGAAACGTCACCTGTAAAACATACCCGTAAAACTTACCCGTGAAACTTACCCGTGAAACCTTGACCCGTGAAACTTTCCAGTGAAACCTAGACCCGTGAAACGTCACCCGTGAAACTTACCCGTAAAACTTACCCGTGAAACTTACCCGTGAAACCTTGACCCGTGAAACTTTCCAGTGAAACCTAGACCCGTGAAACGTCACCCGTGAAACATACCCGTGAAACTTACCCGTGAAACTTACCCGTGAAACGTCACCTGTAAAACATACCCGTAAAACTTACCCGTGAAACTTACCCGTGAAACCTTGACCCGTGAAACTTACCAGTGAAACCAAGACCCGTGAAACGTCATCCGTGAAACATACCCGTGAAACTTACCCGTAAAACTTACCCGTGAAACCTTGACCCGTGAAACCTTGACCCGTGAAACTTACCAGTGAAACCTAGACCCGTGAAACGTCACCTGTAAAACATACCCGTAAAACTTACCCGTGAAACATACCCGTGAAACTTACCAGTGAAACCTAGACCCGTGAAACGTCACCCGTGAAACTTACCCGTGAAACTTACCCGTGAAACTTACCCGTGAAACCTTGACCCGTGAAACTTACCAGTAAAACCTAGACCCGTGAAACATCACCAATGAAACATACCCGTGAAACTTACCCGTGAAACTTACCCGTGAAACCTTGACCCGTGAAACTTACCAGTGAAACCTAGACCCGTAAAACGTCACCTGTAAAACATACCCGTAAAACTTACCCGTGAAACTTACCCGTGAAACTTACCCGTGAAACCTTGACCCGTGAAACTTTCCAGTGAAACCTAGACCCGTGAAACGTCACCCGTGAAACATACCCGTGAAACTTACCCGTGAAACTTACCCGTGAAACCTTGACCCGTGAAACTTACCAGTGAAACCTAGACCCGTGAAACGTCACCCGTGAAACTTACCCGTAAAACTTACCCGTGAAACTTACCCGTGAAACCTTGACCCGTGAAACTTACCAGTGAAACCTAGACCCGTGAAACGTCACCCGTGAAACATACCCGTGAAACTTACCCGTGAAACCTTGACCCGTGAAACTTACCAGTGAAACCTAGACCCGTGAAACGTCACCCGTGAAACTTACGCGTAAAACTTACCCGTGAAACGTCACCCGTGAAACATACCCGTGAAACTTACCCGTGAAACCTTGACCCGTGAAACTTACCAGTGAAACCTAGACCCGTGAAACATCACCCATGAAACATACCCGTGAAACTTACCCGTGAAACTTACCCGTAAAACCTTGACCCGTGAAACTTACCAGTGAAACCTAGACCCGTGAAACGTCACCTGTAAAACATAACCGTAAAACTTACCCGTGAAACTTACCCGTGAAACCTTGACCCGTGAAACTTTCCAGTGAAACCTAGACCCGTAAAACCTTGACCCGTAAAACTTACCAGTGAAACCTAGACCCGTGAAACGTCACCCGTGAAACATACCCGTGAAACTTACCCGTGAAACTTACCCGTAAAACCTTAACCCGTGAAACTTACCAGTGAAACCTAGACCCGTGCAACGTCACCCGTGAAACATACCCGTGAAACTTACCCGTGAAACTTACCCGTGAAACCTTGACCCGTGAAACTTACCAGTGAAACCTAGACCCGTGAAACGTCACCCGTGAAACTTACCCGTGAAACTTACCCGTGAAACTTACCCGTGAAACCTTGACCCGTTAAACTTACCCGTGAAACTTTGACCCGTGTAACTTACCAGTGAAACCTAGACCCGTGAAACGTCACCCGTGAAACTTACCCGTAAAACTTACCCGTGAAACTTACCCGTGAAACCTTGACCCGTGAAACTTATCAGTGAAACCTAGACCCGTGAAACGTCACCCGTGAAACATACCCGTGAAACTTACCCGTGAAACTTACCCGTGAAACCTTGACCCGTGAAACTTACCAGTGAAACCAAGACCCGTGAAACGTCATCCGTGAAACATACCCGTAAAACTTACCCGTGAAACTTACCAGTGAAACCTTGACCCGTGAAACTTACCAGTGAAACCTAGACCCGTGAAACGTCACCCGTGAAACTTACCCGTGAAACTTACCCGTGAAACTTACCCGTGAAACCTTGACCCGTGAAACTTACCAGTGAAACCTAGACCCGTGAAACGTCACCCGTGAAACTTACCCGTGAAACTGACACGTGAAACTTACCCGTGAAACCTTGACCCGTGAAACTTACCAGTGAAACCTAGACCCGTGAAACGTCACCCGTGAAACGTCACCCGTGAAACTTACCCGTAAAACGTACCCGTGAAACTTACCCGTAAAACCTTGACCCGTGAAACTTACCAGTGAAACCTAGACCCGTGAAACGTCACCCGTGAAACATACCCGTGAAACTTACCCGTGAAACTTACCCGTAAATCCTTGACCCGTGAAACTTACCAGTGAAACCTAGACCCGTGAAACGTCACCCGTGAAACATACCCGTGAAACTTACCCGTGAAACTTACCCGTGAAACCTTGAGCCGTGAAACTTACCAGTGAAACCTAGACCCGTGAAACGTCACTCGTGAAACATACCCGTGAAACTTACCCGTGAAACTTACCCGTGAAACCTTGACCCGTGAAACTTACCAGTGAAACCTAGACCCGTGAAACGTCACCCGTGAAACATACCCGTGAAACATACCCGTGAAACATACCCGTGAAACTTACCCGTGAAACTTACCCGTGAAACCTTGACCCGTCAAACTTACCAGTGAAACCTAGACCCGTGAAACGTCACCCGTGAAACTTACCCGTGAAACTGACACGTGAAACTTGCCCGTGAAACCTTTACCCGTGAAACTTACCAGTGAAACCTAGACCCGTGAAAGGTCACCCGTGAAACTTACCCGTGAAACTTACCCGTAAAACCTTGACCCGTGAAACTTACCAGTGTAACCTAGACCCGTGAAACGTCACCTGTGAAACTTACCCGTAAAACTTACCCGTGAAACTTACCCGTGAAACTTACCAGTGAAACCTAGACCCGTGAAACGTCACCCGTGAAACATACCCATGAAACTTATCCGTGAAACTTACCCGTGAAACCTTGACCCGTGAAACTTACCAGTGAAACCTAGACCCGTGAAACGACACCCGTGAAACATACCCGTGAAACTTACCCGTGAAACCTTGACCCGTGAAACTTACCAGTGAAACCTAGACCCGTGAAACGTCACCCGTGAAACATACCCGTGAAACTTACCCGTGAAACTTACCCGTGAAACCTTGACCCGTGAAACTTACCAGTGAAACCTATACCCGTGAAACGTCACCCGTGAAACATACCCGTGAAACTTACCCGTGAAACTTACCCGTGAAATCTTGACCCGTGAAACTTACCAGTGAAACCTAGACCTGTGAAACGTCACCCGTGAAACATACCCGTGAAACTTACCCGTGAAACTTACCCGTAAAACCTTGACCCGTGAAACTTACCAGTGAAACCTAGACCCGTGAAACGTCACCTGTAAAACATAACCGTAAAACTTACCCGTGAAACTTACCCGTGAAACTTACCCGTGAAACTTACCCGTGAAACTTACCCGTGAAACCTTGACCCGTGAAACTTACCAGTGAAACCTAGACCCGTGAAACGTCACCCGTGAAACATACCCGTCAAACTTACCCGTGAAACTTACCCGTGAAACCTTGACCCGTGAAACTTACCAGTGAAACCTAGACCCGTGAAACGTCACCCGTGAAACATACCCGTGAAACTTACCCGTGAAACTTACCCGTGAAACCTTGACCCGTGAAACTTACTAGTGAAACCTAGAACCGTGAAACGTCACCCGTGAAACATACCCGTGAAACTTACCCGTGAAACTTACCCGTGAAACCTTGACCCGTGAAACTTACCAGTGAAACCTAGACCCGTGAAACGTCACCCGTGAAACATACCCGTGAAACTTACCCGTGAAACTTACCCGTGAAACCTTGACCCGTGAAACTTACTAGTGAAACCTAGACCCGTGAAACGTCACCCGTGAAACATACCCGTGAAACTTACCCGTGAAACTTACCCGTGAAACCTTGACCCGTGAAACTTACCAGTGAAACCTAGACCCGTGAAACGTCACCTGTAAAACATACCCGTAAAACTTACCCGTGAAACTTACCCGTGAAACCTTGACCCGTGAAACTTTCCAGTGAAACCTAGACCCGTGAAACGTCACCCGTGAAACTTACCCGTAAAACTTACCCGTGAAACTTACCCGTGAAACCTTGACCCGTGAAACTTACCAGTGAAACCTAGAAAATATAACTTTAAAGGCTTAGGCCGCAAAATTTTACTTTAAAGACCAAGGCCGCTTAAATAAAATTTTGCGGCTTAAAGCCATTGCCAGAAAACCTAATTTATTAAATAAAAAGATCCCTGTCATTTGACATTTATTGAATACAATGATTAAATGAAGCACTTAAAAAGAAAGAGTAGGTATGAAATAAATAACAAACGTGTTTTAAGATACTCCACAAGTAATAACTTTTTGTCCTAGATACATAAAATAACTATTATTTTATTCTGTGATATAAAGTGATATTTTTCGGACTATTTAGAGGTCACAAAATTGTGCTTATTTTATAACAATAAATGTATGTTTATTCTTTTCCCAAATTATTTTGATTAAATTTGAAAAATGTTCAACCATTTTAGGGTCATTTCTAAGATTCTTTAAATTTTTAAATAATATACAGGTTGGTGGAGGTGAAATGCGAACATAGGGAAATATTATGACAATGGAGTTATCATGCTAGGCATCTTGATATACGTGGAATAAGTACTGGGTACTGTCAATGTCAAAGTACCTGTCATATTATTGAAATTTTTATTTTCATTAAAATATTTTCTTTGCATGTACGAGCAGAACGAGAAAGTTTACATGCACTTTTAGATTTTATTATTATTTGTGTTATTGATTACTCTTTTTGACACAAATTCACATTACTTCGTTTTGTGACACTACTACAAAATATATCAAGATACCTGGCATGAAAGTTCGATTGTCATGTATGTTCCCTATGTTCGCATTTCACCTTCACCAACCTATAATTAAATACAAATAGTAGAATGATTTAAATGTTTCTTAATTTATGAATTTTCTACTGTATGGCCTCCAATATAAAAAATAGGGTCAGTTATTGGTATTATATTGCATTTAAATTTCTAGATTTATATCTATCTAGAAACATTATAGGTTGTCAGAGTGCTTAATATACTTGTAAAATAATTAAGGAATTATTGGTAAAGGCAAAACATATTTGAAATCGTATAGCAGACATATCACAATTTATTTCATCTTAAAATAAATATACACAAATAAATCAGTACAGTTTTAGAAATACTATAACATAATATAAAGATTATGTTTTATCATTATCTTCCCAAATGTAAATTAAAAGCAATATTCTTATTTCAGATTCTGGATTTACAAAAACGCCTGTCTGCATTGAAGATATCAAACGACAGAATATTGTTGTAAACGTTACAAAATATATTTATAACACTAACAGCTGTGTTTTAATAAAAAATATATAGTATGCGCCACATAAAATGACCATGTCGTCATCTCTTGCCAGTCATCTTATCAACAATATTTTACCAATTATTGCTCATTTTATGTTGCAAAAACTATTGCTTATTTTTTTAATATAAACTTTAGTACTAATTATTTAGTAAATTATATTTTTAATACATAAATTGCAATGAGAATTGAATTTACGATGTTAATCATAACTTCAAAATAGTTAAGTTCCACTTAATACCAGTTATAACGTAAACGTAACATTTAGCTCGGCAATTGTAACCAATGTATATTTGACTAGTTTAATAAGCAACATATTGTATAGGAGTCGATAATTTTACAGTTTGCAATCAATATTGAAATATAACTTTTTTCATCATCAAATTATTTAATTTCGTCCTGTACCTTTGTTTATAATAAAAATTACTTAATCTAAGTTAATAGAATATAACAAAAATCTATTCTCATAATTACTATTGATAAAAATGGCAAAAAGTAACTTGTAAATTGAGTATTCTGAAAGTTGTGCTTGAAATGATCAAAGAAATAGAACGATAATTATGTAAATTAACTCTTTTGATATTAAAAAGTACGAGACATCACGATTTTGTCTTTAAATGTCTCTTGGTTGTTGTCAACAAATCCTAGTTTGCCGTAAAATGCTCGAGTGTAGCTGTCGGTTGCACTCATATGAACGTGGACACCGAAAGATCCTGAAAAGCAAAATTACGCACTGAAAATCATCAAATGACGACAAGTACTTCAGGATTCAAGATAGGACCATGTTATCGTGGAGTTCTTGCTGGTTAAATGTAAGCAATTTAAATTAATATTTGTTTATAGGAATTTGCAGATTAAAAATTAATTAAGCTTTAAAATTTTATGTATTGTTCGAGATTATCTCAAAAACGACTATGCCAATAATTGATAAATCCCAATTTTGTTTGAAGGAAATTGCGTGATTTTTGTGTATGTAAAAAAAATAAAAACAATCTCACCGTTTGCTCGTACAGCTGCCAGTAGACAAGTAACCAGTCGTTTACTAACAGATTGATCTACAATGGAAGGTAATAGACTACAGCACATAATTGAAGGGTATTGAACACTATTGAATGTCGAATCATCTTTGAAATTGTGGAAATAGGTGATGCACTCCTGTAACAAACAAATATATTAATTAATAGTGAAAATAATTCTTGACTGAATTTGGAATTTGAAGAAGGAAAATAATGGGTGCACCAGTCACTGTGATAACTATTATGCTTCTTTATTCATAATGTCGACGTTTCGGTCTTAAATTGAGACCTTCCTCAGGACAAATGAATTTCACATAATATTGTCAATATAATAATAATAAATTACAATCGTTCTTGTATAACTATACCCTGTTCCATATAAGAGTATAGTAGATGGCGATGCGGAGCCAGCCCGTTTTACACACATTAAATAGAAATTTAAACGTAGCGCGGTATTTTTGAAATAGTGTTATGTTTCGCGCGTCACGCGCTACTGACGCTAATCAAATGACTCACTTTTTCAATAATACCAGCTTTTACTACTACGGCGTTCGACAGCTAAATGATGCGCGCATATCACAAATTTTTCGCTGATGTAAACTTGGTTTCCGGCTAGACCAATCAGAACGCTCAAATCGTAAGCCCTATCTTGCTCCATACTATATTCTTATTTGGAACAGACCTTAAATATTCGGTACCACATGGTAAACTTGAGACTTTTTTAGTTTTAAAATTGTTATAAAACAATTCAACGGAGAAAACTGACAGCATTGCTGTCTGTACCGAGTTTGCACGCTGATAGGTTAAATTTAATTTTGCCGCCAAAAAAATCTAGTGATATTTTTCTCGTATTTACACAGTGTAAATACGGCTCAGCGAGACAACTTCAGATTACTCCGTTTAGTTTAGAAATCAAGTATATAAATATAAATTAATTGAAAAACCTTTCAGAATTTCCAATATTTTTCTTACCTGTGCGTATTTAGATAGAGATGTATTAGATTCGTTCTGCGGGTACTTGGTCACCATCTCAGGAACCCAAACGATTTCTTGTTTAACTTTGAACTTTTTACTATCTAACGCAGCACAAGCATATCCTACAACACCAGTGTCATCTTCTACTACCATAGATAGTTCCGGGTGTATATTTAAGTATGGCCCAACAAGTCTAGAAATAGAACAAGAATTTAAAACATAACTTATTATTATGAACAGAGAGGGCCGCTTCTCAATCGCTCGAGAATTGTAACGAGAACCAGAATGGAAAGCAAACGGGAACGACAACGGAAACAATAGCGACGTTTATCGATTACAAGAAGTGACAAATAATTGAATAGGAAAGTTTTTTAAGGAGATGTATTATCTGCGAAATATGAGCATGATGTAAAAATTTAATATATTCAGTACATCTTTATAAACGTGCATGTAAATGTTTATGCACACTTACTAGCTCGTTCAGGTGTTATCATCGTTTTAGTTGCACATGATATACAGAGGTTATAAAATGTACCTTTAAATGAAGAAGCCTGCTGATAGTTCAGTCAAATGGTAGAAAATAGGGGAAAGTTTTGGTGTAGCTTCGAAATTTGGTATCAGTGTCTTTTTTGGGTCGTTGAACACGAATTTCAACTTTGCCAACACGTATCTTTGCAGCTAAGTGAGTTATGGGCAAAAAGTGGCTTAAAACGCTTTTGCAATTTTTTAGAAATAACTTGGAAACTATACATTTTTCGTATCAATGGTTCAGTCGCGAGAGCGCGGCGAAGTTAGGTGTTATTTTGTAGAGAAAGAGAGAGATTCAAAAAATGTAACTTTTTTTTTGTATTTTTTGTGTTTAATGACCTGTTACTTCTGAATGAAAAAAATATATTGACTTTTGACATCCGGTTTTTTTAAATTAAATTCTGCGTACAATTTTCTATAAGATAGATTATATTATTATTATTTTAAGATTTTCCTCGAGAGAAAATTGAGAAATTTTAGCTTTTTCTTCATATTTTTTGTGTTTAATGACCTGTAATTTCTGAACAAATAAAATTTTTGACTTGCGATTTTTAAATTAAATTCTGCGAACAATTCAAGATAGGTTATATTATCCGCTTTCTTACCTATCAGCGTAGAGGTCCTTGATTTCATCAGGTACAGAATTGGAGTCCTCTAGACCGTCCTGGCAGGTCCTTTGGCAGACGGAGTAAACCTGGGACTCATCTTGAGGAAGATATGGTCGAATGGTGTACACTTTATTTGTGGGGATGTCAGGTGCTTTGTAGATGAACAGATCGTTGCCAGAGTCAACTGGTATTAATCTCTGTGGAGGAGATGTATAATTAGAAGCATTCTATAATGTTGAGCAATTGCTGAGTGAGTTAAAGCACAATTCAATGTATGCGTAGATCTCGGGATTCAAATCTTTCCACTTGTAATAAGTCTACCCATAAATATAAGAATGATATTATTCAAGAAAAGCCTCGTACTGACTTGAGCACTTTTGCGCGCACGAACGGTTTGCGCGCAAGAATGCCCTAGTCAGTTGTAGGTTTTGTCTGTGCGCGCACAGTCTAAGCACGCACGAACGCTATCCATCGCTTGTCGGTACATCAAAGAATTTTCGCGCGTATGCTTGCTCAGTGTGAACGTGTATTTGGCAGCTAAGAGTTTACGCGCACGTACGTAGCAACTGATAACAGAGGGAAAAGATTTAAGTTACTAGAAATCGCGTTCAGTAGAAATTCAAAATCTTCGGACGACATACGAACAAAATTTCGAAAATGTCCACTGTTTTCTTGAAATTTTAAGTTACATAATAAGTTTTCCCGCCATATTTTTCTCTGCTTCTATATAATTGAGCAACCCACCATCGTTTTGATTTGTTCTTCTTTTATTTTATTATGCAATGCATAACAACATAGGCCGCATATTCTGTTGCCGTCTGACATTTATGGACGAATGGCTGGAGTACTAATTTGCGCGCACGTAAAGAATTTTTATTAAAAGCCATAAGTCTGTACGCGCAAACGTTCGTGCGCGCAAAAGTGCTCAAGTCTGTACGCGGCTTTATTCATTTTTGACATGTCTTGCGGCATGAACAAAATTGTTATTTTTTTGCCAAGGGCTGAAGTAGCTTTTACTGGTTCAAGTTTGGACCCACCATAAGGAGAAAAATATATTTACTTGTAAGTCGGCAGTAAGCCCCCCTCGGAAAACCCAAGGCTCCTGCTCTCCGCTCATGAAGGTTTCTTTCCATCCTTTCGAGAACCCTGTATCACACAATAATTACATTAATTCACTAGGACTAACAAACACGCATGCGGGGACAATGACATTACGCCTTGCTGCCCAAAATTACGCCATATTACATCCTTACGCATATTTCACAAGCTTTATAAAAATGAGCAAAATTTTACGCAGATAAAATATTACGCTTTGAAAATTGCTGTAGGAATTACGCTATAAAACATAAAAAATCAACGCAAGCATCTGGATAACTGTAAAACAAGAAGAAATGTTTGTTACGCCAAGCAAAATGCGTCTTATACTCTAAATCAACGTGGTTCTGGAACAGATGCGTACATGTGTAGGTTCCTTGGGTAAACGATTGCATTGTAGACGGGAACTGGCCACCAGCTTTAAAAAACAAAAAAACAAACATGATTAAAAACTTATTCAATTAGAAATTATTGCCTGTGTAGACATCAAAATTTAATATATTTGTATTTTTTAAATAAATACGTGTTAGTTTATGTGTAAAAAGGTGTAAATCAGAGAAATGACATGATTTTATGCATGTTTGTATAAACAATTTTCCGATGATGTCTACAAAAGAACAGCATGATATTTTATCTTAATTTAAAAAAATGGTTGGCAATATATTTTTTAAAATAAATATAGTTTCCGTTAAGGGGGTATGCGAATGGCTTGAAATATGAACTTGTACGCTATCTGCAACCTGTAAGTGACACTAGTTTCTGTTTAAAAGATTTTTCATCATATTAAGTCAGTTCTCAGAAAAAAGTGGTTAAAATTCCTTAAATTTTAGACCTTATCTCAAAAAATTTAATAGCAGTTTTCTAAAAACTAACATAAATTAGTACAATTTATTTTCATTTAAAAAATATAGGTACGTTATAAACTAGAGCATAATACTCGTACATTTTTTATTACATAAGTGTTCGTATTTACTCAACCTCTGTATTATAATAAAAAACATGTTATTTAATTTATATTAATTATCCATTAATTGTGTGACTTGCTATTATGTTCATGCCCTAATATAAATATGAATTGACATTTTTGTCAAATAATACATTATTTGCTAAGGTCGTTTTTCAAAAAACTGCTACTAAAATAATTGTTCTATTTACTAAGCTATTTTCAAGCTATTCGTACGCCACCTTAATTAAAATAGTCGGAAAATAATATAAAGTATTGGGAAATCGCTGAAAAAATTCCAACTCTGTTTTCCAGATTTGAATATTCTTTTACATGCGTTTTTTGTATCCATCAGATTCCAGATTTAAATTTTCTATTTATGCATTTTTTTGTCTCTGAGTTTTCGAGTGTTTTATCTTTTATAATTCTACTTGAATTTTTCAGCTGAGTTCGTATTCGTATTCGTTGCTGGTACAAATAATTCGGAATAGGCAGAATAAAAAAGTTTGCATGAAAATATTATGAATGTGCATGAAGCTAAAGTATATCCAGATAGAATTTTTTGAAAAAATGCATGTGTTGATATAGCATAAAATTATGAAAAAAGTGAAAAAATTATTTGGAGTTCTGTATACACAAAAATTATTGAATAAAAAAGTAATAATTAGTACAATAAACTGTCTAAATCTTTTAAATATAGCTCCTCTCACTTCAAGTTAAGTTAAATACGCAATGTAATTACGCAAAGCAACATTTCTTAAATTTCCTAACCTAGTTTTTTATAGATCAATTCAGAATGACGTCATAGCCAAGTGGCAACCTCTAACCTCATTTTTTATATTATTAATGCTGTTTTGAACAGTTTCTGTGATAGTATAATTTAATTACACTAGCGATCGTTGAAAGTGCTACACCAAATCCGGGGGGCTCCATATCCTGGCTGCTGGTTTTCTGAACCTCTCTGTACCCACTGTCACTATTCAGCCTCTCTCAAATTCACTAAAGTAAAATTCAGATATCTAGGACCCTGAGCTGCGCGAGAAGGCGGAGCTTGTTATGTACTGCCCGTTTCACAAAAGTGAAGCTAGCGAGTACATGCTACGCTGCACTTCACTTAATTTTTAAAGAAAACTATAACTCAATCACAATCAATTAGAAAATTCACAGCGTTACACGAAGCAAAACACTACGAACGTCAACATGAGAATAACATAATAGAAACTGATGTTCTGTAGAACAGACAGTAGCGTAGTTTTCTCTTGTTAATCATCTAGCCTCTCTTTCTAAGACGAGAATTCATAGTTCGCGTACCTCTAACTTGCTCATATTGATGTTGTCATATTCGTCGAGGCATATTAACTTGATCAGAATCAAATTTCAACTGAATTATAATTATTTGGCAGAAACAATAATTATTGATAGACAAGAATGGCCGAAAATTTTGTTTGAACCAGTATATTACCTGAACGACTATACTCAGCGGTTCCAAATTTCGTACTTCGCGTACCTCTAACTTGCTCATATTGATGTTGTCATATTCGTCGAGGCATATTAACTTGATCAGAATCAAATTTCAACTGAATTATAATTATTTGGCAGAAACAATAATGATTGATAGACAAGAATGGCCGAAAATTTTGTTTGAACCAGTATATTACCTGAACGACTATACTCAGCGGTTCCAAATTTTAATCATTTACATTACTAATAATAATCTACCTCTGTGCTAAATTTCAATCAATTATTCTATAATTTTCTGGGTGTTGCATTTTCAACGATCGCTAGTGTATATCTGTATGATACAAAATATTAATGAAACTTCATAGAAATATATATTTTAGTAATTTTAAAGTAAAAGCAAAATTTATTGGTACGGAATCATCTCAGATAAGAAAACGAGGTTAGGAAAAATAAACATTCGCAAGCGCATCCTGGAGGAAACCTAAAAAAAATCAGCAATCCAACTGAAGCCTAGAAGACAAAAATTCGCATGCGACAACAGAATTACGCTCTTCTGCACAAAAAAATACGCTTTTTGGGAGAGAACAATAAACAACTCTCAAATATAAATACACAATTCACTTAATTGAAAAACAAATCTTTGGATATTAAATTCAAGAAATAAATTCGTGCTAGGACGACTTTAATTCCTTCGTAAGTTAAAAATTATGTTCATATTAAACTTAGATAAATAGAGGAGAAATATGAAATATAAATTATGTATTTTGAAAATTTATATCAATCTATGAAAAATTTAATTTGTTTCACTTTGTTAATTAAACTGTTTTAAATAATAATATAAGTTCAGGCGCTTGATTAAATTTTTTTTAAATTAATTTAAAATAGTTTGAATGTGTAAGTCTACAGCCTAAAATTATAAAATTTGAGAGCTGTATTATGGTTTAAGTAACTGAACTTCTACAATTCTCACAAAATTGTATCCAACTTAAATGGGGAAACCTCTTTCTGAATAAGGCTGTTCTCTAATTTAAACCTTTGTGGTGCATGCGCGGCAGGAAATTCAAATATTCGTACAGGAATAATCGAACTGCTATAACATATGATTGCACTGCACTGCAAAGCAGCACGGTGCAAAAGTGAAATCAATATTTATAAGTTTTACAGTTAAATATTTTCTACCTTCAATATTTGTAAGAATTTCAAGTGTCAATTTATACGTTTTTTAATTATGTAGAAAATAATAAGTTTAATAGAACTTTTGCACAAAGACAGTGACATCTATTGCAAATTTTTGAAACTTCATATAGTATTCTCTCTAAAGCGACCCCTACATGGTAAGGACAATATATCCAAACAATTTTTTCAAAGCATTAAAACAAAAAAAACTGTAAAAAAAATAAACCACGGTAAATAAAAATAAAACATACCAGCATTAATTTTGGCAGCTGTCATAAACACATTTTTTTTCTAGTTTCGTTAGGTTCACTAATTTACTTTACGTTATAAACTTCATTATTTCGCTCCTTTTATTTAATAAAGTATAAAACTACATTTCTTTAAATACTTATAGACCACATTGTAAAATAACCTCATAGTCTAGTCAACGAAGATCTTTAGAAAAACATTAAATCCAAAAGTTTTTTTCTTGGAGCCAAAATGTCTATTAGACCTTCCTGTTAAACATACTAAAAGTCCCCTAGGGTGGGGGTCCGGGAACCCGCCGCCATCTTGGATTTTATGTCACATTTTTCGGTTTTTTCGAAATAACTCGAAAACTATCAACTTTTTTGAAACATATTAAATTAGAAAAATGAAGCTAGTTAAATTCTCTACAAAATGGTTATATTCACTTTTTTTCTATCTCTTACCGTTTTCGAGAAAATGGCATCCGAAGCAGGTGGTTTCCGTAAGTTATGAAACTTAGGCAAACCACTCATCACTCCAAACAGTTTCTATGAAGAATTAATTATTATTTACTTATTATAATATCATTAATTAATTATTCTATTTATAAGCAGTTAGTCTAGTCAAAGAACGGTTTGTAGACAAACTTTTTGATCCTAAAGATTTTATTTTTCAGATGTGTTTGGAGGTCTTTGGTGATTATTATACCAAAAGTCCCCGGCCCTACGGTGTGTGCTAAGTCCGTAGCGTAGCAAAATGTGTCACTTCATAACTTACGGAAACCACCTGCTTCGGATGCCATTTTCTCGAAAACGGTAAGAGATAAAAAAAAGTAAATATAACCATTTTGTAGAGAATTTAACTAGCTTCATTTTTCTAATTTAATATGTTTCAAAAAAGTTGATAGTTTTCGAGTTATTTCGAAAAAACCGAAAAATGTGACCTAAAATCCAAGATGGCGGCGGGTTCCCGGACCCCCACCCTAGGGGACTTTTAGTATGTTTAACAGGAAGGTCTAATAGACATTTTGGCTCAAAGAAAAAAACTTTTGGATTTAATGTTTTTCATCACCCCAATTTTGAGCTTCGTTGACTAGACTATCAATATAAAATGGTTTTGACTTGCAATTGCATATTTTATGCATTAAGAAAATTAAGAAAAACTCGAAAAAATGGCATTAAATGCCAAAATTTTTAAAAATATTGCATTTATTCCAAAGAAAGTAGAAAAAATATTGTATGCAACACGTAAGGAATATCAGTAGCTACCTTACTTATGCGTTTACAGAACTCGACTGCGCCTCGTACTCCAAATTTCACATACGCAAAGTAACAACCTTCGTTTCCTTACTTGTTACATAAATAGCTATTATTCCATTAAAATTTGAACTATCGCTGCGTTATTTGTAACTTGTTCAAAAATTCAAATTTTTTAATTGTTAACAAAGTATTAGGCAATAAGTAAATAATTGCATAAAATTGAAGTATAAAGTTGAAGCCACTGTACGAAATTTCATAACACGCGGGTATACGGCGCATGCGTGTTTCTATTAGTGAACAGTCTTATTATCGATAGATATAGACATATAGACGATATAGACCCGTTAGTGATGACGTCACGCAGGTTCTCAAACAAGAAAATGGCCACTCGTTGCTAGGACGGATAACGATAAAACACGGATATTTAATAATAGACTGAAAAAGTCGTGACGTTTATTTGGAAATATTTTAGTCCAGTCGTTTGATAGATGGCCTTACCTGGAACTAATTAACAAAATAGAGATACTTGGCCGGTGCATTGTATGGGTGCCCAGTAACAACATATCAAAAATCAACACCCGTACATGTTGTGCTACGGCTGCCATGTTGAAAAATGTCTGCCGTTTTTATATTTTTTTT
Organism: Agonum fuliginosum; assembly: GCA_947534325.1. NCBI lineage: Eukaryota > Metazoa > Arthropoda > Insecta > Coleoptera > Carabidae > Agonum > Agonum fuliginosum. The sequence continues at coordinate 53,113,880 of OX384030.1, read as the reverse complement.
TCGATTATTTCGTAAATGGTTCAAATATCGCAAACATAAGTTGTTTAAAATAAAAGATCATAAAATGTTTGAAAGAAAAAGTGCAAAAAAAGTCAAACGAGCAAAAATTTTCTTGTTTGGAAACCTGCATCACACTAAACAAATCTAATTTTACTATTTGTGGTTACTAACCGATTCTTGAAATTTAAGATTGTTTATTTGTAGATGTTTAGATACTTCAGATCGCAATGCTTCTTACATTTAAATCTTGAAGTTTAAGGAGCTACGTCTAACTTTACGCTGAACAATTAAAAGCAGGAAGTTCACAGATCTTTATACACACCCAGCCACTTGATGTAGGAATTTAGGAGGGAAACGACACCTCGTATGTCCCACACATATGAATACAAGTCGTAGAGGAGCTCTCGATTGTTGCAGTACGCTAAGTGCTGGAAGAGGCGGTTCACGGCTGAGCACATGTCGTTCATTTTCGACGCGCGGTCGAACCATTCTTGGACCTGTAACAGTAAAACAACAGTAGATATACAGGATGATTGTTGTAAGTCCGGTACTAGGAATATTTCGTTTATTTCAAGGGATACATAAAATATTTATAACCAAAGTTAAACTAGATAAAAGGGCTCGTAAGATGATCAAAATAAACACTTTGTTTCACCGGAAATTGATACAACTTTTAATCTACTTAATTGAGTTATGTTAAAATTAAAAATTTTATGTTGATATTATATGGATAGTATTATATTGAAATACCTCTGGTTTGACAGAGTCGTCTTTCTCACGATTAGCAGCCATAACTAAATGAGCGTTGGTCTTGAGCCAGTTGAATTCTTGTAGAAATTGTAGTCCTTGGCCCCCATGTTCAAATGGCAAATAAAACAGATCACATAATAATGCCAGATCTTCCTGGGTAAGCTGATTTTCAGACCTGTAAAGAAGAAATTATTTGGTAATCTTTGTAACTTATTGAGTTTGGTATCAAATTAAATTCTGGATAAGAAGTGGTGTAAATTTACCGCAATTTCTCTTGTTACAAAAATGCGCACAGCGTTATGCGCATCGGATTGCTGTCTTAAGCCCTGTTCACACATGGACACATGTCTATGTGTCCATGTATGAACAGGGCTTCAGTCAACACAATGCTACTTTGTGTCTATCGTACTCGTGTATATATATTCTTATATTACTTTATCTAGTTAAATTTTACTTTATCTATCCTTGCGGTTAAAATGTTCCTTTATCTACTCTAAATAGTCGATAAAGTAGAACTTAAACATCAGCTATGAAAAAAACTCTAACACGAACTACATTGGCTTAAACCTCATTTACAATACGGAATTTGTAGTTGTAGTCAGTAGGTATAATTAGTAGTTATGGTTGATTCGTTAGTTTTGACTACTACTGTCGTTCACAATTACAAAATTAATGTTGTAGCTAGTCTAGTAAAACAAACTAGTTTTTAAATTAGTGTCAGAAACCTTGGTCAAAAGCGTCAGCTTGTTCGCTTATATATTTTATGTTTGGTTTACTTATGGCCATTTGCACCGCTTCCACTTAAATTTTAAGTGTCACTTAAATGAACAATATCAAATCAAAATCAAATTATCAAACGTAGAAATAAAATTGCTGTCATAAGTTCGATTCGATATTTTTCATTTAAGTGACACTTAAAATTTAAGTGGAAGCGGTGCAAATGGTCATTAAAGTATAAATGGCTAAAGAAGCATTTAAAATATGATGCAAAATTGTAAAAGGTCTTCTGGAAATGCAACAAAATAAATAAATAATAGAATCCTCACTCACTTTGCACCGTCGCTCTCGATAGTCATGCTCCCGCTCTGATCTTCGGCGACGGTTTCCACCTGCATGCTATTGCTGCTGGTGCTAGTCTCGCTCATGGCGACGTCTTCATTGGAGCTCAGACTCTTCGGCACGTGCGCTGGCGAGGCGTTCGGTGTGCTGTTGCAGTCCATGGGCTCCGTGGGCGACATGGAGGACAGAGGGCTGAGGTCTGTGATTGCGGCTGAAGAAGAATATGAAATCAATCAAATTTGGTTTTAAATTACCCTGCTTCACTCGTGTTTCTTGTATTAGTGTTGTGGTGATATGGGAGCGCTTAATTATTCTTAAACGCAATTCTTACTAAACGCAAATTAACCTAAACATAATTATTCCTACTTGCAATTTTTACTAAACGCAATTTTTCCTAATCGTCCGTAACCCTGGTGGCACATTGTTCTACTTCAATGCATTTCAGCGGTATTTGAACAATGTTCTCGTTAAAATACTGTACGTGGTCAGTACGATTTACGAGTATGACCCAACATTTAGAGTACAGTGCACCCCTTTCAGTCGCCCCCCTCGTGGCAGTCCCACAAGATGCGCTCAGAAGCGTATTTAATATGTTAGGGTTAGTATAGTTAAAAGCCTACAGCGAGTATGTTGTTAGAGTACGCGCACTGAGACAAGAAGCCATTGGCGTCATCGATACATGCGTGAACTTGATGAAGTAGGCACCGAATCTCACTCCTAACCTGTGACGTACCACAATATTTTCGAAATTTATACTGAATTCCTACAGCATTTACAACATTGTTTCTTGTTTAACACAGAACATTCGTTTGTTTACATTACAAAGTTTGTGTGGTGTAAAACTGGTGTTACATCAGCCAATCAAAAACGATTGATTTAGCATTCTAACTTCAGATTGCTCCATATAGTTAAGAAATCAACTATAGTATAACAGGCCTTCATACGTCACAGGATAAGGGGAGAAGTGGTGCAATTCAGCCGCATTTTGAACAAAATGATTTTTAAAGTTAATTTTTTCAATAATAGAGATAAATTTTGCAAAAATACGAAATACGGGTCTCATGTTTTTTATTATTCTTTCTATTAAAGCAATAAAAAAATCAGTGCAAGACCTCATTGCGATAAGTAAGATCTTCGTTTAGGAATAACCTAAGGCGGTTTGAAGTGTTCTTTTTAGGAATAACTACGGTTTTGAAGAATTGCGTTTAGGAAAATGTTTGGCTGCCTGATGATATTATTTTTAATTCTCTATCTTACTTTGATGGTTAGCAGCCTCAGTGTTCATCGGGGAGTCGCTCTTGTTCTCCTTCTCCAGCTTCTTCTTGATGTGAAGACCGTTGAGGATGGTGATGGCCTTGGTAGCTGACGTGGCTCCGTCGGCCGGTATTACGGGGATAGGTATAGGCACAGGGGTTATGGGATTTGGGATGGATTCATTGCAGATCACTTTCGTTTCTGAAACTAAAGAGTTCATGACGGGACCCTGGACTATGTTCACGAAGCTGTCTGCTGATACCTATCAAACAAGAAGACAGAAAGATATTTAAACAGCATCGATTCTAGCAATATTGACATGTGTGTAGTTCCAATTTTAGACATATCATAATTTTACTGCATGTCGGTTCGGTAAAAAAATACGAAATTTTTTAACTTTTGAAGGTTATTAAAAAATAGTTGATTTGTAATAAAAAAGAGAGCTAGCTACCACAATTTATTGTTCAATAGAGTCTGAAATGAATAAAATAGATTACTTTAAATTTGACATTTGCTGGCGCCATCTCTTAGCGGCTGCTCCAAGGTTAATTGATAGAAGATACTTTTTTATGCTTAACATCTTAAATATAAAATTTCAGTCCAAAATTCTAATGAGTTTTTAAGTTATCTAACATTCAGGCCGTCAGACAGACACACAGACCGACTTTATTGGGACCATGTTTCGGAGGAAGAAAAATTAAAAATTGACATGTTATTGACACATACCGAACACCCTTAAAATAAATCCTATTACACAAGCTAATGCTAGGGTAATTTCGTGTTTTTGTACCTAATAATTAAACTATAAGTAATTAGTTCGTTAGCAAAAAATAACTAAGTTCGACTTAAGAGTCAAGGGAAAAGGCTACATTTTGGCTGCATTAGCAACTGTAAAGCTGAGCTTTGTCGGTATTTCTATTTAATAAATAACTTACACTGCTGCAGACTTCTGCAAGGGCTTGGAGTTGGTTGGTGTTGACGACTGCCAGAGGTGTCGGTGTCGTAGATGACACACAAGTTGTAGTCGTTGTTGTGATGCTCATACATGTGTTAATTGATGGGATTATTGGTACGGGAACTGCCGCTGTAAATTAAACAATAGTTATTTTTATACAAGATGGTAAAATTATATTTTATCAACGAAAGAAAAGTGTTAAGCGACGAAGGAGCGAGTGAATTATTTTTTTCGAGTTGATAATACAATTTTATTATTTTTTCTATAGTTCATGTTAAAGATGTTTTGGAGTTTGTACTGTTTTTAATTCCAACTTTTTTCACAAAGTGGATGCAGAAATGTGTGAAAACGAATTTGAAGAAAAAATGTAAAAAAATAAAGCGCTTTATCTACCCTTGCTGTTAAAGTTTTACTTTATCTACTTTAATTTTACTTTATTTACCCTTGCGGTTAAAGTGTTAAGAGTCTGTGCGTTTAGAGAAAAAACAAATCAGCGCAATAGTAGAAGTTGTACTACCCAACCTAAAAATGTTGACTGTATTATAACCTATATGCTACAGGCAGCTGCTATCTGTCATAACATCGTTACATCCCTATTTTTACCTCTCGCCTAGAGAGGTATAGGGATCGTGAAAAAATTCGATGTCGAAATTTTAGTCAATAAGCACGTTTTAGCACCTTTAGAACCTATTTTGACTATTTTCACGATGATGTCTGTGTGTGTGTGTGTGTGTCTGTGTGTGTGTATGTGCGCCTACTATAGTCTTTCGTTCTAATTCATTATCTCAAATTCTACTGAACATAAAATTCTAATATTTTACAATATACATTTGTATGTGTTAATGAAGAGCTGATTAGATTTTGGTAAAAATCTGCCAACCGGAAATGGTATTTTCTTGAAGCATTTTAACATTTTTTGCAAAGAAATATAGAAAATTCTGCGATAGCTACAATTTGTCATACGACATTTCAAAGAACAAATTATATCTTACAATATTTATTTAACATCTTGTCTATATCTCTTACCAATAAAGGAAAATTATTTTTCAAAGATATATAATTTTACCTACCACGATTTGTAAATCACAATATCGGAAAAAATTTAAAAAAAAAATGAATATGTCAATGTGACAGATGAACAGACGTATGCACAATTTCTAAAATGTTTGTGGCACCATTTTAAAAGAAATGTAAATATTATTAACTGATCATAATGTAATAAGGTAATAATAAAGTTAAATTTTTATCTATTTATAAACATCTAATTAAGAACTAAGAACTATAAAATTATTTTCAAAAAGTTTGTAAATTTATTGCAAAATTATAATTTAAGAAAGCCTAACTAAAACCAAATTCACATAAATTACAGTGTTAAGGCGAGAGGTCGTGTGCTGGCCACAACAGATTTTTATAATTTGGACTCGACCGGATGAATTTTGATCTCTGCGCAAGTTTTGTCTCTGAGTTTTTACCATCAACTATGAAAAAAACATACAAAATAAATTCACGATATTTATGTGACTGTTATATGTCCAATATTGTATAAGTTATATTTCCCCCACACTTAATAATCTGTATACCTAATCTGATCCTTTTCATCCATCATTTCAATAAATTTTAAACCAATTCTCAACTTTTATTTATTATACAAACTCCTTCACAAGTGGTTTATCCTTTGAAAATGATAGTGCAATATGCAAACTTAAAGCTAGAAAATTCAACTACACGAGAATTCTTGCCTAGAATCATAAAACACCCGAAAATTCAAAGAAAAGAAAATGCATACATCGAGCATACATAAAAAGCATAAATAGAAAATTCTAATCAGAATCCGTTGGCTGCAAAAAACGCATGTAAAGGAATATTCAAATCTAGAAAAAAGTATTGGAATTTTTGCAGCGATTGTGAAACAATAACTGACCCTAACATCCCGAACATGCGCACAGCTTGTGGGACTGCCCCAAGGGGGGGGCGACTGAAAAGGGTGCACTATACTCATCGTGTTGAACCGATTTTCAACTTTGTTTCAATACACTGGAACAGAACACGTAAGAATTTGAATATTCCTTTATATGAATTTTCTGTGTCCACTGGATTTTCGTTCGTATTATGATTATAGGTTTTTCTCTTGATATAATTTTCAAGTTATACAATTTCTAGTGTTGAAGACGTTGCAAAGTTAATTACTCACCAGCGACGACGGGCTGCGGTTTGGCGATGGGCCCCCAAGCAACCTTGTGTTTGGAGAACTCTGGCAGCCACTCGTTGATGGCGTTACGGAGCGCCTGTCGTGGGTGATACATGTTGGGTGACAGCGTCTTAGGAACGTCTTCTCCAGATAAACCATCTTCTGTTTCAGTCTCTAGTTTTATATCCGCTGATACTGTATCATCTGCACAGGAATTTGGGTTATCATTAACGGGACAATATTATGTAGTATATTCTCAGTAATCGATCAGTGATTCAAGAAAAAGAACATTTAACCAATCTAGTAGCTCTTATAGTGTCCGAAATCCCAAGGGCTGTTCATCAATTAAATTTTTTGTGGCACATGCGCGGTGGGAAATTCAAATTTTCGTACAAGAACAATAATCGAACTGCTATAACATATGATTGCACTGCACTGCAAAGCATGGTGCGAAAGAGTTAAATCCTTAATTAATGAATTATTTATTTATTTGGGAATTATAAATTTTACAGTTAAATATTTGATGTATTTTTCATGTAAATACATTTTAAAATTATTTTCCACCTTCAATATAATTAATTACTTATACTATTTAATTTTATAATCTTTAAATAACTGGCCTTAATGTATAAATTGAATTATTGCTGCATTATTCGTAATTTGTTCAAAAATTTAACCATTTTATTGTTAAGAAAGTATCAGGAAAATAATTATTTTTATATATTATTCTTAGACTGAACTACTTTAAAAGACCATAAAATGAATACTAACACACAGTAACTACTGCTGTAAAATTTCTATTTTTGGTGGCTTTAAAATTATTTTCTGTACTTTTCCACTTTTGAGAATATACTACACAAGGTAAATGAAGATACTTATGCTAAAAACATATATATGCATGCAAAATAAATGCGTTCAGTAAATTACTTTTGTTAAAAACGGTTTCAAACGATATTTCTTATAAATACGTTGATAATATTGCACAATATACGTATTAAATAACAACCGATGTTATAAAACTAATTTTATTGCTCATAAATCATCCATAAATAGTAGTTAAGCTTAGTAAACAAACAAAATTAAAAAACAAATTACAATAGACAGGAATGAAAACAAATGCAGTAAGATAAAAAAATCAATTGTTAATGTAGAAAACTTCATTCAATTTACCCGAAAATTTACCCAATTTACCGAAAACAAAAGATAAAAACCGCTTGCAACAGTAGAACTTCTTGTTTCTGTTCCTATCTTAATATTTAAAAATTAAAATACATAAAAAAATAAATAAAACAAACTTACTCAGACTTAAATCTCTCTTTCCATCGACGTTACATCTGGACCATTGCGCTAAAGTGTGAATAGCAACAAAATTTGCTCCATATTCACAATTTGGATTAGTTAAAACGCCTCTAAGTTTAGGAATAAGATCTGGAGACCTCCCAGAATATGGCCCCAAAAACACGCGCTTCTGATCGTAGTCGTTCGCGTGTAGGTTGTCCCAAATAACCGGAGGACGTTTTAAAACGTCAGTAATTTCTTGAATACCTTCCAGTGTCAATAATCGAGATATAACTTTTGGTCCAGTCCACATTATATCAATTTCTTGTGCTAATTTGGACCCTAAAGTGTTTAAATACTCAGAATTTGAAACGTTAGGCATAGCTCTAGTAGAGCAATACTGTGTAGGGCATAATAAAAACTTCGGTTGACCTAAATGTTGATATATCTCGTTAGTTATTGACACTTGAGCATGAGCAAACGATTGGAATATTTCTTTATCTGCTTCGGACATTTCGGGTTCGATGTCGTCGAAAAGTAAAGCGAACGCTATGCAGCCGAACTGAGAAACTTGCTCTAGTTTCCGTTTAAGGGCTGTTATTTCTTTAGGGCTGCTGTAAGTGATGTCTAAACCTGGCGAAAGAGCGTAATAAAATGTGATGTTCTGGTCGCGAGCAGCTGCAATCAGCCCAGTAAGATGTTCTGCTTCTTCGACTGTATAAAGTTCACGCCAGTACGCCCGATGCTTATAGTCATCTTTTGGAGCGTAAACGTATGAATCCATGCCCCATTTTTTCATTCTTTCAACAAAATTAAACAATAAATAAAACACTCTGTTCATTAGATTTCATAAAATGTATTAAACAGTTATTAAGTACAATACTGATTTATATGCAAGCAAATACTTACTTTTGAAACAAATCTTTCCTCTGTTCGGTGGTCCATGGTCTTCCGTAAAATCCTACGAATAAAAGTTAATTTATTAATGAAAGTATTACTTATTCCGAAAGTAAATAAGATAAATAACTTTAAACTTAAGTTTTATCTTTGCTGATGGAATGGAAACTATGATAAGAAGCCTGTAGGCTGTAGGTACTTATTTTAGAATAAACTAATGCTATACCTTCGACTACTCCACAAATAAAGTTGCCGTTTTTCGTGTTTAAATTATCTGGAATTGCTTGAGAAGAAACTTCTGCCATTTTACCATAAAATTATTCTCCCGTAAAGCGTAGAGAACTCGGTTTTCTACTTTTGCCACTTTTGTTTTCAATGGTATTCTTGTGAAGTTTGTTCAGATTCAGGTCACTAGAAATCTTACTAACCTAACAAACACATAAATTTTAAAATATACTTTATGATAATTGTATCCACTGAAAATTTATAATATTAAATTTGAATTTGATAAATAATTACTATTTATCTAGTTACATCATAATAAAATAAAAAATAAAAATAAACTTGACGACTTAGTGACTTTTGTTTATTTGTCACTAAAATGTCAAACTGACATTTAGTGACCTACGTCATTTGCGATTATTTTGTAAATACAACTAGGGCAGGTGGGAGTGTACTTAATTAAATAAAAACCCACAAAACAGATTTATAAATCATGGGTCTTTTTGGAAAAACACCGGAACGCAACCCTAAAGATATGGTATTTCATATAATTGATGTCATTACGATCAATCTTCTAAAATAACAGTTAAATTTAAGGTAAACGAATGGACTCATAAATTGCGTAAAGAAGGGTTTCAGCTGGACAGGCAGATACGAGGTACTTGAAAGATAAACATTAGATAAATACAATTACTATTTAGCATAATTTATGATATTTATAGCGATACAACGCGAAGAAGATAAAGTTAAGCGATCTTTAAAAGAAGCAGCTAAGAAAAACGACAAAGAAACATGTATGATTCTTGCCAAAGAAGTATTGCGAGCCCGAAAAGCAGTAACAAAAATTTACACTTCAAAAGCCCATTTAAACTCAGTGCAACTACAGATGAAAAATCAATTAGGTAACTAGAAATATTCTAACCTCTTTCTTTTTTAGCTAATTTTCTTTTAAACGAGTAGATTCTTGTTTAAAGGGCTTGATGAATAAAACTTAATAATTATAAGACATGTGATGATTTGACAAGGGTTTTAGTCATTTCCATACAAATTAAAGCAACGGTTGGCCATCGTTTAAAAATAATTTTTGATGGTTCTGATATCTTTAAGCCCAGTTCTCACATGAATTCTTGAATACTTCTGAATCTTGGAAAAAAGAAATTCATATTTTAAAGCTATCAATGAATTAGAAAATCTTCTTTTTCCAAAAACATAGAAGATTCAAGGGGGTTGTTCTAAAAAAAGTTGATTTTATTGCGTAGATAAATAAATGGGAGTAATGGAATGAAAATGGTTTAAAAAGTTTGCAATTTTCATTCATAATTTTGTTCATAAAGTATTGCGCATCTATTGCTATGATGTATTTGATTCATACACATCCAACTATATTTACATCTCGATTTACATACACACTCTCAAGTTACACATTTCAAGCATAGACAACCTACAATAGGTAGGTACATCAAACGTGAAACATCGAACACTTCATGCAATTTGTGAACATAACCTACCTACAAATTTTTAAATCATAAAATAAGAAAGTTTTGTTGCATGTACACTGGTATATAAATATATAACTATTTGATGTAAATACCAATAGTTATACTTAAATAGTGATAATAATTCAATATTTTAAAGAAGTAGCGTAAACAAACATAGTTCAACGTTTGTCCGCTAGGTTTGTAAGTCTATGGATAAGTCATCGGTACTCATTTGGAGTGCTTCGTAAATACGAAACATACACCCAATACACGAAGACTGTTGAATCAGATACGTCACTCAAAGGAGATTTGAAATTTGAAGTAGTTTAAAAAAAAAACATATCTCTTGAACTAAACACTTACGGAATATAAAATATACACCTACTTATCAAGGTCGACGTATTCTTTCTAGAAACAAAATAATCAAAAATTGTGAAACAATCCCATTGCAATAATTCTTTATTAAATAATGTAATAATATTATAATTTTTATTCTATATGATATATCTATTCCTTTACATTACATAGTTGAGACAAATATTCGTTTAAAACATCCTACTAATTTGATTTCAGCAACTTTACGTGTGGCTGGAGCGTTAAGCAAATCCACAGAAGTAATGCAAGCGATGCAACGTCTCGTTCGAGTTCCTGAAGTGGCTGACACAATGCGAAACATGTCAAAAGAAATGATGAAGGCGGGAATAATCGAAGAAATGCTCGACGAAACCTTCGAATCGTTAGAGGACACTGAAGAAATGGAATCCGAAGCCCAGGAAGAAATCGACAAAGTATTGTGGGAACTCACAGCTGGTAAACTGGGCGAAGCACCGGCACCACCGGTTACAGAGGCTGAAAGAGCTACCCCAGCTCCTGAAGTTGAAGACGAGGCTGAGGAAGAACTAGAAGAAATGCAGAGTAGATTACAAGCACTGAAATCGTAGTTTAGTTTTGTGTATATTGCACGCTTCTGTCGTAACTATGGCCTTATTTCTTTTTCAGTTTATAGATCTCTATTTGCTATAAAGTATTAAAAAAGGAACTGAAAATAGATTTTAAAAGTCAATCAAATGTTGAATTAAGAGAATAATTGTACGTACTAAATATTGTAAATTTTTAATTTTTTTAGTTAAATATAGAAAGGAATGAAGGCCTATTTGTGAGAACAGCATTTAATTTATTTTATTGTGACAGATTAATTTTAAAGTGCTTATTTGGCTTGTTAATATTGTTATATAATATTGTTTTAACTTATTTATTGTTTCAAATTGTAATATGTATAGATAAAATTATGAAGAAAAGATTTGTAAATGTTGTGCTTTGGAAATTCACTTAATAATAAATATCTAATGTATATTTTGCAATAAAAATATAAAAACTAAAAACAACAATAATTATTACTTATAATAAATGATTTATTTATTTGGGAATTAGTTCTGTATTATATTTTATTCCGAAATCTATAAAGTCGTATTTCACAATCGCCATGCACGTTCCCTATTTATGTTCTATAAATCTTGGGTTACGACATTACGAGATAGATGGCAGCACAGACCTATAACGCCAGTAATTTGTTTTATGCCCTGTTTTCCTGTTCACACGTTGCTACTTTGAAGACACTTTCGTGCTACTCACAAACCATATACTGTAGCAAGAAAAAATCTGAGTCGCTTGTCAAATAGCAGCGCTGCTAATTTGTAGCATCAAAGTATCAAGAACTACTCGTTGATAATTTCACATCGTTGATCGTTGTGTGTGTAGATAGCGATTTTTTGCGGTAATTGTTTCGATTTGAATTTCTTTTCATGCTACAGTAGCACGTATGCGTCTTCAAAGTAGCAACGTGTGAACAGGGCATTATTGTGTAGGTATATATTTGACAATAATAATTTATAACCCAGATATCGCAAAACATAAAAACAATTTTTTTGTCTTTTATAGTTCATAAAAAATTTATACTGTACAATAATTAATATTAAAAATTGTATGAATAAATAAACATTTTTTGCTAAAATAAACATTTGTGCAATAAAAAATTCTTATAAGTAATAAACTGTGAAAACAACAATATTGGTTTTTAAGGTAGTAATTTTGTTAGCTGTCAGGCATACATTCTTTTATCAGAAATTATTTATGTTTCACAAAAATATTTAACATTACAAACCATGATATTTTAATCTTACATTTAGGTACTTAATAACTCCATTAGAAACAATTATTAATAATTACAAATAATACTTACTAGACATTTTATAACATAAAATGTCGAAATTATCTTTGCTAATTATTTCGGAAACCTTGCATTTTATTTCATTTTACATAAACGTTTTTCTATTACCTATGTTTTCTTTTATGTGGAATATAATTATTTTTAAAACAAATAGATATCATACTGTGTTCTTTCCTTATGTCTTCCTAATTCAATTTGGGTGTGATTGCTGTACAGTTTGCTGATTATCAAAATGTGTCCTATTTTGCGGGTTTTATTGGAATTTTGGACATCGATAGTTATGTAGTACTCTAAGGGCATATTGTATACCAGGTGTCTACTTGAAATCTGGTTATAGGATAATAATGTTATTTTTACTTCCTTGTACGGAGTAATAAGGTAGTATTGTAATCGCGAAAAATTTCGGTTTTCAGATTTTGATGGAAATATCCGTTTTGACCTTTTCTGAATCCATTATGACTAGTTTCGTCGTGACGTCTATACGTACGTACGTACGGACGGACGTATGTGTGTCGCATAACTCAAATACGGTTAGACGTAGAAAGTTGAAATTTTGTATTTAGGACTGTTATAGCATCTAGTTGTGCACCTCCTATTTTTGGTTTCAATCTATAAACCGGAAGTAGTACTTTTTTCAAATATTTCGATAAATATTTAATTTGAGACAATTTTTTTTATTTTAAATGAAAGATTATGTGATTATTACCTACAATCGGTATTTTATAAATATTTTTGTATTTGGTATCATTTAAGAATAATTAAAGTATATATTTATAATTAAGTATTTCGGTATCTTGTAGTCCATGATCGATTAACATTTGTTACTACGTAAAATTTAAATGATTATGACATGACAGTGATAATAGTAAAATATGCTTTATATCTTCTTCTGCAGTTTAAATAAAATGACTAAAATATATTTGTGAGTATAGTAGCAGTACTTATATATTAATATATTTGTATAATAAGTTAAAAGAATTTTTTATATTATTCTACATTTTAGTTATTAAGAAAAGTATGAACAGTTTAATAGGCGTACAAGGAAGTCATGTGGTGTCCACGTCAGATTTTTTTTATTTGGTTGTAGTTTATTGCTTTGAGATGAATGGCTATTTTCTTTTGCATTTTCCTCGTGAACTGAGCTCTCATATTGTACAGTTTTTAGTTTTAAACAAGAACAAGTTTTGTATTTACAACTTATTTCAAATCAACAGTAGAATTTTAAAAATAACATAAATTTTTTAATATAAAACTTCATTCACACAGCAGGGACGTTTGGTCAAAAATAATTAAGCCAAACTGTATTTTAGTCAAACTGTAATTTGTTCAACTAAAATTTTGTCAAACCGTAAATATGCCAACCCGTAATTTAGCCAAACTGTATTCTAGACAAACTGCAATTTCACATTCCGTAATTTGACCAAACCGCAACTTCGACTAATATTATATTCTCAAATCGTTTTCAGGTAAACCGTAATTTAGCCAAAACGCAACGATACCTTAAATGGAATAATAATTAAACACGGAATTTAACCAAAACGTATTTTTGTCAAATCGCAGTTATGCGTAATCTTGCTAACTTTACTAATAACTTAATTCAGGTGCACTTTAGAGAAAAAATTTATTTACAAAAAATGTCTATAATTTTATGCTTAACATCGGATTGATTCAAAAATTTCAAAATTCTCAAAAAAACTAATTTCAAAATTTGATATTTTTTTTAAATTAGAAATTGGGAAGAGTTTTTTTAAAAATATTGACAATCCGATGTTAAGATACTAATGTCGATTAGGTGTAATTTTTTTGAAAAAGATATTTCAATCGTAGCATGAGTTATTAGTAAAGTACGATTTTTGATGTTTTTCTAGACTTTCCATTATTCAAAACAAGTGCGAAAAGTCAGAAAAGACAATACATATATTTAGTATACTGTAACCAACATTTGGTTCATAAAGCACTCGAAATGCACTAGTAATTAATTTTATAAGGAACTACTATCGCTAACTATACTAGCACCTTAAATACAAGACAATAAGCCACCAAGAAGACAACGAAATGTTCGAAGTGAGGAGAAAATCACAGCTGTAGCGGCCAGTGTTGCAAATGAGCCAAATTCTGCCAAATTGGAGCGATCTTGTGATCAGTATCAACAAAGCCGTGGTGCACATTTGAACGATATCTTGTTCCGAACATAACTGCATTGTCTAAGCTTCCAAATAAAGCAAAAACTAAATTGATATGTCAAACCGCTGACGTTTTATTTAAAATTTAAATCCTATCACTCTCAATGAAAGACCCTAAATAAGTAGGGAAATCCCCTGCATATTTATCGCCACAGTGCGTAATGATACATATTTCAGAACTCCTTGCTGATTAAAACACTGTTGTTTTATTGTATAAAACAAGTTTTAATCTATAAAAAAACACGTTTTATACAAATAAAACAGTTTTTTTTATTTAAAATTAAGAAAACATGTTTTTTGCCAACCATGCTTACTATGAGTCATCGATACAGATACATCTTTTACCAGCCAATACGGTCACTTACGTTTGTTAGTGATAGTGGAGAGGTCATTGAAATGTATGAAATTTTCTATTTACAATTTATAAGATTTTAGAAGCTTTATGAGACCTTTATTATTACTGCTTGTTTTGTGTGTTTTTTGTCCGTATATTTTAATATCATATAACCATACCACTTTTTGATGAGCTAATATACCTATGTTTACGATTGTAAAATAATTAAACTATTAGCTGACGTTTTTACATTAACAACTAACAAAGTAATAAATCATGTATTCATATTAAGGTATTTATTTTTCTTGTACGTATCCCTCCCAATTTTGTCATTTTATATAAAAGCAAAAAATTACAACCTTAAGATTAATTTTATCTGCAACTTTGTACAAAACTTCATAACAATTCGTCAGTGATGTATATTTTCAATTCTTTTTTTATTTTGAGTTATTCCACGATGTTACTTAGTGTTACTTTCGGTATTTTGTTTTTGGGGATAATATGGACCCGACGAAAACTGTATTGGGTATCGTGGAAGCTTCCAGGACCATTGGCACTTCCAATTTTTGGAAATGTTTTGGATGTCCTTGGTATGAAAACCACAGAAGGTAACTTTCTATATTTTTTGATCGGTATTTGAAAAATCTGTTACAAAAATCGATTTTTGGTCGATTTTTTAAACTGATTTTTAATTTAATAATTATTGATTGTCGGGCGAGGGACGAAAGACAATCAAAAACAAATGAATTATTTCGTAACCGTCCCGCCGTTATTATTAAATTAATTACTCGTGCATTTCGAGTGCTCTATAAACAAAATTTTGGTTACAGAATACTAGCTATATCTATATAATATATCGTCTTTTCTGATTTTCCGCACTTGTTTTGAATAATGGAAAACCATTAAAACTGTAGTTTACCAATAACTCTTTTGTCGATTGGAATATCTTTTTCAAAAAAATTACACACTCTCATCGAACTGTCAATATTTTTTTCAAAAAACATTCCACATTTTAAATAAAAGAATAATAAAATTTTAGATTTGTATTTTTTTCGAAAATTTTGAAAAATTAAAAACAGTTCGATGTTAAGAATGGAATTATGAAAAAAAAATGTAAATAAATTTTTTCTCTAAGTTGTACATAAATTTAGTGCTATTAGTAAACTACGAACGCCTGTCTGGTGTCTGTGCGAAGGAATACTGTAGGTACACTGATATAGGTAAACGACTTGCTTGTACCTTAATGTTTCACTTTTTTCCTGGATACATAATAGTTATTTCTATACGACTGTTATAGAATGTTATAATTCTTACATAATTTTCAATTATTATGGTTTGGTTCATTGGCGGATCCAGGGGGGGGGGCGATGGGGGAGATCGCCCCCCCTTGGGTCTTGGGGGTTGGTAAATTTTAATTTTATTATTTAATTGTACCTACACTAAATATAATTTTAATAAAATAACAATTGCAAAATATATTCTTTCGTAATTATAGCAGTGGCGGATCCAAGGGGAGGGCGATGGGGCGATTAAAAGTTTAAGAAATCGTTGATAAATTTAAGATAAAGAAATTTCCCAATTTTCATTTCATTTATTTTCTAAATTTGTTATTTATTTTAATTTTTACTCGTGAAAAAGGGTAAAATATATGTATTTTCCGCTTTATAGATAAACTTGACTTTTAATGAAACAGCCGTTGACCTTGAACCCTAGAAATTTTTCGCCTGCGGCGCTATATTTCCTTTCTTTTTCAAAGAACAGCATCGAAATATTACTTTTGATAAGAATTCGCCCCCTTCTTGGAGATTTTCTAGATCCGCCCCTGGTTTGGTTACATTCTATCACTTGTTACGGAATAGATTCATTCCGTCACTTGTGATAGAATCAAATGTGGCGAGTTATAATAAATTAACTTTATTCAATATTTTTGGTTGATGGGTATCTTCAAAATACAGATTTATTAATTTATGAATGTTATGTATAATATTATTTTATAAATACATATATTTTTATTTTAATAGTTTTAGGTTTTGTTTTTTAATGCAATTAAATTTATAGTCGTAGAGAAAGTATAGTCTGCAACACGTTTGGAATGGCTATTCCGCTCTCGTGGAACCGTGACTACTGAGATTCTTTACGAGTTGAATACAATATTATGTATTCTACTTTCGTTTGAATAAGTGCAATTTTTTGAAATTATAAAATTTTGACATTTAATGACACTTCTAAATTTTGACATAAAACAAAAACATCCAAATTAGGTAATCTACAAACGACGTTTTTATTAGATTTTAAAATTTTATAGGTAGGTACTGTATAAATATGCGATACCTACCATTTTACATATTTTTTTAAAGTGGTCTAATTTTTTTTAAAATAAATGTAGTTTTATGTGTACATTTAATTTTAAAAAACTAATGAAATAAAGATCATTGCGTTAAATAATGAAGTTCATTACCTAACGCAAATTAGTGAAATAAAGTGTCTATTACTTAACGAAAGTAGAAACATTACTATTATTTAACCACTTAAATATGATGGTTTTTAATCTGAAAATTGCTCTATTCTTTAGATATATTTAAACGTGCCATAATATATATGAAAAAATATGGACCTACATTTCGATTTTGGATGGGACCTCGGTTAACTATTGTAGTATCCACCCCAGAAGATTTGGATGTAGTTTATAATAATCCCGTGTGTTTCGAGAAGGATTTAATGATTTTAAAAGCAATGCGAACTGCATTGGGAGACGGACTTATAACATCACCAGGTAAGTGAATATGGAGACTATGATTCTACTTTCTAATCAACTCAATCTTAAAACCTGTATTATTAAAACAGTTATAGATTAATATTTCAAAACAATATACATAGACGTGTGAAAAATTCGAAACATTAAGGGCACTTTGCCCATGTTATGTCAGGTCACATAGGTTTTTGTTTGATGTACAGTGGAAGTTGTTCTATCATTATAAAACATTAATTAAATAATGAAAGTTCGTTAATAAATAAGTTAATAGTAATTATTATCAATTAAATGACACGTTAAATTTATAATAAATCCTGTATAAAAATCTGATGTGGCCAACATATGACCTCGCGCCATTGTCTTACACTTACTATTTATATTTTACTAATACAAATATTCAAAAATATACCATTGTAGAAGGAAATTGTAGTTTTTAATAAATAATAATAAACATTATCATACCATATAAATAACAATTATATTATGTATCAAGTTTGATAAACGTCATTTTATATAAAAATAAAACGAGCGCAACGATTGTATAAAAAACGAGTATCTAGAGAGTTTATAAACGAGCCACATACTATACTTTTTCTACGACCACAAATTAAATATCGTAAATTCATAAATATGCATTTATATTAATTTTAGGTTAAATCATAAAGATATTAGCTACAAAATTCTACATAAGCAAGCGTATTTAATTTTTATATTGGAAAAAAATTTACACAGAGATTGATAGAAATAATTAATTTTCCTCAGTTTTTCACAAAAATTAAATGTCAAATATAGGAGCCAACTTCACTCCGTGCTTAATATGTCACTTGCTATGTTCAGCCCGAGACTAAAAACGACCAAAGTCAGCTTGCCGAGTTGTGATTAAAATGTTATTTAGAGCCATGGAAACCAATTTTCATACTTACGAAAAATTTCCTTGCCATTAACACTCAAATATTAATTTTTTTATTTTCATTGGTAAGCAGATAAACCGAGATTGTATTAAATTTGTAAAAATTTAACTTCTTTTAATTGCTAAATGGATTCAGAACCTTTAAAGAATCTTCATAGAATCTTCGTGTAACAGAGCCTTACAGGACTAAGTGGCGAGAAGTAAAAGGTCAATCATAAACATATATTTGATTAATTTTTTTATAATAATGAATGAACCTAGTACCTAGTTTATTTATTTGTAAGTTTCAAATATTGTTTCATTTAATTTTTTTTCTACTCCTGGTTTTAAAACATCATTTAACGAACTGGTTTCCATGGCGCTAAATACAATTTTAAACACACTTCGTCAAGTCGTGGCTTTGGCCGTTTTTAGGCACGGGCTGAACATAGCAACTGACATATTAAGCACGGGGTGAAGTTGGCTCCTATATTTCACATTTAATTTTTGTGAAAAACTGAGGAAAATAATGATTTCTTTCAATCATTGTCAATTTTTTTGCAATACACACTTGCATAAATAGAATTTTTTAGCTATGTATAATATCATTATGATTTAAGATTTAACCTAAATGTTCAAATTATTATAAATGAAACTTTACATAATTTATGTTGTTTTATTTGTGGTCGTAGAAAGTATAGTATGTGACGCGTTTATAAACTCTCTAGATACTCGTTTTTTATACACTTGCTGCGCTCGTTCCTAAAAAACTCCTGACTATACTAATGACTTTTATAAAACTTGATAAATAATATTGTATTTTATACCTAGGTACATAATATAAGAAATTTGTCTTTTTAGTGTCGGTGTGGAAACCCCATAGGAAATTAATAAATCCAACATTTAATCAAAAAATATTAAATAATTTCGTTGATACTTTTGTGGATAACGCAAATATTATGGCTGAAAATATTAAGAAACATGCAGGAAAAGATGAATTTGATATCTATCCCTATATATTTGGAACAAGTGTTCGCTTTATATGTGGTAATTTATTTTATTTTATTTATTTATCTTATAAATCTTAAAAATTATTTATGATTTCTGGAACAAATTTTTATAAGTAGCGGTCTGAATTTTTTTTTTTGACGGCATGTAATGTAAAAACTTACAATGTATTTGTTATAAATATTAAATCAAATGATTACGTTGTGCTTTATTAATAATAAAATTAATAAGATAGTAAATCCAATTTTGACGTTTAAATTAACCGGTTTTATATTTTTTAAATACAATGTAAACGTAGATAATGACGTCAGTAGATTGGAATGCCATTTTAGAGCACTTTGACTATTACTATTTAATACAATAATTATTTGTAAGTATATTTCAAATTTTCACCATTTTATTCGTTATTCATTATTTCAGAATCGGCTTTAGGTATGAATCTCAACACACTGAAACATGTGGAAGAGACCTTGACAAAATACTTAGACCAGTAAGTTATTGTTTGTATTTTAATTATATGCATTTATTTCTTAATCATTCAAGATTTTTGTTTGAACAGTACTGTGCTACTATTTTCCTAATAGTCCAGTCAATCTATACCTTTTACAGAATGATTTCACACTTTTGAAATATGATTTCACATTAATGAAAATATATTTCACACTTTTGAAATATGATTTCACATTAACGAAAACAAATTTTAAATCATATTTCAAAAGTGTGAAATCGTTAATGTGAAATCATATTTCAAAAGTGTGAAATCTGTTTTCGTTAATGTGAAATCATATTTGAAAAGTGTGAAATCATTCTGTAAAAGGTATAGATTTAACCTGGAAATTTTAGATAGAAAGCTAATTTTGGCATAGATTTTCCTTATAATGTAGGTAGTAACTCTCGTAGAAACCCCCAATGTTATCGACGCTTGCTTATTTCAGGAAAGTAGTGATGGGTCTTTCGTTCATTTTTAGTGAGTCAGTTCATTTCGCTCCGCTCAGTAAAGTGAGTCGTTCACACTGAGTCGTTCGTTCGAACGACTCTGTAAAAGAGCACTGTGCGTTTCAAATGACACCGTGCTAGTGTGCTGCTCAGCTGAGCTGCTCTGCACATGCTCACAGCTCACAGCACTGTGCGGTGTGCGCTCGCCGTGTGTGCATATGCGATGTGGCATGTGCACATGTGCCAAACTGTATGAACCTGAACCTGAGCATTTTAGTTGTTAGTTGTGTTGCTTATAGTTGTTGTATATGTATATTGACAATGGAAAATAAACAAAATAAAAATTTAGCAAAAGGAGTACTGTCTGGCAACATTTTGAAGAATGTTCAACAAATTTAACAAAACGTTTGTTGTTGTTGTCCAGTCCTACATTGTTCCCACTTCCCATATTGTTGATTATTTTCATTGTTGGCCGTACAACAGAAACGCATGCATTCTTCTCAGAATACACTGCACTCAGTCAAGCCAATAGTGCTCTGAAATATGTTATGTACCGTGCGCTGTCTGTATGTTTCGTTCGTTTCGTTCATTCCACTCGCACTCGTTCGTCTTTCTGCGTTCAGCGAGCGGAGCGGGGAGCGGAGCTAGCACGGTGCTAGTGTGAACTGGTGTGCCGTACTGAACGAACTAAAGAGTCGTTCGTTCACGGCACACTAAAATGAGTCGTTCATTTTGAACGACTCGTTCATGAACGACCCATCACTACAGGAAAGGAAAAAAGGTCCTAAAGCCTATTTTACATTATACTTTTTTCGACTAGAAACTATGGAACTAGATTTTATAAACTTTTTCTGATTTTTTTGTCTAGAATCACATCCAAAGTTTTGTACTAGTTTCTTGATCAGTCGGTAAACAATGTTACCAAATCTTAATATCGACGTTTTGTAATTAATTAGAAATATGAATGGAAAATGTAAATTACAAACAAACATTAAACATTATGAAATATAGAATAACAGAGCAATCTGAAGTTGGAATGCTTAAACTGATCGTATTTGGTTGGCTGGTGTAACACCAGTTTTACACCACACAAACTTTGTAATGTAAACAAACGAATGTTCTCCATCTTGTCTCGTCAGCTGTTACCAGTGACTGTATCGAGTTTGTCCGCTGATAGGTTAAATTTAATTTTGCCGCCAAAAAATACATATAGGATCCAGTTATTTTTTAAGTCGGAAAAAGACTTTTCTAGTAAACTTGAATGGAGATTTTCGTGTTTTACATTATCATATTTTTAATTCTAAAATCTAGTATGAAATTTGACAAAGTTTCTAAGTCGAAAAAACATCTATGCAAAAAATTAGCTTTCTATCTAAAATTTCCAGGTTGGACTGATTTTTTTTTGATTGGGCAAGTCCAGTAAAATAATTGCATTACTTCTTATTTCTTTACTTTTTATCGAGAATAAAACTTCTGCGTGGCGTACTTTTTAGACTGATTTGATTTTAATTGAATTGAGTTTTTTTCAGGACTATGGAAATCTGTTTCCAACGGATGGTGAAGATTTGGTTGTATCCGGATCCGATTTTTTATAGTTCGAAGATTGGGAAAATTTTTGAACGAAACATGAAATATTTGGATACGATAACTGACAGGGTATCGCACTTATCAAAATTGCAATAGTATTAGTATATGGAGAGGAAAAAAAATTGGAAACATCGTTTTTCTCGCAAGATATTGTAGAAAAATTTATACATATTTAGTTAGCTTTTAATAATGATGATATAATATAAATT
This sequence comes from Agonum fuliginosum, assembly GCA_947534325.1. Classification (NCBI taxonomy): domain Eukaryota; kingdom Metazoa; phylum Arthropoda; class Insecta; order Coleoptera; family Carabidae; genus Agonum; species Agonum fuliginosum. The sequence continues at coordinate 53,091,674 of OX384030.1, read as the reverse complement.
TGCGAAACAAAGTTGTCTAGCAGTAGTAAATATGAGTAAATTACCTACCTATGCGTTTCTTTTTTAGGTGATTAAAGAAAAAAGACAAGAATTTAAAGAAAATACCAACAAACAGAATAATGTTAAAGCTGCGGATAACTTGGATTATGAGTTTGTCTCACAAAAGAAGAATTTCATTGAATTATTGATAGAACAAAATGAAAATGGAAAAGGATTTACAGATGAGGAACTGCGAGATCAAATAAATACTTTTATATCTGGGGTAAATAAAACCGTCTATAATCTTTAAAACTTTCTTTACGTATTTCGTTGTGACCGTTGGTTTTCGAGAAGTTATATGTTTTACAATTTTTTAAATGTAATTTTAAACTGAAGAACTTAAATTCTATAATAGGCCACATAAAACTTATGATACCTGCTATATGTATACCTACTAAATTATTTTAATAATCGGCCTTCATACACCAAATAATTAATATCAGTAGATATGTAAAGTAGAGTAAATGCGAGAGGTAATGACACTTCACTTTACTAGTGAGGTAATATAACAAATTACCTCACTCAAATGTTGAAAACAATATGATTATTATATCACTGGCGTGGATAAATATTCTAATATTTTATTTTTTGATGTTGAATAACCACCCCTATTTGTGAATCTTTTTTCCAAACAGGGCAGCGACACCTCAGCGATCGAAGTGAGCTTCGCCTGTATGCTTCTTGGGGCACATCCTGTATGCCAGGTAAACTTTCAACTTTTTAATTCTGCAATATAAACGACTTGTTCTCAGCTTGCTACGTGTACTTTCGTGGCGTGCATATTCGTGCTACGTCCCTAAAGCTGAATTCACATGAGCCGTTACCGCCGTAACGTTCCCGCCGTTCCGTAGCCTGATTGGTTGACACTGAACGTTCTCAACGGTCTGAGCGTTGACGGCGAGAATGAAATATTTCAATTTTTGACGGCATTGACGGTCCGTTGTGAACGTCATTTCCATTTGCGCATGCTCCGCGACGGATCATACGGAGATTTGTAGTAATACCAACCTAGTAATATTCTTATAATCCTTATCTCCGGGATTTATAGAGACAGGGATGCTTCTGAACTTCGGTAATTAAAATTTTAGGAAAATTATCAATTTTTCTTACTTATCGTTACTTACACACTGATCACAACAAACAACACAAGTGACATTAGAATATAACATAACCAAACAATTTTGGTTATATTCTTATATTTCATTTTTCATTTCTAGTAGTGTGCAGCTCTGAAAACGTTGACGTCTCATGTGAAATACCAACGTGTTTTGCGGCCGCTACGTCCGCAAAACGAACGGTGTAAACGGTTCATGTGAATCCAGCTTAATAGTGTCGTTTCGTGCTCTTTACCTGGCCAGGGTTTTCTACCTAGGCTTTCTAATCCTGTCCCAGCGGGGGGCAAACAGGTAAGTGTTCTTTCGTTCCATTTACTGTATTGCTATCCAACAACTTAGACACAGATATAAAAATTTATTTAATTATTATGATTACGTATAAAAACGTATAAAGACACAGACATCATCGCGAAAATAGTAAATTCATAATCTAGAGATCCAGAAACGTGTGTATACACAAAAAAACTCATACTCAAAAATTTTGATCCATTTCAATACCTCTCTTATAGAATATGAGGCGACAGGTAACAAATATAAAATACAATGGTAAACTTGATTAAAATTGATAAATATAAAAATGTGGCAGATCAACACAGTACACAGTAATACAGCAAACGGAACAAAAGTGAAACGAAAGAACACTTACTTCAACGAAAGATGCAACAATTTCAAAAAGAAATCGTGCAAAGTATCAATCTGTGTCTAAATGCAGCAAACACTGAAGCCTGATTTATAGATTGACACTCCGTTTACGCAACGCAAACGTTCCCGCTAACGTAAAACATGAACTAATTATATCAGATGGCATCATTTATAGTATTCCGTTCGCGTACCGCTAACGCACCCGTTAACGCAAAAAAGATCATCATGATTCATGCGTAACACGAAACAAAAATATTTTGACAGTCAAATGACAGTAACAATAATTTTAATAATGTCATGTAGTAAGTAAATTAATAAATAAATATTGAAATGAGAAATGCAACGAATGTAACACAGAACAAATCGCGCCGAAAATGTCAAACCTGTACGTCAAACAAAGTAACATAACCTCTAAAACTCACGCCAACGTGCGCTTCTAACGGAAATTTATAAATTGATGTAAAAATATCTAACGTGAACAGAACAGGAACGTTTGCGTAAACGGAGCGTCAATCTATAAATCAGGCTTTACTTGTTTACCTCCCGCTGGGACAGGATTATAAAGCCGAGGTAGAAAACTCTGGCCAGGTAAAGTGGCACGAAGCGACACTATTAGGAACGTAGCACGAATATGCACGCCGCGAAAGTACTCGGCACTTTTCTTTCTTCTTGATTTCAATTCTTCTCTTCACTTGAAGGATGCGGCGTACGATGAGATAAAGGAGATATTCGGTGACTCGGACAGGAGAATAACCGTGGAGGACCTCTCAAGGATGAAATACATCGAACGGGTTTTAAAGGAAACTTTGAGGCTCTTTCCACCACTGCCTATTCTAGTGCGATATCTCAAAAAGGATGTGCAGTTCTGTGAGTTTTTATTCATTAACTTTTAGTTTGTGAAAATGGATCTTGGTTTGAAAAGGAGTTTTACTGACAGTTGAACTATGAAATCAGTGCTCAGAGGCGGACTGGTACGTTTCGACCCAGTGGGAAATACATTTCGCCGGCCCAGCCGAATTCCTATAAAAATAGAATTGAGTTTCTGTTTACCGAAAAAAGAAAAAAATAGATTTAGTTTTTCCATAGAGGGGAAATTACACACATTTTACCCTCATTTACGAGTACAAATTAGAATAAATATCTAAAAATAAATGTAGTGAAAATTTATTTATGTGTTGATCATCAGCATCAACATTTTTACGTGTTTTTTTTGTTCTGGTTTTGAAGGGTACAAAAAGAGATCATCCTAATCTGAATTTACCTCCTTAAAGTAGAGCCACAATGGGGTTTTTCCCGAAATAATCATCTAATTTGGTTGAAAAGTCGCTGAGTTATGTGCGAAAAACCAAAAAATGCACTTAAAAAAACATCCATAACTTGGTGCCAAATCATCGTAGGAACTTCGTTCTTGGAGTCCTGCACAAGGAATTGAACAAATTTTAGTGCTCTCTTTTGGTGGATCAAGTCAAAAAAATTTTAACTCCGTACACATCGTCAAAGTTGAACATTTTTAAAATAGAAAATTATTTTTTTCACATGTGTGCTAGAGGGGAGCGGAAAGGGTTGCGCTAAAGTTTGCATGCATGATTTTAAAGTAAACACTTCACTTCAAGATTCATCGAAATCGATTAAAAATACGCCGAGTTATGGCGGTTTGAAAATGATCGAAATTTTTACGAATTTCAAGTGTTTAATTTTTTTCCGCCAGTGCACTAAAATTCATTTATAATATAAATTTGAAATGATAGCTGTTAGATATATTTGATTTTTGAAATTTGTGCACGTTGTCTAGCAATAGCAACAGAATTATTGTCCAGAAGTCACACGAAATTTTATTATTATTTATTTATTATTTTAGCAACAATGACAGCACCAGCCGGTAGTACAATTTTATTTTCGAATTTCTTTACTCAAAGAGATCCTAAATACTGGCCGGATCCATTAAAATTTAATCCAGACCGTTTTCTGCCGGAAGAAGTGTCGAAGAGGCATCCATATTGCTATGTTCCATTCGGGGGCGGACCAAGAAACTGCATTGGTAAGATCTTAACTATAATTACAATAACGTAGCCGAAGTATGACCATTAGGGTAAGTGAATCTCTGGCTACATCAATTATTTGTGGGCGATTAATGTTGTACGAACTAGCACGGACTTGGTAACCCCCGTTTCGACGGATTAAGAGTTCTACAGGTAAAAGGGTCCGAGCGTACGAACTAGCACTATTAAGGAGCTTTTATCCGTAGCATTCCGGGCGGCCTAATACCACGCCGCCTAAAACCCACGCGGCCCAATTCCACGCCACCTAAAATCCATAACGTCTAATTTTACCCCCACCACAATAGAAGTTGACTACGACAAACCACGCCACCTAATACCACAACGTCTAATTCCATAACGCCTAATGTCCATGCCGCCTAATACCACAACGCCTAATACCATAACGCCTAATTCCACGCCGCCTAATACCACGCCGCCTAATCTCACAACGCCTAATCCCACCCCACCTAATTCCACACGACCTAAAAGCCACAACGTCTAATTTTACCCCCACCACTATGTCTACGCCGTATAAACTCGTGAGACATACAACACAAAACGAGTGAATACGGTGTGGACATAGTGGTGGGATTAAAATTAGACGTAGTAGGTTTTAGGCGGAGTGGAATTAGGCGGCGTGGAATTAGGCGGGGTGGGATTAGGCGGTGTGGTATTAGGCGGCGTGGAATTAGGCGTTATGGTATTAGGCGTTGTGGTTTTAAGCGTTGTGGTTTTAGGCGTTGTGGTGTTAGGCGGCATGGGCATTAGGCGTTGTGGAATTAGACGTTGTGGTATTAAGCGGCGTGGTTTATCGTAGTCAATTTATATTGTGGTGGAGGTCAAATTAGACGTTATGGATTTTAGGCGGCGTGGAATTAGGCCGCGTGGGTTTTAGGCGGCGTGGTTTTAGGCCGCCCGGCATGCATTCCCTGAAATACCGGGAATTTGTGAGCTAGCAGCGCTGAGCGATAAAACCCCCTTAAGCTAGGTGAACGAATCCATACTGTACAAAACAACACTTCACCGCTTCTTTAGTTGCTAAAGCCTTGAATAAGTAAAGTCAAAACATACGCGATTCTTTTATGTATGTTTGTGCAGGATATAGATACGCTATGATGTCCATGAAGATACTATTGTGTACGCTGCTACGCAAATATCGCTTCCAGTCCAATATCAACACGGAAACCGTGCGAATCAAAGTTGAGATTATCTTGAAAGCAGTTGGGGGACATCCGGTTAAGATTGTTCATAGAGAAAATTATGTGAAAAATAAATAAATAAAGTATCTTTATTTGTAGTAACTATGTATAAAATATGTTTATTATTTACAGTAGTAGATATAGTTATAATTTGTAGGTATACTTGAATGTAGGTATATGTTAAAATTATTTTGTTATTAAAGGGTTGCAAACTTTACGTGCTGTTATTACTTATTACAACTTTTGATAACAGTGTTGTCTCCTTCGACCATATATAGGAATAGACAAACAACGCAAGCCTTTGTTGTGAAGCAAAGACCTAGCGCAGCGATGTGAAGAGGAGCATGACCTGCAGACACCTTGAAGTGTTGCAGTTTGCCTATTTCCATTCTCTGTTCCATGACAATAAACCAGAAGTCAGCAATGTGCAACACTCTATCGTGTCCTCACCTCCTATAGCTGCTGCTCCCCGCTACCGTACTTCTTGCCTTCACAACATTGTATACTACAGCATTGAGTGTTATCTGTCTATACCTATATATGGTCAAAGGTTGTCTCCGAATAGCTTAATTTGATTAATTACAGCTATGGCAATAGAAAAAATGTTTATAGCAGGCTACGATTAAGTAATTCTCATTACACTTTCAACTTTAATTACGGATTATAAAATGTGATGCTTATTATATTTTTTGCAAGTGCAAACATGGTGGAGTAAACGAGTGCAGGGTGTCGAAACGTCAAAATTGAATTATATACGTTTGTTTTCGTATTATACTTCGCAGAAAATATAAATCCCCTCAAAAACATCACAAATGTAAAACATACGCCAAGAGGAATCGCGATAAAAATTAAATTACATACATACCATACACATTGATATTTTTTTAGTAATTCCAAAAACTTAAGAGGACCGTCTATCTAGGTACCTCCTGAAGTCCAGCATAAAATGTACTAACGTAGTAAGTGTTTTGTGGCCAGTATAAGAATGGTAAAATTTTATTTCAACAAGTATTTAATAGAGAAAGAATGGATCTATACAGATGTGCATATTTAAAATTTTTACATTATTATAAAAATTCGGAAATATTCTTAAAAAATTCAAATTTATGTAAACTTTACACGGTTATATCTCATGATAGAAATTAATACATAATATTTTAAAAATGCACATCTATAGATCAATTCTGTCTCTATTAAATGATTATAAAAACATTATCCAGAAGTCAATAATAATCTGTCAGTTTACTCGCAACGAAAATACTTTTACAGTATTTTTCAATTTTAAAATGACATTGTATAGCTAGGATGCGGCAAAGTACGAGTTTCAGGCTGGTTTCAGTCAGCCGTAGTAGTGGGGAAAAGAGTGGAATAGAAAATAGTAAAATCGAGAGTATTCTAGGAATTCGGAAAAAACGTAGACGAGCCGCTTAACGAGTAACTTTATTACACATACAAAGGAAGCGATATCGCCCAGTTATGCGCCAAGTATATGCTCAAAGTTTATCAGAAAATAAAATATCTTATTATCTTTGACCAATAAAAACATTGAAACATACGAGTAGATAGATAACAACTTTTATCAGTTTTCCACTGTATTTCGTGACGTTATAGTAAGGTAATTGCATATTTGTCACCAACTTCACTAGGTATGTGTTTCAAAATAAAATATACTGACTTTTGCTGTTGTATAATTTATACATTAGACAATACGAAGATAAATTAATAACGATACTTGAGTCATACAGATGCCACCATGAGCGCCCGCTGAATTGTTTAAATTAATACATTACCTACCTATTATAATTTTTTTCAAAAACTTTAATTAAATTTTTCAAATTAATGATATCTGAATTTCCGAAGTTCATTATCACAATAATATAAAACAAAATAGTTCCGTTTATGAACTCGTCAATGAGTAATGTATCCAGATTAGTGTATGGTGTCAGGTTGCGATCTTTCGATCATCATCAGGTGATGATGATCGAAAGATCGAAACGCGTCGTGTTCAACCTAGTGTCGAGTCTTGTATCCCAGTTAGTGTTGTGTTTGGTTTTTTGCATTGAATCATACATTTTATCAATTTTTGTATCAAACCTTACACCATACACTAATCTGGATACATTACTCATTGACGAGTTCATAAACGGAACGATTTTGTTTTATATTAAATTTTTCAGGTTACCTTTCTTGGCCTTGTGTCGATTGAAATATAATTTATCTGTAATATAATGTAAATGTAACAGTACCTACTGCGTAGTAATCGGTAGTAATACTTACTCTAAGTCAGTTAGGACATTTATTAGAAGCAATTCACGTCTAGGAATTTAGTTAAGGCGGTACACTTGTGACAAAAATATAATGAAAAAGTGACCTCGCTATATTTCAAATTGTGCCCCTGCTATAACACCTACACTGTTCATATTTTATATATGGTTAGTTAAAAGATGACTCTAGAGTGCTATGAAGCTATATTTTTAAAATACTTAATAGTTTTTTGGTAATAAATTAATAAAAACAGTCTATTTTGCCAATTTTTCACAATTTTTTAAACTAGTTGTGTAATTTTTTTGACAAAAAAACTTTCCATACCACTCTTACGATCAATGCAAGAAATCGATTATTTCAAACAAAACTAATTAAGATGCATTAATAAAGCCACGATTTGAAATATTAAAAAGCAAAAATTTATTCTTTTTTTTCTCTAATTGTTGTCGCAACAATGTATTATACAAATTTTTCGGACAAATAATGTTTCGTAATTACTCATGGTAAATTTCAGATTTTTATTTTGAGCAATATAGCCATAATCGTAAATTCTGATTCTATTGCAGCAATATTGCAGTCAACAAGTGTACCGCCTTAAGGCTCTACATTTGCTGAACGCAATATTGCTGCAATAGAATCAGAATTCACGATTCTGGCTATATTACTCAAAATAAAAATCTGAAATTTACCGTAAGTAATTACGAAGCATTATTTGATAGAAAAATTCATACAATACATTGCTGCGACAACAATAATTAGAGAAAATAAGAATTAATTTATGCATTTTAATTAGGCGTGGATGGACATAAGGTGGCGTGGAATTAGGCGTTATGGTATTAGGCGTTGTGTAATTAGGCGGCAATCAGGCGCGCCGGGTTCTGAAAATCTTGTGGGGGGCAAGGGCACAACACAACATTATAATATACTCGTATACTCGAGGAAAAAATTAGGGGAAAACTCGATTTTTGACGCAAAATGTCAAATTTTCAAACCGTCATAACTCGGTTGCATTTGACCCAAAATTAATAATTCTTTGGGTTTAAAAAAGATCAAAGTCTCCTCTTTCGAATGGTGTACCTGAAAGCCACATTCGATACATCCCATGTCTCATAAACCACCAGAGGAAAAAAATGTTTTTAACTGATAAAAATGTCCAACTTTAACAACTTGCACGAAGTACAAAAAAATGGTAGGCCATATTCAAGGCAAGGACATTAAAGTTCACACAATTTCCTTTCAAGTTAAAAAAAGAACAAGTTTCTACGATGATTCTATCCAAAGTTATGAGTAGTTCAGGTATGTCACGACCTGCGTTTCCAACTGGAACCCCGCTAAAGCGTAACAACAGAATTCAAATTCAACCTTTACCACTAACAATATTGTTGAATTTATTTCATTAAGGCGGTACACTTGTTGACTGCAATATTGCTGCAATAGAATCAGAATTCATGATTCTGGCTATATCGCTCAAAATATAAATATGAAATTTATCATGAGTAATAACATAGCATTACTTAATCGAAAAATTCATATAATGTATTGTTGCGACAACAATTAGAGAAAATAAGAATTTATTTATGCATTTTAATATTTCAAATTATGGCCTTATTAATGCATATTTATTAATTTTGTTTTAAATAGTCGATTCCTTGCATTGGTCGTAAGAGTGCTATGGAAATATTTTTTGTCAAAAAAATTTCACATCTGAGAAAAAAAATAGTAAAAAATCGGCCAAATAGACTGTTTTTACTAATTTATTACTAAAAGACTATTAGGTATTTCAAAAATATAATTTCATAGCACTCTAGGGTCATCTTTTAACTATCTATATATAAAATATGAACAGTGTAGGTGTACTAACAAGAGCTCAGTTTGTAATATAGCAAGGTCCCTTTTTCACTATATTTTTGGCACAAGTGTAGCGCCTTAAAACTGCTTGTGGGGGGCAAGCGCCCCGTTGTTCCCCACAAGTCGGCGCAAATGAGCGGGATGGACATTAGGCGTTGTGGAATTAGACGTGGTGGTATTAGACATGGTGGTATTAGACGTAGTGGTATTAGACGTTGTGGTATTAGGCTTCTATTAATTGTGGTGGAGGTAAAATTAGACGTGTAGATTTTAGGCGGAGTGGAATTAGGCCGCGTGGGTTTTAGGCGTAGTGGTTTTAGGCCGCCCGGAATGCTACGCAATAGACTTGGCTACGCCACTGCTTTTAATATTAGTGTATGTTTTAGGTAAACAATGGCATCAGGAAATTCTTCAAATGAAAACAACGCATATGGTGTCTATTGTACTAGAGGCATGGTTAAAGTTGACGGAAACGTGACTGTTGTTTATGAAAACACAGAAAAAGAGTTGCCTTTTCATGATTTCCCTTTACCTAAACTAATAACTACATTCCACGGCCGTGACCAGGAATTCGACAAACTTGATTCTTTATTCTTTGAGGAAAATAAAAATAAAATCGTCCTGTGCGGTCTACCCGGGTTTGGAAAAACAGAATTATCTAAACAATTCGCTCAGCGCTGTTTGGATAATAACAGAGTGACTAAACTAATTTGGATCAAGGCCGAAAGACAAGAAGATCTTGAAGATTCGTATAAAGAACTAAATAAGATCTATGGAGGATGTGACGAAAACTGCTTACTAATCTTTGATAACGGCGTATGCAGAAGGGACATTTTTGACTACGAGCCGCCCGAGAAGAACAATTTTTTTGTACTCATCACCAGTCAAGAAAAGGACTGGGGAGATGACGTAACACCTCTACAGCTGGATACACTCTCTGAAGAATCTGCACTTGAAGTTTTAAAATCAATTTTAGGAAACAAATTTGATGAAGAAAACCTTACACTATACAAACAACTTGCTAAATTTATTGATAACGTCCCATTGGGGCTACAAATTCTTGGTGGATTTATACGCCATCAAATTAAAAACGAAGAATCAAAATTTGATCTTAAAGAATATTTACAAAAATTACAACAGTCTCAAGAAGAAGTGATTAAAAAAACTATTTCAAAAAACGTCCCAAACAGTTACGAGAAATCTATTTATGCAGCAATGGAAGTGTCTTTACACAAAATGAAGGAAGAAAACAATGCTGAGATAAAAAAACTTTCTTTTAATGTGCTATTTATCTGCTCATATCTCAATCCAGATTTCATATATATTGATGAATTAGTTAAAATATCTTGTGTTAAAGATTACGTATTAACTTTCGATCGAAAAGAAAATCAGCTTGAATTTTCTATAGCACTTTTAGAAAATTATTCATTTGTTAACTTTGTTATTAACTTTGATAACACTGTACATAGTTTCAAAATACATAGATTGACTCAACGATTTGTACAATATTATTTAAATGAATGTGAACAACATAGTATATATTATAAATCATGTGTATGTTATATAACAACCGATGAACCGTATTCTCATAGTGGGAATCATATAGGTTCTGTTTTAGGTATTGCTGATAATAACATTAATATTATTTTTGATGTATATGAAGAATTAAAACAAAATATTAAAATAAAAATGTTAGGTTGGCTTGTGCGAGTTGGGTGTTACAATTGTTTAGAAATAATTTTTGAACAAAGCAAATGGGATGCTTCCAATGAAAGATCATTGTTGAATATATCAGTGAGGTATAATAAGAAAGATATATTTAAATTGCTGTTGAGATATATTAAACTAGATATAAATGCAAAAATAATGAACTATAAACACATGTTGTTATATACGGCTGCAGTATATAATCACTTAGATTTTTTGGAAATGCTGATTACGGAATACGGTTTGGAAATAGACCAATCGGATCATCGAAGAAGAACAGCATTACATGGATTACTCTATGACTATCGAAAGAGAAACTACGGATCATCAAAATTTCCAAACGTAAAAAGAATGATGCCAATATTTAAACTCTTCATCAATTACGGCGCGAGGTTAAAAAAGATTAAAGATTTGTCAAAATGTGAAGAAACAATTAGTTTTATATTAAAATATGTCATACAGTTTAACGAAATAGAAGTTTTGGAGTGGTTTTTAGAAAATAACATAGACGCAAATTATATTATTAGCCCCAAGAAAGGTGCAACTTTATTGCACCAGGCAGCAGCTTCAGGAAATATTGAAGCTATCAGTCTTATAGTTTCTTTTGGTGGTGATATTTGTAAAGCAGATATATTTGGAAACACAGCGTTATTCAGATTTGTTAAAAATGGATCTGGTATAAATATAGATATGGATACTGTGAACAATATATTAGACTTACTTAAATGTGAAAATCATAAAGATATTACCAATAAATCGGGTGAGAATTTGCTAGATTGTGTTGCTAACGAAGATTGGAAACCTCTAATCTTAAAGAAATATGAATTAGGTGAAAATATACAAAATATACAAAATCTTAAACTTAACGACTAACTTTATGTTATGTTATGCGCCAAGTATGCTTAAAGTTCATCAGAAAATTAAACAATCTTATGTGTTTTCAATATTAGTAATAGTAACAAATAATTGCAACTATTGTAAACATTTTAAATATAATAAGCGTATTACATCATTTTATTCATAGTACATTATGCACCAAGGGAGGAAACCTCGATTTTGCTCCCTGATTCTCGGGCTGCCTTCGGCAACCCTTGATTCAGTCTTGTGCTGTCAATTCACCCGAGAGAGCAAAAGCGTTCCTCCCGAAGTGCATACGATAATTTTTGTAACGTGCTTGTTTAGAGGGAGCGAAAACGCGTTTTGCTCCCTCTAAACAAGCACGTTTCAGCTAATTTTGCGTGCACGTGTGACAATAGTTATTTGTGTATCAAGGCTGTAAAAGTGATCTTTTTTGGCCGAATCTGAAGTTTGCAGCCGAGGCGTAGACCGAGGACAGCAATTCAGGTGAGGCTAAAAACACTCTTTAGCCGAGGTGCACACAACATTTTTTAGGTGGCTATCAAAATATTTATAATTTTATGTCAAAAAAGTTTCTTAGTATCATAAATAATTATATTTATATAATTTAGGCTAACTAAGTTGTAGGTAATTACTTCTAAATATATTTACCAATTAAAATTAAATAAATTTGTTATTTAGCGGCCGTAAAGTAAATGCGGCCGTGAAGTAAATGCGGCCGTAAATTAGTCACTTTACGGCTGTCAAAGAATACGTAAAACAACTATTTATGCAATAGCCACCTAAAAAATATTTATATTATCAGCATGTGTGCAGTTTGGTCCAGTGCGATCCAGTGGTTATCGTTTCGGCTTTCGATCGTTAGGTCTTCAGGTTCGAATCTCACTCCCGTCGGCAGTCCAAAAGTGTCTAACAGTTTGTTAATCATCGATTTCGCCCTTGTTATATTGTCGGATTACGCTTCATAATGCCACGAAACCGTAACATTGAAATCCTTTTGTTCAACTTTACAGAATAGAACAACAAGTAACCTAATATATAAGTAATAAGTATAATATTGTACTAAAATTTTAAACATTCTATGCAATATGTTTCTACAATATTGTACTAAAATCTTATACTATTTATTATAATAAACCTGTTCCATAAAGTTTCATGTAATTATTTTACATTTTAATTAGATATTGTTTTAAAATGTGAAACAAAAATATTACTACAATATTATAGTATACATTTTAATACAATTTGTGTCTGCCCATATTTGTGTTACAATTTGTATTGTAGAAATAGACAATTATTTTTTTATTATTTTCTACAATTTTTTATCTGTCATACCTCGTATCTCTATTGTTGCATTTAAAGCTATTTATTTTTCTTCTTTCTCCCAAATTTCTTATTAAAATCGAAGATTAACAATATTATCATTCAAACGGCATTTCCCAGATATGAGAAAAGTGAACTTAAATTTAAATGTAATATTTTTAATTATAGGAAAAGAGAAATATGTATTGATCTTTATGTTTTATATTATTTCCCCGGCCTATACCGGCTGTCCCAAAAATGGTACGCACGAAATATTCTATATTCTATTTCAAATAGACTACCTACTTTACATATTTTTACAGATTTGAACTCTACGTACGGTTCTGAATCCAATGATGTATCACAAATCTAGATTTAATTCAAAGTCAAAATAATGAACATCAAGAAAGGTTACAAAATATGACATATGTAAAAACTAGTGACATGCGATAGGTCAAAATAATTATTATTTACAATCATTCAAAGGTCTAGAATGTGTGTAAACGAAAATGGTGGTCACGGTGGCCACTTTGAACATTTTCTGTAATTCTTATCTTTTCTTTTGTTTGTATTTCATAAAATAATACTTAAACCTTCGATAGTTTATTTATTTTTGTGAGATATTTTGCATGAAATCTAGACTTGTGATACATCATTGGATTCAAAATTATATGTAGAATTGTAATATGGAAATATATATATAGGATGTTCTATTTGAAATATGGATTTTAGGCTTGTGGAATTAGGCCGCGTGGGTTTTAGGCGGCGTGGTTTTAGGCCTCCCGGCATGCACTCCACACAACCGTATATAATAGAAAGAGATAGAGAGAAAGAGAGGGAGACAGCGTGACGCGTGACGGTCATGTTACATTTTCTTCCATTTCGCTCCTGCCGCAAGCCGCGTTAAGGAACTTCGTTCCAAAAATTATATAAAAAGGTAGTATTCTTAACAAAAATTGGTATCGTTTCATATACAGGTTGGTGGAGGTGAAATGCGAACATAGGGAAATATTATGACAATGGAGTTATCATGCTAGGCATCTTGGTATACGTGGAATAAGTACTGTCAATGTCAAAGTACCTGTCACATTATTGAAATTTTTATTTTCATTAAAATATTTTCTTTGCATAATAATGTATGTGTACGAGCAGAACAAGAAAGTTTACATGCACTTTTACATTTAATTATTATTTCTGTTATTGATTACTCTTTTTGCCACACAAATTCACTTTATTTCGTTTTGTGACACTACTACAAAATATATCAAGATACCTGGCATGAAAGTTCGATTGTCATGTATGTTCCCTATGTTCGCATTTCACCTCCACCAACCTGTATACCCAAACTACGGGTTATATGGAACACAACAAAATAAAAAAATTGGACTTATGGTAATTCCCAAAAATATGATATTTATACAAATAATACCAAGAGATAAACTTGAATTATAAAAAAATATGTTTATAATAAAATAAAGAAGTTATAAGCAAAAGCCTAAAATTATCGTTCTATACTTATGTCAATTTTACGGTATAGTTCGAACAACAAATACACCTTTACCCTTGAAAAACGATTTTTACTTTGATTACTTACAACCAACGATCTTGATTTCAAAACTTATTTGGTAGCATTTTTATTGATTTTGTAATAATAAGGAACTCATCTTAAATAAATGTTAAAATTTCAGACACTGTATTTTAGTATCTTGTTAAAATGAAATATTCAACCAATTTTAACAAACCCTGAAATATTTGCAACCCCAAAGCAGTAATAAAACATGTTCTTTTCCTTAATTAATTACTTACTTTTCAAATTTCCAGTATCTAAATAAATAAGAAACATAAACTTACCAGAATATCATTTAAAACATTTAAATATTCAAATATGAATCGAATCTGACGCCATCTATATGAAGAATGTGCAAATATAAACAAGTAAAAACATCAGTGGTATAATATTCGGTGCGTAGTGATTTCGTAGTGCTTTAATTACTAAAATCTGTAGTTATTTCGCGATATACATTTAAAAAACTATATGTGTAGTGTGTGTCTAAGGACCTCATTGAATCCTAGAAGAAATTTCAAGGCCCTGCGATGAATAATACAAGGTAAAAATCGATTTATAGTTTTTCTAAGTGATGTACAGGTTGAACTAAATGTAATATAAAAAATCTGGTTGCACCATTGGATTCCTCATATTTTTGTTAGTAAATAACCGTAGTTTCATATTTTTAGCTCTTTTGGCAGAATTTCTACGAATTTTTAAATAGTTTATTGAAGAATTGTTCACTTTATTAATTTTGCAAAGAAAGTAATTTTTTAATGCAATATGCTAAAACCTCTGGGACCTCGGACAACTGCCCGAACTGCCCTTCCACAATTACGCCAATGAAGAAATTCAACATGTTCATTACAAATCAGTTTTTCTACTCTTGGTATTAAAACATCATTTGACGAACTGGTTTCCATGGCGCTAAATAACATTTTAAACACACCTCGACAAGCCGTGGCTTTGGCCAGTTTTGGCTTTGGTCACGGGCTGAACATAAGTTGGCTCCTATATTTGACATTTAATTTTTGTGAAAAACTGAGGGAAATTAATGATTTCTTTTAATAATTGTCAAATTTTAACCATATATCAGTAAAATACACTTGCCTAAGTAGAATTTTGTAGCTATGTATAATGTCATTATGATTTAACCTAAAATTATTATAAATGAAATATAGACGAATTCATAACAAATGAATTTGTCAGGTAGCAGCTGTCAAAATGGTCTGTTATATTAACTTTAAATGTAAACTGTCAACATAATACTATTTTATATGCAGTTTTATAGGTATTTTGTATCATAAAAAAGTTATTTAAATTACATTTTGACAGAAACAGTTCCAAATTTAATCAAAAATATGCAAAAGTGAGGTTGGAATACTAGGTTGCTTCCTGACTATGACGTCATTCTGGATTTCTCTATTATTTATGAATTTATGTTGTGTAATTTGTGGTCGTAGAATAAGTATAGTAAGTGCCTCGTTTGTAAACTCTCTAGATTAGATACTTGTTTTTTATACACTCGCTACTCTCGTTCCTAAAAAACTCGTGACTAAAATGACGTTTATAAAACTTAATACCTAATATACTATTTTTAGATCATGTATATATTAGATACATCATTGAAGTTAACAGTGGGTTAAAATCATAGCTCATTTTTGCTGGAAATTGTTGATGTTTGTACACAACATACATTTAAAAATTTTGAACTTGAAGGAAATTTTTTAGTAACAATGTATACTAAATGTTACTACCTATCTACAATTTGTATTTAAAACGATGTTTCTATCTAGCACGATTTTCCAATTACAAGAAGTTAAAAATTCTACAAATTTATTAGAATTTTGACTTATCTGCTTACTAATGAAAACAAAAATAATAATTATTTACTTTACAAGTGGACAAAGTAAGGAATTATCCACGAGGGAAATTATAACTAATTTTCTCGAGTGGGTCATTCCTTTTTGCCCACGTGTGAAGTATAACGTTTTATCCAACACCTCTAAACAACTGCTTAAATATTTAAAAAATATTAAGTTCTAACCTTAAAGATCGTTACCATGGTGACTTTCAACAAGCAAAGTAAAAATTTATCCACAAGTGGGTATAATTTTGATCAAAGCCACAAGTGGGCAATCTTTTACTTTAATTGTTTAAAATCATCATAGTTATGTTGCTTTTATTAAGAGGTGTTGGATAAAATACGAGTATATAAGTGTTAATGACAAATACAATTTTGACTCTTTGACAAATAATTATGAATGAAAAGTCATAGTTTATATGGTTAATATACTTTAATATATTATAAAAACTACAATTCCCGAATTCCCTTCTACAATGGTATATTTGAGAGTAAGACCCTACATAATATTAGTAAAATTAGTTGGCACATCAAATTTTTAAAGATTTGAAGGCCTGTTTTGAGATTTCCAGTCTTCTCCATTCAGCGCATTGTATCTATTCCAATTATTCGTCTAGAGAAACAATTCTTCCGTTTTCAACTCCTTTGTTTGAAGAAACTTCCGTTCTGAAATTTGATTTTTCGTAACCATTTGGATTGCTTCGAGGAACAGTCTTATTAAAAATTTCTTTTTGAGATTGTTCAATTTTTTCTACATAATCTTTAAGATAAAATCTGAATCTTAAAATATTTATATGTTGCCGCATATCACCACCAAGGATTTGTAGATTTTTCGGAATTTTATCAGTGCAATTTATAAGTTGTATATACAAATTGTGATCTTCTTGTTTATAATTGTTTCCTAAAATTAATTTTAAAACTTCAAGTGCAGATTCATCAGAGAGTGTATCCAGCTGTAGAGGTGTTACGTCATCTCCCCAGTCATTTTCTTGGCTTGTGATGAGCATAAAAAAATTGTCTTTCTCGGGCGGCTCGTAGTCAAAAATGTCATTTCTGCATATGCCGTTATCAAAGACTAGTAAACAGTTTTCGTCACATCCTCCATAGATCTTATTCAGTTTTGGATGCAATTTGGCTAGTTCTTCTTTTACTTCGGCCTTGATCCAAATTAGTTTAGTCACTCTGTTATTATCCAAACAGCGCTGAGCGAATTGTTTAGATAATTCTGTTTTTCCATACCCGGATAGACCGCACAAGACAATTTTCTTATTATTTTTCTCAAAGAATAAAGAATCAAGTTCGTTGAATTCCTGATCACGGTAGCATAATCATTAGTTTTTTAATTTCACGGCCATGGAATGTGGTTATTTGTTTCGGTAAAGGGAAATCATCATAAGGCAACTCATTTTGTGTGTTCGAATATATAACAGTTACGTCACCATCAACTTCAACTGTTCCGTCAGTGCAATAAACGCCAAATGCACAGTTTTTTAAATTTGGAGAATTTTCTGATGCCATTGTTTAAACCTAAAACACAAATATAAATTTAATTAATTAATTATTTACGTACTAAGCATAGTGTGATGGGTAAATTCTCGGGATCGAATATTTCGGAAAATTCCTAGGATGTTTCCCGGGAAGTATTTTGGGGAATTTTCTGATTTTCCGGAGAATTCCTGTGGAGAAATTTACGATAAATTTCCTCATAAAAACCAAAGGCACAACAAACAAAACCAAGTTTAAGTAATGTAACGTTGCTAAATGTTCCAAGAAATAAGTCTGGACAGGTTGGAGCATGTCGGTAATGCTGCGCCTGCGTTATATTTCTCCGATAATTATCGCTATCGGGAATTGCCTTTTTTATTCTCGGGAATTTTCCTATTTATTCCCGGGAATTTCCCTATCTATTCCTGGAAATTTCCAAAATGGAAATGCCGAATTTTTTTTCGGGAAACGTGTTTAGCGAAATTCCAAGGAATTTTCTCGGGAAAAAAGAAAAGAACACATCACTACTACTAAGCATGGACCAGAAAGAATTTTTGACAGATTCGCAAAAATAAAAATAACTTATTTAAAGTAAAGTAAACACTTAGTACCATGAGTAGAAAGTTTTTCTAAATATTTTATTAAAATCTGGGACCTGCAGCGATATTTATTTGTATAGTTCAGGTTCGATTACGGTTCAAACAAACAAAATCGGTTCGGGTTTGGGTTTAGGTTCAAGAGGTTTACAATATAAGGGTTTTAAATCCTCTATTCTTTCAGGCTTTTTCGGATTTCGGTTCAAAAAATAATTATTAAAGCAACTCACATTACTTGTTTACCTACTTCTCAAAAAATTAATGGTTTATTGTAAATGAAATTTAAATTAATAAAATTAATAAACAAAAATAATTTCTTCATAAATATAAATGGTTACTTTTCGTTTACTTAACATTAAAAAATAGTTTTAACTCAAAACTAAATAGGCATATTTTTAATATTGCAGTCACATACTGAAAATTATTTTCGCTTTTATTAAAAAATATTTTCTAGGTTTCCTTTAAATTACTCCTTCAAATTTTTCAGAAAAACGAGCTCTCCATAGATATAGACAATTTAAAATCCATATAGGAGTGACATCATATCAGATAAATTCTATCCACCACGTTCACTAAATAAGCTATCTCTTTCTTACACATTTTACTCGTATAAATTTATACGTATATCGTATGTCATAAGGGGCGGGGCTTATCTATTTGTGTTTTAACGGCGGTAGCAGAACAATTATTCATAATATAAGTAGTATTCATTATATGAAATATATCTTCTTACATTGCTGACAACTTATCAATTTTCTCCTTCCTGTTGTGTCAAGTGTCAACAAAATATTTTGAGGTTAACGTGTTTAGTTATTTACTTTTGTTCTGTTTTATTAATCTTTGATTATTTCCTACAGAATCATGCGATGTATTAAAATGGTAAAATAATGATTAGAAAGACTGCCAGCACCATCTACTAAACTCATGCTGTACTAAAAAGTACGAATAATTTGCTTGTTTCTTTTTGACGTAACTCCTATATGGATTTAAATCGCCTTTACCTGAGTAACAGCAATCTTGTACCGCAAAATGGCATGACAATGATAATTTTAAAATGAACAGAAACCGATATTGAGGAAATGAGTTACCGGTTACAACAAAACGGTTCGATTACGATTCCGGTTCGTTATCCTTCAAATATAACGTTTCGGGTTAGGGTCAGGTCCAGGTCCCTGATTAAAATCTACTTCATTATGACAGGTAATTCCTTACACAACGTTTAATAAGTATTATTTACTTGACTGATTGCGTACCATACAATTTATAATCAGTTCTTCTATTCAAAAGGCTGTTTATTTTATTCTATCTCGTTCTTTTGTGCGATTTCAGTGTAATTCTGCAATTTATCGCATAATAAATAAGTTTTTTATCTTGCTTAGGAAAATAAGAAAACTTAGACAATTATTAATACATTTTGACAGCGAAAATATTGGGTGTCGCACAAAATTAATTCGAAAAAAAGTGTGAATTAATACAATGTACAATTTATTATAATTTTGTATAGGTACTTATTTTCATATTTATTTTGACAAAATCTAAGTACTTACCTATTTAGTATTGATGATAATAAATTTGAAATGTGCCATATTTGAAACAAACAGTTGATAAGTAGGTATTTTTACTTTGACATGGACAGATGGATACCATGCAGTTTTATATCACAATAAACGAAGATATAAAATAGGAATTCAAAGAACTGTAATCTTATCTTCATATCACAAATTGATAAGATATTTATTTGCAAATAAGAAGGAAACAAAAACCAAATACCTAAACCATTAACATTGATCAATGAAACTTTTTTATTCCAGCTGATAAATACACAATTTTTAAAGTTTATTATAATGCATGAAATATAAATAACGAATTCTGGATGTTACAAAATTCTGACAAGAAAACAAAATGAGAACAATGATACCTAATATTTTGTTCTAAATTTGTGTAGGTATGACAGTTACCTATTGCTATTATTATTGTTTCACACTTTTGTCATTTCCACTCCAGTAATTTTATAACAAAACATTAAAAATATTATAAACTATTGTTGCCAACTTTGAAACGGTTTATTCAAATATCAATTTTATTGACATGCCTGTGTAGTATTTTTCAAAAGCTATCATTTGGTATGCCACAAAGGGTATATTGCCATTTAAGGGGCTTTTATCACAGTGAAAAAGTATATTTAACAAATTACTCCCAACCTATTAATCCTATAAATCTAAAAAAAATACCGTATAAAGACATAGACAAAGGCAGTAAAAATCTAGCTACGTTGTCGAATTTTTTAAATTGTTATTATTATTATTTATAAACAATTAAATAATAATAATTCTGAGAAAAACTCTTCGTACCTATGATTGCATTGTAATTTAAATGTTTGTATCACATTATTATATAAAATTTTCAAATAGTAGCCGAGTAATTTGTTAAATAAATTTAAAAATTGCATGCGCACTAGACAATCAAAATGAGTATTTTCTAAACAAGAATGGAGCGAAACATAGCAATTAGATAAATAGAGACAACATGTGCTCATAAAACATTGGCTGTCAGCGCGGGTAGAGCACTGCAAGGCCCAGCCCGGCCCGGACGGGCCACGGACTACCCGGCCCGTAGGCCGGGCCCGGGCTTTATTTCGTTTAAGTATAGTGGGTTTCGGGCCTAGCCGGGCCTACCAAATCACGGGCTGGGGCCTAACCGGGCTTACTATTTATTGTATTATGACGGACTTGGGCCGAGCCGGGCCTGTTATGCTACGGGCTTGGGCCGAGCCGGGCTTGAGCCAAACCGGGCCCGATAGGCTACGGGCTTGAACCGAGCTGGGTCTTTTATGCTGCGAGCATAGGCCGAGCGCGAGCTTTTTAAATTAAAATCTTATTTCTAAGTTATATATTACAATAATTTCCTACAGTTACTAAACAAATTTGCAGAGCATTATACTAAATATAACACGTACACAAACTAAATTTTAGAGCCAAGTCGGGCCGGGCCAGGCCGGGCTTCAAAAAATCATGGGCCGACAGGGCTGAGCCGAGCCGGGCCGGGCCGAGCTTCAAAAAATCATGGGCCGGGCAGGGCCGGGCTTCGAAAAACCATGGGCCGGACAGGGCCGGCCCTTAAAAAATCTCGGGCCGGGTAGTGCCGGGCTTCGAAACATTATGGGTCGGGCAGGGCCGGGCTTTGTTTTATTTTAAAATTTCGGGCCGGGCCGAGCCGGGCCAAATAGCAGGTGGGCTTCGGGCTGTCCGGGCTTTGGTAAAATTTGAAATTGTCGGGCCGGGTTGGGCCGGGCCTAATAATAAAATTACGGCCCGTGCAGTGCTCTAAGCGCGGTACCTGAAATAACGGTAATTTGTGATCTAGCAGCGCTGAGCGATAAAACCCCCTTAAGATTTAAAAATTGAGAGTAGTGAGGGTGAGATGAGTGATTTAAAAAAACAAAAACATTAGTAAAATGTGGCCCCCTAGATGTTAATACATATTACGCAAACTGGGTATGTCTATCACAATCCGTTTCCAAGTTATTAAGGATGGATCGTCTTAAGCGCATCGTCCAGTATATACTCAGTTTACGATCAAATTTCTCTTACACGAGTTTCACCGTATGTAAGGAATTCGATAAACCTTTGCTCGTCACTTTTGTTTATTGTCCTTCGCCGTCTCGATTCCAAGATCGCAATCTCACCTCTCTGGAAATGTGAGGACGGCGAAGAAAAGGTAGAAATAAATGTGAACAAAGGAACAGAACACCGATAAGTGTGATACGATTGGTGAGAATTTCTTTGCTTTATTTTGGTGATGTTTTGTGTAGGTATTTTATTTTTGGTAAGAATAAATAATATGGGAATAACGTCCTATTCATATAAGGAAGATTCTTTTATGCTTCTGAATCCTCTGTGAACCAATTATAGTAATAATAATCGATTTTCCCAGATTTTTTTTGTACACATACATCTAGTCATTTCCACAAACAGGGTTGGTTTGTCACGAACCCCTAGAAACAAAAACTCATATTTTTAATTTTAACACTACATTTATAATTTTTTTCATAAAATTTCAAATAATAATTGATTATCGAAAATCGATTATCGAATACTTATTAAAAATATAAATTTGCAATATTCGATAATCGATAATCAAAATAATCGATAATTAAAAAATCGATTATCAATATTCGATAATACTTATTGTTAAGGAAGGAAAAATCAATGACTGGAAGTCAGTCACAAGATTTGAAGGCTTTATTTCATCTCCAACCGGTTTCTACCCCACATGGGTCATCTTCAGGGACTACTGTGAAATTTAATAAAAAAATTAGTAAAAGAAATAACAGACATTTACAATTTTTTTTAATTAAATTTCACTGTAGTCCCTGAAGATGACCCATGTGGGGTAGAAACCGGTTGGAGATGAAATAAAGCCTTCAAATCTTGTGACTGACTTCCAGTCATTGATTTTTACTTCCTTATCTCATCATCCAGTCAAGAAGTTTTCATTACAATACTTATTGTATTATCGATCATCGATTAATCGAAAAAATCAATTATTTCTCATAATCGATTACGAAAAGTCAAAATTGCACATCCTTATGCGTACCTTTTCTGACATTTGTGAGATGCTCCATCTCATCTACTATTAGAAGGAGAGATGGATCATTTTTTATTTTTTATAAAATTATTATTTTTGTTTATACAGGGTGGGGCAGTGAAACGGGCGATTTTAAAATGACTATAAAAAACCAACAAGTTATTTTTTTACAAATTTATTTATACCACCTTAAAGTACGTAAAAAACATTAAAGAAAAGTGTTTTTCATTATTTAAGTTTTATAAATTATATCTTGCAGATATAATTCCATTAAAAAATAACGATTTTTTACTATTTTTTGCATTAAAATTAATGTTTCATTCAATTTAACTTTAAAATAAAATCTGAAAAAATTCGGACAATATCTCCACATCGCAAATAATTTTTTCACTGCGGTAAAACTAATTCGAAATCCTTTTAAATGCTCGAAAAAAATCACATTTATCTCGTTTATGGTGTTTCCTTGAGGATCGATGGAGGTGCAAATACTTAAAAAAAAAAATTTCTAAAAGATTTTCAGGTTGGTTGGGTCAAAACCGGTTGGGGCCGCCAGACCATTCTTAACCCGCTACCCTCTTTCATAGTCGAAAGAAAAACTAACCAACAAAACTTTCTTTGAAATGCAATTTATGTGTTCCTTAAGTTTTAGACAACGTTGTAAGGAACACATAAATTGCATTAAATTTAATCGAGGACATTTGAACTTCAACTTCGCCAAACATATCCTAGATTCTGGCCATGCTTTTGATCCAAAAAATTTTGAAGTTTTACAAGTCAGAAATAAAAGTAGAATTCTTAATAGTTTAGAAAACATTGATATTAGAAAATTGCTTAAACAATAGTTATTTGTCCAACTAGAGAGGAAAGCGCTTCTTTTTCCCACTCGAGCTCGAAGTTTGTGTCACGAGCGAAGCGAGTGAGGCAATCGAGCAAGAGTGGAAAAAGAGCTTTCCTCTCGTGTTAGACACAACATTTTTTTCACGACATATTTAAAAACATTGTAAATGTAGAAGAAACACATAACTAGAAGTTAGGTTATAACTGCCATCTGTCAGAATGACGTTTGAAAACAACGAAATGCAGCCAATATGCCAAATTTTTAAGTTGTAAAATCGTGAAATAGTAGAAAAAGAAAGTATAAAACATAATAATTGTAAAATAATAGTTTACAGTATATCACTATAAAATCAGAATTTTCAATAAAATAATAAATTTACTTACAATTTTTAAAATATTTCATCGTAAAATAACATTGTTGGTAAAGCTGCTTACTTTCCTCTCTAGAGAGGGAAAACCTACTTTCCTCACTATTTCGCGAGAAGAACATTGTGTTTTCTCCGCATGTCGTGAAAAAAAAATTTTCCTAAACGGCCAGGTAGCGGAACGACCATCCCCACTACTCGACCTTGTCATTTAAAGCTTTGTTTTTTTTGCATCTCACGGCCAATTTATTGCTGTCTGACCATGGTCTTGTAAAGGTCCATTCAGACTTCCGAAATCAAAAGCTTGAAATTATAAATCCAATCTTGTGCAATACCTTCGTGCAACAAAATCAATCAGTGCTTTCACAGTTCCGAAATCACAACCGTCAAAATTTAGTTTGTGCTTCTGTCAAACCTGTCAAATATTTTTACCTGGAATTTAATAATATTAAAGTAGTGAACGGTAAGTAAATTACTTACCGTTTTATTTAGCCTAGCAACCGGTAAGGCATGGTAAGTTGATAAAAAAAGACCAATTGTGCAAAAACTTTCTTACCGTTTCTCATTGACAAAATATTATGGTAATGCCTGTAAAGTTACAATGGGAATGCACGCAACACCCGTCCAAAAGGAAGGTTTTGTGACGGGTCAAAATTTGCGAGTGAGTCTTTGTTGGATAATTTTAGTATTTTGTGCGATGTGTGACGAGATAGGTGCAAAGATAAAAAATATAAACTTCTGCTGGTGCTGGTAATGCACCCCAGGCGATATATTTTTTAATTCAAGGTCAAATGTCTTGTAATTGAAAGTTCTTCTTGTCACCCCTTCATATACTTGCCTAAATTGTTCTCTTTAATAAATAATTATTTTTATCTACGACAAAAGTATAAAATTAAGAGGCGCGTTCGGAAAATACCGAACTCCTGAACGTCAATCGTCATTTCCAAAGTGTGGTGGGTTCAGGTGACGTTAAGCCCTTCTTTTTGCAGTTAATCGAACAAAAAATGTAGGTAAAGAAAACTGAGCATAGAATGTACTGTCTAACTAGAGAATCTACCAGTTCAACAGCGAAAACATTATCATCGTTGTCCCATCTTATCTCATTTAATTTATAACACAGGCGAATGAAAAATATCTTCTTGTTAACAAAGGTTCAATTTATGTCTCTCTGTGTTCAGAAATTAAAAATTGCTTTTTGGTCACCAGAGAAAAAATCATAAAAATCGAGAAAAATGGCTGATTTAAGTCTTTTTTTTTCAAAATCATAAGTTAAAGATGAAAAATAAAAACAGAGAGACCTAACATCTTGTGGTAACAGGTTCATATGTTGTAACTAAAGAAAAAACCTCTAAATATGAACTGATCATGGGACGTGCACACCTCTGTTTTACTATAAATTTGACCACCAGACGGGCCCCTTAACCGACATTAACATTAAATGTATGATGTTTGCTGAATAATGTCATGTATTAATCCCACAGGGAATAGTAATCAGTATTCCCTCCTTTGCACCAATCAGAAAATTACTTTGCCTGACTCTATTTCTCCCTGCAAATTATTTAAAAAAATCTGATGTGGCCAGCACAAAACCTCCCGCCATATCTAAACATAAATGTATATGTACAATCCGGTGCCCATTTAAAATATACAAATAAAGATCTAAAATATTCATACACAAAAATTTGCATCACCTGAATCAAAAGATTCATTCACAGAAAAACTCTTCTGAGTTGAAGCTATCCTCCGTTCAATTACTACATTTAATATCTTACTTATGACTTATATGGCGTTATATGTCAATATTATTTACACAAAAACAAAAATCAACTGATTATGGCTTACAAGATTATTTTATTTGACAAATTTAGTTTTTAAATTTTACTACAGTTCTTTAATGCTACCAGATATAGACAATTAATACAAAGCTTGACTACAGACTAAATTGTTCTAATCTACACAGCATAATTTTACCTTATTTTTACTTACATTACAATAATATAACATACATTTACATAAAACATCAACAATTAATATTTCTAATATATTTAATAAACCAAGCTTTGGTGGTCTACTGGGAGTGCTTTATTTGACCAAACGTTTTTTACAGTCAAACGGTCATTTGACCGAATTTTTATTCGTTTAACCTGTTATTTCACCAAACAAAGTTTATCTAACACGGGTATTTGGTCGAACTGTTATTTGACCAAACTGGCATTTTACCAATCTGTTATTTAATGAAACGCTGTTAAACCAAAACGTTATTTGACCAAATTGCCAAAGCGACAGACGCTAGTGACATCTTTAAGACACTATTTGTAACTGTGTCGTAGTATAGGCGAAAAAAGCTGACTGTAGGAGGCAGCACTGACGTGCTTTGAATGACACCGTTTTATTATATCTGCGATAATTTAAGTGTTTTGTTAAATTAAAGACCATTTTCTTGACGTTTTGTTTAAATGGGGATGTAATATTAAAATTGTTGATGGCAATAAAAATAAATCTTGAAAAAACCCTTCACTTGCAGCTTATTAGAGGTCAGCCACTTCGACTTTTTTCGCCTATAGTCAATCCGTCATTTGATCAAACTGTTTTATTGTTACTTCCCCGATCTATGTAATAGAGGGAAGTATTGTAATCGTGATTTTTTGACAGTTCGAGATTTTGGTGAATCTTCACGTTTTAGACCCTACTGAACCCAAAAAACATAATTAAAAAAAAATCGGTCTGTCGGTCTGTAGGTCTGTCGGTCTGTCTGGATGTTGCATAACTTAACAACGCGTTGGAATTTTGGACTGAAATTTTATATTTAAGATCTTGAGCCAAAATCTGACTTCAAGTTCGTTAATGAGCTTTATTCAACCAGTGATACCAACTTTATAAAATTTTTATTTTTTATTTTTATCAAAATTCTATCGTGTGTGGTATCAAATTAAAGCTCTCGGGAAAAGAATTCTAGTAGAAAAACAAAAATAACATTAAACGATCGTCAATTGTTTTTTATTATAAATTATTCAAATTATATCGAGTTTTGTGTCAATTTAAAGCGCTTGGGGAGATACATTTAGTAAAAATGTAAAAAATGACATTTATGCGATTGTCAATTGTTTCTAAAAAAATTATTCAATTTTTTTTATTCAATCAGTGGTACCAACTTTATTAACATAACTTATTTTATTTTTATTAAAATACTATCGTGTGTGGTATCAAATTAAAGCTCTTGGGAAAATAATTCTAGTAGAAAGATAAAAATAACATTTAACCGGTCGTCATTTTTACCTTCCGCTTACCTGTAAAGGAAGGTATTGGAATCATGCAAAAAATCGGGTTGTGAGTTTTAAGTGGATGAGCACGAATTAGGGTCCTTACAACTCATTTTTGATAGTTTCTCGATGATGTCTGTATGTATGTGTGTGTGTGTGTGTGCGTGTGTGTGTATGTGTGTGGTCCGGGCCGATGCCGGATGTCGCATAACTCAAATACGAATTACCCAAAAATTTTGATATTTGGTATTTTGCAATTGTATACGAATAGGAAGAGCTCATTAGATTTTGGTACAAATATCTTCACCGGAAGTGATATTTTTTGAAGATTGAAAAAGAAAATTGTCAAAAATTTATATAAATTTGGATAAATATAGTATTTATTTGTAATAAGAATAAGAAGCAAAGTTATTTGCAACTTACGTTATAAAAAAATTGTCTTTATCTGGTAGCATTAAAGAACTGCAATAAAATTTAAAAAATAAATTTATCAGATAAAACGTTGAAATCTTGTAATCAATGTTCGGTTGACTTTTGTTTCTGCGTAAAAAATATTGACAGGTGAGACGGGTGACAAGTTGAAATATTAGCGCCATATAAGTCATAAGTGAGATATTAAATGTAGTAATTGAACGGAGGATGGCTTCAACACAGAATAAATTTCGTGTGAATGAATCTTTTGATTCAGGTGATACTAATTTCTGTGTTTGAATATTTTAGATTTTTATTTGTATATTTTAAATGGGCACCGGTTTATACGTATACATTTCTGTTTAAAGTGTAGATATGGCGGAAGGTTGTGTGATGGCCACGTCAGATTTTTTTAATACATTATTCAAATTATACCGAGTTTGGTGTCAATTTAAAGCTCTCGAGGAGATGAGTTTTAATAGAAATCTAGATAGGTATGTAAAAAATGACATTTATGCGATATTCAAACAAATTTATTTAAATTTTGCTGAATAAAGCATAAAATTAAAGGCGTTACGAAATAAGTTATTAAAACTTATAGTCGGGGAAGTACTGTGGTGGACACAGCAGATTTTTTAACTTGACATTGCCAAGTTTAAAATAAAACAGTTTGGTCAAATGACGGGTCGACTATTACGAACAGCAATATCGTCTGTCGTTTTGGCAATTTGATCAAATGGCGATTTGGTCAAATAACGTTTTGGTTTCATTAAATAACAGATTGGTAAAATACCAGTTTGGTCAAATAACAGTTCGGCCAAAAATACCCGTGTAAGATAAACTTCGTTTGCTGAAATTACAGGTTATCAGAATTAAAATTCGGTCTTCAGGAATAATAGCATCCATAAGAGCGTCGTTGTATAATATACTATTATTTAAGAATTTAAAGCTTCAATTTAGAGCATTACGCCTGGTTTTCACTGAGTAATGTGACGATTTTTTCGTTCGCAATAACCCAAAAAGTTACATAGAACACAATTGATTTTGTGGAAATCTATGAACCAGAATTAGTAGTTTACTTAAAGAACAATAAGGAGTTTATTAAATATTTATTAATTTCTCATTAGTGTTTAATTCAGGCTTAATATTCAACTACAGTAGCCGCTATATTGTTCGCTGTATGATTATTAAACCCATAGAATTGTATTTCTAATTTTAAACTGCGTGTTAGAAAATATACTTATAATTTTTTTGTCAGACTGACCCGATACAGAAATTTTCGCATTCTCCAAATGGCAAGTCCTGCATACAATGTATTACACTTAATGACCTTAAAAACTCTTATATTTTATTGTTGCTTATTAATGATAAGAAATATGTGAAAAAAATTTACTCCTTATAATGTACAATTTAATGGCCTTGTAAAAAATGATCTTATATTTAATTGTTGCTATTAATGATTAGAAATACCTATGTGAAATAAATTTTTACTTTTATTACATGTTACAAGCAATAATAATAAAATAAAAAAGTTATTTATGATCCTAAGAATATTTACAAATTTTTCCCACGGTATTGGAATATCTGTCACTAGTAACATTTTTTATTGTTTATTTTTTAAATAATAATAATTAAATTACTCTTATATACATACAGGGGTTTCATAACTTCAGGTACATACGTTAATTGTATTATGTTGTTTGATGTTACGAATCAAAAAGAATTTTCCCAGTCAAAAACATTTCGTTGCCACTGCCACTTGGTGGAGTAATTATTGTTTAATTAAAAATAATTAAATTGTTTGTTTATATTACTTGTGATGTAAATTAAGATATTGATTACCTAGTTCTATTGTTTGTTTAGTAGGAAAACGAATCCAGTGCAGTATAACAAAAACTGCTGCAAGTAAACTACCCTTAATTTTTCGAATTTAAAAAAAATTCTTTTTGATTCGTAATTTTATCGATACTCCTAGCTTTCCTTTATAAAAACAATTTAAAAAATCTGATGTGGCCAATAGATGATCTCTCGTCATGCTCTACTATTTTACTAATATAAGTAGGTAATTGGAAAATGGTGCTAGATAGGAACAACTTTTAGAATATAATTTGTAGATAGTAACATTTAGTATACATTTTTATTTAAAAAATTCCTATTAATCCATAAATTTTGAGGATATTCCAGAAAATCTCTTCACATCTTTAAGAAACTACCACTTCCGGTTGCACGATCAACACCAAAATCTAATCAGATCTAATCTAGGATGTCAGAATATTTCCTCTCTTACAGTACCTACTGAGTGGCGAGAGGTAAAAATCAGTACAAATTTTCTTTTAAATGGTTTATCGCAGTACAAGGGTCCGAAAATCAGTAATGTATTGACAAAATCAGTACGATAGGTAGTACTAAATATCGATTATCAAATTAAAGGTCTTGCAAATGTTGGTTGTCAAAAGTAAAAAAAATAATTTTCTGGATTCGTGTTCAGTAGTAACTGCCGTTTAATATTTTTACAGTAATTGAATCACCCTGTAGCCTTTATACTAATCTTAAAATTAAAAGTTTAAATAACAGTCTCAAATACGTATACATAAATACATACAACATATATATTTGTGAACAACAGTTTCATGCAACAAACATAAATAAGTTTCTTAATACATATACAAATATTATTTCATGGAAAATAGTATAAGTAATTATTTTCTTAATACATACATAAATACAAATACATTAATATTAGTTATTATAAGGTTGAATAATTACCCGCAATATCAGTCATATAACATATATTCTTCTTCTTACATAACCGACGTTTCGGTTTACACTTAAGGTGGTTGGTTTCTAGTTGTTAAAATGGTGAAAAGTATGTTTAGTTTTCCCATTAAAATTGAAGTAAGAATTGAAATTTTCGAATTAACTAAGATATTTTTGAAAAGTTTAAGGATGCTCTCTCTTTGCTCTAATGCCAGTTTTTTTTAGTTTTTTCTTCAATTTTTTTATATGCAAGGCTAAACATGTCCAATTTTGTGAATATTTCATGTGTATTTTAATACAATCCTACATAAAAATTAAAAAAAGTGGCATTAGAGCAAAAAGAGGGCAACTTCAAGCTTTACGAAAACGTCTTATTTGTTTAAACAATCTTATTGTTTAAATCAATTTTATGGGGAAAACTGCATGTTGTTTTTCGCTATTTTGACGGCTTGTGTTGATCCATTTTAAATTTAATTTTCTGGCATACAAAATTCAAAAAGTGTTCAATTTATTTATTCTGATATATAATTTAAATCTTTGTTTATTAAAGAAATACAGAGCGTTCAGCAAAACCTATAATTTGACTGCGCAACCGCCTTAAGAGGAATCCCCACTAGTTTTGAAGATCCATTTAACGAATGAAGCGATGCCGTCACAAACCATTGTTACCCATTGTGACGACATCGGTTGATTCGATGAATGAACCGTATTTAGCCATTTTCTACTACAAAAGGGGTTTCGTTGGACACATGAAATTACCACTAGTTTTAAATATTTTTAAACAATTTTTTTTAAAATGAAAGATTAAAGTCTAGGCTGTGTCCGCTTAGTGTCACTTTTTTAATTTTTACTTTAGTTTTTTAATATTTTATCTTCAAAGTTCTTAAAATTTTACTAACTTTGGAGCTTAAAAAATACATGTAAAAATTTAAATTAAAAAAAATGGCACTAGACAGACCTAGAGACGTTCTTTTATCTTTAAATTTAAAAAAAGAGCAAACAAATCGGACCAAAATTAAAGTCAATTTCATGGGCCCAACGAGAACATATTTTTGCTTAATTTTGTAGGGGTGGGCATTCCTCTTAAACCTTCTTCAGGGTTATGTAAGAAGAATATATGTTGTGCGACTGATATTACGAGTAAGTATAAGTTTTCAACCTTACATGTCTGCTGTCTGCTCAGTCATTTACTTATAATAATTACTTTATCAGTAATTATATTCGTAGAAAATATAATCAAATACATTTAGATAAAACACCCCATACATTTTTTAAGATTTAAATTCTACATAAAATTCTAATTACAACCATGTATTTTTTCGATTTAGATTTCTAAGTAAAATAATAATTAAAATTTTATAGGAACAAATCGAAAAATTTCTAGTTAGCTATGAAATAAAAGACAGAAAGCAGGTTTTATGATAGTAAAAATGTCAGTTTGTTAACAAAATAGTATATTACATTATAAGTCATGAAAAATTTAATTGCAGACGAGAAGGCTTGTTTGAAGAATTCGAGGATGCACAGTGTCCGAGCATTTCTTCAAACCAACCGCGTGATGTATTCTATTTTTTTTTTAATCGGCAATTATAGAAGCTTAAAATTATAGAAAAAATTAAGTTTGCATAAATCATCAGAGCTGCGACAAATTTTAGAAAACGTTGTCATGACAAGTAAACAAAGTGACAAATTTTATTAAAGTACCTACTGAGAAAAATACTACTGTTGACATTTCTTTACAATTTAATTATGATTTATAGTAAATTTTCAAAATGGCCCCCATTTTCTTGAATATATAGTAAAACTATAATTTAATTATTTTATTTATTATTTTACTTAGAAATTATTTCATTAAAAATATAAGTAATACATACATAAATACAAATACAGTAACATTGGTTATTATAAGGTTGAATAATTACCCGAAATATCAGTCATATAACATAATTCTTCTTTTTACATAACCGACGTTTCGGTTTACACTTAAACCTTCTTCAGGGTTATGTAAGAAAAAGAATATATGTTGTGTGACGGATATTTCGAGTAATTTTTCAACTTTACATGTCTGCTCAGTCCAAGGCTCAGTCATTTTCTATCAGTAGTCACTTTATCAGTAATTATATTCGTAGAAAATATAATCCCTTTCTTAATACCTACATATATTCATCATTACCCTTAAGAGGCCCGTCTACTTCCTAAAATTCAGCATAGAATGTACTAACGTAGCGAGTGTTTTGTGGCCAGTACAAGAATGGTAAAATTTCATTCCAACAAGAATAGATCTACAGATGTGCCTTTTTAAAATTTTGATTGAAACATTGTACATGATTATAAAAATACCGAAAATTAAAAAAAAAATTCAATTTATGCAAACTTTACTCGGTTATATCTCATGATAGAAATTAATTTTTTAAATTTTAAAAAGGCACATCTGTACCTGTACATCCATTTTTCCTCTCTTAAATGTTTATGAAAACATTATCCTGAAGTCAATAATAATTTGATAGTTTACTCGCGAAAACACGTTTACAGTATTTTTCAACTTCAAAATGACATTGCATAGCTAGGATGCGGCAAAGTACGAGTTTCGGGCTGATTTCAGGCAGCCGTAGTAGTGGGGAAAAGAATGAAATAGAAAAAAAAATTGAGAGTATTCTAACAATTCGGAAAAAACGTAAGACGGGCCGGTTACATATGCAAATAAGTATATCCACATCATGTTGAAAAATCAAATATTCTTCTGTTGTATGACTCATATTTTGAGTAATTTTTCAACCTTACATATCAGCCCAGTCGATGAATATAGTCATTTTATGAGAACTTATATTCGTAGAATAGTATATTGTACAACAAGAGTGGATGTGATGCCTACATCGCACGAGAACGAGTTTGAAGTCACGACCCCATAGGGAGAGTGTCTGCAAACGTTCGCGTGCGATATAGGCAATTCACTCGAGTTGTACAGCCTATTTTTTCGAGTAAATGCCACACCACCGAAAACCACAGCGTATAAAAACCATACCGCCTAATAACCACACGTTCGAAAAACCACAGCGTATAAAAGTTCCCCCACCACAATGTCCAGCTACCCATATACCAATTTTCACACTTCGATTTGCACATTTATTTTTACCCAAAATAATCAATACTAACAAAACCCTAATAGCCCAACAGATCTCTGTTTTTTTAATAAACTAATCAATACTAACAAAACCCTAATTGAGTCCAACAGAACTCCGTTTTTTTAAAAAATAAACTAATCAATACTAACAAAACCCTAATTGAGTCCAACAGAACTCCGTTTTTTTAAAATAAACTAATCAATACTAACAAAACCCTAATTGAGTCCAACAGAACTCCGTTTTTTTAAAATAAACTAATCAATACTAACAAAACCCTAATTGAGTCCAACAGAACTCCGTTTTTTTGACATAAACTAATCAATACTAACAAAACCCTAATTGAGTCCAACAGAACTTAAGTTAAGTAGGAGTAAATTATACGCTGTGGACATTGTGGTGGGGGAACTTTTATACGCTGTGGTTTTTCGGACGTGTGGTTATTAGGAGGTATGGTTTTTATACGCTGTGGTTTTCGATGGTGTGGAACACTTCGATTTTTTCTACGATCAAATAACGAAATATAGTTTTTTAAATAAATGCACTCAATATAATGCCAAAAATTATTTAAAAGTAGGGTTACATCAATTATTTTTTGACATATGACATTGGAATAATTGTTGCCAACTTAAAAACTCTTAATTTTATTTGCTTTTGTAGCAATAAAATCATGCTAAAGCTAAGTTTCCATGCATGTGTTTCATCCGTTCCGTTCTATCCGTCGCAAGTTGTGATTGGCTAAATTCAAATTATGAAAAATTGGCGCGTTGGTAAATGCAGCGATGGACAGAGTTCGTCTACTCTCTACTCGTTGCAGCGTGACCTTGAAAACGGATGCTTTGATATGACATTTTGACAGTTAGCAAGTGGTTTCATACGGATATTCGTACTATTTGTATTTGTTTGGTTTACCTAAGCAACATCACTAGCTTCGAAAGTTTATAACATCTTAATAAATATTATGTCATAACACCAGGGAATCTAACCTTTAAAGAAGTACCAATCAAAACGGATGGAACACAACGGACACATGTGAACAGTCTAAATTTCATACGTCGTCAAATTTGCAGCGACGTATAAAACGGAACGGATGAAACGCATGCATGGAAACTTAGCTTTAAACATAATTAATTATTAAATAAAAGTTGATTTAATGTTTTTAATAATTATTTGTCATAATAAAAACATAATTTGCACGCATTAATAATATTTTGACGCATTTTACCTTGAATTTCATATTCACACCTGGTATGGATATGACATCCCTATCCACACATGATAGTAGCTGCGTTCAATGAAGCTACAGTAGAATCGGGGAGACAGCCGAGGTACGTCATCAAAAAATGTAACTAAATTATGTGACGTCAGCTGTGAACATGTTTACATTAGTTCTTTGAATCGTAATGTAATATGATGTGTATGTTGCAACAATGTTGCAACAATCACGAAATGTTATTTTGAAAAAGACAGATTTAAGAAAAAAGATATAAACCAAACAATTTTTACAATTTTTGTTTTCGTTTCAGTTACTTTAATATTATCAAGTTTTTCACCAAATGATGACGTACCTCGGCTGTCTCCACGATTCTACTGTAGCAAGTTTCTTTATGCTGATTGGTGCAACAGTGTAAATTTAATAATGTTACTATGTTTTGTCTATCATTTTAATAGCGCTAGCGCAGCAAAAGCAGCAGTTTTTTTGCTAGCACTGTTGACATAATTTGCTAGTAAAACTGTCAAATTTTCACTTGTACACAAATTCGATTGATTTGCTAAGTAGTATCCAGTAGGGAGTAAAAAAATTCAATCCCTTATACATACCGGGTGTTTCATGAAACAGGCGCACCCCTCGAAAAATAGTATTTCAAAGTCAATTACAATTATATATTATAGGCGCATTAAACAATAAATATTCAGAATTTTATGTAAAATCAAAATCTTAAAAATTTACGGGGCGTTCCATTTGAAATAAGGAAGTTGATGTCACTGCCGGTTAAAGAGGAAATAATAAAAATTCATTATTTATGTAGTTTAATGCGCCTTGAATGTAGTTTATAAACCTATAATTTAAATGTAATTGACTTTAAAATACAATTTTTGGGGGGTGCGTCTGTTTCAGGAAATGCCTGCTACATTGATATTGGTCATGATCTACAGAGTAGGTAAAGTTTGTACAAAAATATATCGTTATAGCTTTGACTTACTAAGCTTGCGGAATGCCGCACACAGCAGGGAGTAGCACTACCTGGCGCGAGGGGAAGGATTAGCAAAATTTAAAATACACTTGGGTTTTTCATTTCAATTTTAAAATTTCTATTAGTAATGAATTCCGAAAATCAAATAAGGGATTTGATCTTTTCGTCAAATTAGGAAAAAACAAGATTAGTGAGAACATATCTTGAGAGAATTAAGATTTTTAAATTAAGTAACAAAATATTGCGTGTTTAGAGGTGTAGCAGTTTCTGCTTTACTCATTGCATATTAAAAATTTGAAGGAAAAACAGGTACTAGATGTTTGTGAAAGAATTAATCTAGGATTATGCCCAGTTAGAATTCTGAAAAAAATCTTTGAAATCTATATACAAAATTAATGAAAAAGTGTGTTTTAAGCAATTTTTTACATGGTTTTTCTTATTATTAAGAGGTTTATTAGAAAATGTAACTCGGCATAAACCTAGTTGCATTCTTCGTCTGTAAATAAATTTATGACATTTAGCTTTATCTATAAAACTTCGTGAGCATTGTAGAAATTGCTAGACTGCTTTTCCGTATTTTTAGTGAGCGTTTCTATGCATTTACATAGGACAAACGCGGTGTAATTGTAAATTGGAAAATATTTAATACGTACCTGTTCTTTCAACGCCATAAATCAAGCTTAAATCCGCTTAAATGTTTAACAATAGGCCTGCTGTGCGGGCCATAACGATATACCTTTGGACAAACTATACTAAAATATTTAGACAATGTTTAAATATTAGGTTCATCCTCCGGGGGTGAGGGGGTCTTGTCAATGTAATCCATTTCCTCTTCAAAGTCGAATGTAGTGAAATACCTAGCTTGCATGAACTTCCCTTCCACGGGTTTGTCTGCCCCCGAGTGCTGTTGAGGGGGGTGGGACGGCGACCCAATTCTGGGGTAGTTGGGCTGGGGATCTGCTGCCACTCTTCGGGACGTTTTTCGGGGAGTGTTGATTATTCTGAAACAGAAAATGATTTTTTTCAATACCTGCATCGAATCACTATTGGCACGGAAGTGAGGTATTTTTGACCGGTCAGTCATTTTCCTCCCTAGGGCGGAAATAGTTATTTGTCCAACTAGAGAGGAAAGCGCTTCTTTTTCCCACTCGAGCTCGAAGTTTGTGTCACGCCGAGCGAGTGAGGCAATCGAGCAAGAGTAGAAAAAGAGCTTTTTTATTTTTGTGAGGTATTTTGCATTAAATCTAGACTTGGGATACATCATTGGATTCAGAATTATGTAAAAATATATAAGATGTTCCATTTAAAGTAAGAAAGTTGATGTCATTTCCGGGTTAACCAAAAAGTTGTCAACTTTAGTATCAGAATTTCGAGAAAGAGGACAATTGTATTAAAAATGAAAAAAATGAACCCGTAAAAACAAAGTTTTTGACTATAAATCCTTTATATATGAGACTCGATCGATATTTATTTATATTTTTGTTTTCATTGTAACTCTTTCTTAGATAGTGTGTTTCAAAATCAAGAAAGAGTTAAAAAGAGTAGGGTATGGCGGGAGGTCTTGTGTGCTGGCCAAATTTGATTTTTTCTTGTGCCAAAGTAAATGTTTGGTCACAACGGGCCTATGTACCAAATTTCAGAGTTAAAAAGCGTAGGGTATGGCGGGAGGTCTTGTGCTGACCACATCAGATTTTTTCTAGTGCCAAAGTAAATGTTTGGCCAAAACGAATCTATGTACCTAATTTCAGATTGATTGGATATAGGGAAATGGGTTTGGGGTATGGCGGGAGGTCTTGTGCTGGCCACATCAGATTTTTTCTTGTGGCAAAGTGCATTGTTAGGTGACAAAAGTCTATTTCCAACATTTCAGCTCGATAGGATCTCGGGAAGTGGGTCATTTTTGACTTTTGTTTTTTTCCCGTACGTACGCATAACGGTGAAGTTAATATAAAGGATTTAAAAAGTTACCGGACCCGGACATCTACCTTAAAAAAGAGGATATGTCCGGCAAAAAGAGGACGTCTGGTAACCCTACTCCCTCAAGGAGTGGTATGGTCTATCTATTGAGTTTAATCAGAGCGATAAACGCATATTTCGCTTAAGTGTATTTTGATGATGGTGGTCTATATAGCGCGTCTATACGAAGAGCGTTTCGGTAGACGCTGCGTCTAGAAATCGCGTTGCCTGTGGGGCAATCGAGACGCCGCGATTCAGAAGTCGCGGAGTATTCGTACTGCATTTAAATATGTCAAAGGGCTATAGATTGAAATTTTGTCATGCTGAAGATGAACTACTAATTGCGAAGCATCTATAAGGCAAAAATGCGAATTACAAAAATCTAAATATTAGAGATAATATGATCAGACTTTAATAAGATGCTGAAACATCCTTCTTTTTATGTTATTTATTTTATTTCTTTGTTTCTTTTACATATTATAAGATCACCATCTTCTCCATCTTTTATCCAAGGATAAGTATTAGTATCCATCGTCTAAATTCAGATGTTGTAATGAGGACAGTACTAAATCGCGTGCTTTAAAACGTGGAAGATAGACCACCTCAATGCGATTAAACGTAGCGTCTAATCGAATAGTTTACTAGCTGCGACAAAACGCAATAGATACAATTTCCTCTCACCTCTTTTTCACGCACTCGAGCGAGCTGGTCTTGAGCGCTGAGGTGCTGGGCACATCCCGCTGCGCGTAGCTACAGCTGGGCTCATCCAGCTGCGCATAGCTGCAGCAGGGCTCATCCAGCGCGTAGCTACAGCTGGGCGCATCCAGCGCAGCTGTCGCTGTCGGCTGCTGGGTGCAACGGGAAGCGTTCATAGCCTCCTGCAGTTCCCGCTCCCAGAGTTGCTCCTTCATCTCCTCTTCGCTCTGCGCCTGCTCTTCGTAGCGGTTGTAGAGCTTGAAGTCTCGGATAAACCCCCAACGCAGCTCCGTCGGAGAGTCAGAGGTCTACAGGGAAAGCAACAAGATTCAATCTCAGGAGCTTGCACTCTACTGCAGCCTCATTCCCTGCTAACGTTTTAATGCGTAGTGGATAACGCATAATAGAGGTAAATTCATTTAAGCAGAACCCTGCGCGAAGTACGAATTCTCGTCTTAGAAAGAGAGGCATAAATGATAAACAAGAGGAAACTATGCTACTGTCTCTTTTACAGAAAATCAGCTTCAATATCTGTTATTCTTATGTTGACGTTCGTAGTGTTTTGCTTCGTGTAACGCTGTGAATTTTGTAATTGATTGTGATTGAGTTATATTTTAGTTTTCTTTGAAAATTAAGTGAAGTGCAGCGTAGCATATACTCGCTTGCTCCACTTTTGTAAAACGGACAGTACATGACAAGCTCTGCTTTGTCGCGCAGCTCAGGGTTCTAGATATTTGAATTTTACTCTAGCTAGTACGTAATGCATAAAAGTTTGTTCGATAGGATCACGTAAAAGCATTCCCACTTTGGTTTAAGAGTAGTGCGTAAGCGTAGTGCACAAGCGCAAATGTTTGCAAGGTTCATGCTTTTAGTCACTATGCATAAGCGTTATTGTAAGATAGAGGTATATTTGATATATAGTTGTCCTTGTCTTTCTACCGCGAACTGTCAGAATAGCAGAATATAACCTGTTTAATTTGTGTGATAGTGATAGAGCAAAATATTGAAATGAATATTGGAATACAGTGAATGCTGTATATGAAATCATAAAATGTAGAACGGTATGTTCAAGTTAAATGAAGTGAAACAGGGCCGCCGCGTGGATATTAGCCGCCCGTGTGCAATATTTCATAAATCCGCCCCCTATTAGAAATTGCAACTATTCAATATGAGCCGGCCTAGATTTCCATTTAGAGGTTCTTTGTTTTTTTTCTGTTTTGAGCTTTAAGCAGTGACGGATCTAGAAAGGAGGGGGCGAAATCCTAATAAAAATAGTACTTGGGTAGTGTTTTTTAAAGAAAAAGAATAGCGCCGCAGGCGAAAAAAATGTTTGAGTTCAAGGTCAACGGCTGTTTCATTAAAAGTTAAGTTTTTCTATAGAGGGGAAATTACATTATATTATTTTACCCTCTTCCCTCTTTCACGAGTAGAAATTAATAAATAAAAATTATGAAATGAAAATTGGGAAATTTATTTATTTGTCATTTGTCAGGAAACGATTGTTTACAATTTTAAAGAACAAATTATCACAATGAGGAAGGGGGCGGTTGTCCCATCGCCCCGCCACCCTTGGATCCGCCACTGGCTCTAAGACAGTTTTATTTTTTTTCAGCAGTATACCTTTATTTTTATTGAAGTCATAATGCTTCACAAAGAAAATTTGGTGACCAGGGGCGGACTAGAACTTAAATTTTTACCGAGCATTCGCGTAATCGGCCGGTCACAATAATTAATATTGTACTGACTCTTGCAGTAGAAAATAGCGTCGCTGGCGAAATTTTTTTTTATTCAAGGCCCTACGTCAACTATTTTTGCGGAATCTTATTAGAGAGATCGTTAGTATAGCGTTAGGTTGAATTCGTTATAGATAACGTGTAGTATAGGAAGGTACTTGATAAAAGAAGATGTAATAAAATTGAAGACAACGAAGAAATATAAATAAGTTAAGAATCATAATAATAATAATTTTTAAACAATGAATTCTGAAAACTATTGTCAAACATTAAAATTAATTTTTTTAGAAAAATAAAAATTTAATTTTCACCCAGAATGCCGCCCCTTTGATGAGCCGCCCTTGTGCGGGGCACGCCCTGCACACTCGCACGCGGCGGCCCTGAAGTGAAACATTCGTATGTTCCTAACATTAGGTACATTGTTTTGCAATTTCAGCCAGATATTCTTTTTCTTGTCATTTAGCTTATAGCTTGGCGACGTCTTATCCCGCAGTATGTTATTTTGGAATACCAAAGAAACGAAAAGATCTTCCATTTTATTTGATAAATCAAAATATCTGTCGATGCTGGTCAAAACCGTTCAAAACAAGCTCAAAATGACGGTATAGTGTCAATATTCTACAAAACTATTGATGTATCAGTGTGTCTAATAGATGTCATTACTATCGATTGTATGCATTGAAACATTAGCTGGAAATGGTCTTAAAAATTCGTTCAAAACACTACGCATAACGCTTGTGCATATGTGTTATGCAGTATCCACTATGCATTAATGAAATAGCTGGGAACGAGGCTTGTCTGTATAAAGCCCTGTTCGCACGGCGATCTTTGGACATGGACATTCTACGGAGAGTCAAACTCCCGG
This sequence comes from Agonum fuliginosum, assembly GCA_947534325.1. Lineage (NCBI taxonomy): Eukaryota > Metazoa > Arthropoda > Insecta > Coleoptera > Carabidae > Agonum > Agonum fuliginosum. The sequence goes on along the minus strand of OX384030.1, from coordinate 53,050,388 downwards.
CAAAGAAGAAGTTTTTTTCTTTCTAGTGAGAATTATTTGTTAAAACTTCAATGAGTCTTGGAAAAGAAGAATTTATAATTTATTGATTGCTTCAAAACCACTTAATTATCACTAGAAAGAAAAAAACGTATTCTTTGCCGTGACTTTGACTCTCCGTAGAATCTCCAAAGATCGCCGTGCGAACAGGGCTTAACGGAATGCTCCCGCGCATGTTAAAGTTTGTCCGCGTTGTGGTGACCGGTACGTCATCAAACATATTCGCCTGGGTTAAATTTTTTAGGCGGGGAAAAATTAATTTATGATGAACAAGAACTATAAGTAAATTGTAAATATAAACTTTAAATTAAGAATTATGTAATAAAAACCATAAATAGTAATGATATTATCATTATAAATTTCCTTACAACTGAATTCTGATGGCAATGGGTTTGTTTCATATTTAACAACGAGGAACATTGTTTTAGATTCACTGGTATACAGGTTGTTTATTTTAAAACAACCAGCGCTTTTTTGTTATTATTAATTTCTTAGCAAAACACGTTATTTTAGATATAAAAAATAATACTATCGTAACCCAGGCAATAGTCGTATTAATAGTTGTTTATTGTATAGCCTACTTCAATATTGTATAATTATTTCTGATTTGTAATACCATTTTTCTCAAAATACTTGGTATACAACCCCATGTCATATTTATATTGTTGAAATCAGAAAAAAAATTATATCTAATGCGCTAAAAATTTATATAGGTTATCATTTAAAAAAAAATTAATTTATTTTGCTGTTTGAGAACCACTGGTTGAATTTTTTGTTTGTTATTCCTATTAAATGAAGCCTCTTTTGTTGGTCATTTTTACTTTTTTATTAGCCAAACGTAACATTCACCAACAAATGAACAAGTATGCACGTGACAAAGAGAGATAAAAATAATGCTCGTTTATTATTATATCAGAAACTAATGTAATGACGTACCGGTCACCACAATGCGGACAAACTTTAACTTTGTCGATGACGTCACGTTCGAAGCAGATATTTGAACTCGTAATATTGTTTTGCTACGAAAGTGTGAATTCACAAGTTTCAGATATTATAAAATTGATGGTGAAAGTAGGATTTTGAAACATTAAGTGTTGAAAATAATTTCCATACTCATTTTGTGCATTTTTCATACCTTTAACACTTTATTGTAATCTCTGAAATAAATATTGAAATAGACGATTTTTACTAAATTTGAGATATAATAGTATATTGTAATACAAGTGTGGAAAGGACTTCATTGAAAAACAGTATGACAGTTGGGGCACGAGTTTTTCAATGACCCTTTCCACAAGTGTGTTACATACTATTTTTTCTACGAAAGTGAAAAATATCCAAAATTAATAAAAAAAATTGGAAATATATTTGCAAATTTAAGAAAAACAAATCACGTAAGCTTGCTGTAAGAGTTGAAAACAATAACAATATCTAAAAACTGACAGTTCAATTTTGTAATTTTGCATTTATGGTGTGATTTATGATAAAAATAATTCCATTTCATGCAGAATGTTGTAGTGATAGTGAAACTGAGTTTATTTGAAACCCTTCGGACATTTTACGATAATTGTGAATCTAAACTTTTGTCTCTGAAGGCAAAAATATCCTGACAGATTTGACCTTCTTCCAGTAACTGCAAAATTTCTAGTTCAGCAAAATGATTTATGTTTTGCAAATTCAGTGAAAATCGTCCATTTGAATATTTATTACAAAGATTACAAAAAATAAAGCATTTTAGATATGAAAAATTCGCACTCGCAATTTTAATATCTGAATACATGTGAATTCGCACTTTTGTAGAAAAATAATTTTGCTGAACTAGAAAATATGCAGTTACTGGAAGGTCAAAGCTGTCAGGACATTCTTGACTTCAGAGACAAAAGTTAGATTCACAATTGCCGTAAAATGTCCTACGGGGTACAAAAATAAACTCACTTTTACTATCACTACTACTTTCTGCATGAAATTTCATTATTTTTATCATAAATCACACCATAAATGCAAAATTATAAACAGTAACTGTCAGTTTTTAGATATTGTTATTGTTTTCAGCTATGACAGCAAGCCTACCTGATTTGTTTTTCGTAGAAAAAATAGTATGTAACACACTTGCGGAAAGGGTCATTGAAAAACTCGTATGATAGGAGAACTCGCTGACGCTCGTGCTCCAACTGTCATACTAGTTTTTCAATGAAGCCCTTTCCTTTGTATTACAATATTAGACCTTTTAGGGCAATTTATTCTGAATTTGAGACAAATAAGTGTTGAAATTTTAATAAACAATTTCTATAATCATATTTTAATAGGCCTTATACAGTGTTCTCAATGTAATAGTACAAAATAAAGACAATATTCTGTGTTAACTGTTCACAATTCAAAAATAATTTAAGGAAATGTAAGTTATAAATACTGAAATACAATGTTTATGACGTCTAATTTTAATATTTTATTCATTGATATTTTGTTATTTGGTTATAAAATATTCAAATAATTTATGATTTATTGGCAAGAAGAGATTTGAAATATACCTAGCTAAGGGAAGGACCCATTATTGAAAAAGTATTTGAATGTGGAAAATTGTGAGAATACTGGACCTGATAGACTTGAATTTATTAGTGAGTTCGAGAAAGGACAAGAGATATTATGCTCTTTTAGTTAGTTTTTGGCATTTCAATTTCTCGAAAATAATAAAATAACATTTTAGACTCACTTTAGGTAGTTGTAGGTAAGGTAAGAGATAAAGAGATAGATTTTTTTTTCTACATTTGTTAGGTCCTACTGTTGAATTTCCTCATAAAATAATTTATGTCAGATTGCAATTTTTAGAATAATTATTAATTTCTTCGGAAATTTTCTGACTCATGAAATTATCTGTGATGCTTTGTGAAACTTGCGCTATTTATTGACATTAAGAGGAACGGTTACTGCACTACCAAAATTTATCGATCCGGGTCGCTTATTATCAAAAAAGTCAATTTCTTAGAATTTTAATAAGTGTACCCAATACGACTCTAGTTTGGAGGTGGAACTAAATTGAAATTTGAATATTTATTCGAATATTTACATTGCCTGACCTTATTTTTGTGTCAAAAAGGGGTTTCGTTTTCACCGTAAAATTGAGTCTAAATATTTAAAAAATTTAACAATTTTTTTTTAATTTGTAGAAGAAAGTTGGTTCTGTGACATTTCTGTATTGAAAATTTAAAATTCAAAACATAATACACTTTAAAATGAATTACAAAATTGCCAATGTTTATATAACGCCTATAATAACAAATCTAGCAAAAATTTAAAATTGTAATACACAAATGTCATACAAACAACCTTCCTCTACAAACTAAAAAAATAAAAAATTTAAAATGTTAATATTTAGATTAGATATGATGGTGAAAACGAAACCTTGTTTTCACTTGTAAATTGCACCAGTATCCGTTCCTCTTAAAATGATGACAATTTTCTCAAAAAATCTTTAATGGTATTTACGGGTTATTTTACATCTAACATTTGACGTTGAATTCAATAATAAATAAATGGTGGGATTCTGTGCAAATCTATAAATTTTACAAATTTGTAAATCTTTAAATATTGAACAAAATCACACCAATATGTTTGTTGACAAATATAAAAATGTTCATATGATTATAAATTTCATTGCGATTTTGTTTAATATTTACAATTTTATAGATCTGTAGCAACTACAAATTTTCAATCCCACTAAAATTTACCTTTACTTAACAAAATAATAAAATCTATAGGCTCATTGTCGCTGTTGTTGTTCTATGTGCCACAAGTCATAATTATGCAAAATGATTAGGTATTGTAATTTCTTCAAGGCATAATTTTCTGTCGATATTTTGCTATTGTCTGGGAAAATCATCGCAATTTAAAATATAAACAAAGTCAGAAATGGCAATTCTTTCAATTAATTAAGGAAATTCATTTATAATATATTCTTTCCAAATACCAGTCTAAACTTTAAATTTATTATTAAATTTTGTTTCAAATATAACTTTTACCTTAAGAAAAATTCTTCAAATCAACTAGTTATTCAAAGATAGAATCAAGTAGTTGATTCTTATGATATTACTAAGTACGTACCTACTAAACAATGTTTACGTTTTATGAATGGGCAAGTTTGAATCTCTTGTGATATTAAAATTTACAGATTAACATTAAAAAATATAAGTACAAAAAAAACTTATATGTGTTACATTTTTGTCGAATTTGAAATAAAATGAATGAAAATTTAGAATTTAAATTTGAACACGTAATAAGCAATTAAATAATTTTTATCTACAACAATAGAATAATGTATTCATTATATACGTGAAAGTAGTATAATAAACCCCTCCATAAGGACACATTATGAAATAATGAATTCATTATTTCACACTGTTAAATAATGAGTACTTTATTCTCTCGAACTGTCAAACTGCCATCATATCTGTTACATCAAGTTATCATTTTATGACGTTGTAAGCAGAAACAGTAAAAATAATAAAAATTTGTAAAACGCTGTATATGACTAGCCTATAATAGTTCTAAATTACTCGGATAAATTGTCATGTCATCACACCAAAGTTTGAGGTTAGGTTAATATCAATACAAATTTGTAGTAAGAAAATGTTGTTTTATTTAAAAAGTTGTAGATAAAACGTCGTATTTGACTCGAAAATAATGGCTATAATTAACTCGGATGATTTATACACTCGCCTTCGGCTCGTGAACAAACTTTCATCCTCATTAATTATAGCCTACATTATTTACTCGTTAAATAATATACTATAAATTGATAGATAGTGTTACCATTATTTTAATCTTTTATCATTGTAGACCCGCATGCAACAAACCAGTGCCAGTTAAATGCCTATTTTTGTGAAATGTTATTCAGTACATTTTGATATTTTATTATAATAAAAGATTTTAAGCAACAGCACAAGGTGACATTGTTGATGATAATTGCGAATTAAAAGTCAAAACTCAAAAAAGGCTTGAAAATTAACGTCAAAACATCAAAATCGACAAAGAGCTGTGTATAAAATTGTTATGGCGGCTACACATTACATGGCAAACTACGCAAAGTTTGCCGAATAGTGTGTACGGTACCACAAATGGCAAACTCCTTCCAACGTTTGCATTCGTCTACGTTCGGATTGAAGTCGGTAAATGAGACCCGAATCAAAGAAATGTTGGCCACTTGTCTATACGAAACGCGATCTAGCATATGTATGGGATGATTCGACACGTAATGTGTAGAGAGTACTCGGTAAATGTCATTCGACATGAAAAAATGTACAAATCACCAACGTTTGCCATTCGCCTAGTTTGCCATGTAATGTGTAGCCGCCTTTATTCTTGCTTCGAATGTGACGTCATGCGCGGAAGTGAACGTATTTGAGTTCTCTAGTAAGCATACCATATTTATCTCGCCAATATTTATAAGTGAGAAGGCAGTCGCTACTTCTAGGAACCACCATTCCCTTATTTTACACTGAAAAATCAATATAATTGTAGTAAGTCATATATTTATTTATAATATGCTGAATTTGGATACGGCGAAATATACAAAGGGTTTGTAGCAGTGTAGGAGAGCACACATTTTTCAATTAATTTTTTTCAATACCTGTACCGAAAACGCCACCAAATTTTTTTATTTTCTACAAAGTTTTATAGGAAGTTAATAAATAAATTGTGTGTCATAAGTTTTGAATAATAAAAATGTCATCAAGTGGAATGATTATGAACCACACACTTCTCATTCACGTCACACATCTTACAGAATACAGAAGAATTAACCGATTACATCCATGATAAACCAGCCCTTAAGGGCATTCTGTACAGGAAGACTATACACGTAAAAAGCACTTTACACGCATACACCTCATCGACACATGGTTGCACATTTTAATAAAAACAAATTTTTATATGGTAGATAAGGGATAAAACTTCGTTCTATTAGTGCCATTTTTTCTATTTTGTACCTACCGAAGTTTTAGTTTATAAAATAAAGAAAACTACAAAAATTCACATTTTTTACCTCTAATTTTCTCGAAATCAGAAAGTTTTTTCTAAAAATATAACACTACACCAACGTAGATTAAACTTTAAACTACATGATTCCAGTTTAAAATATCATGTTCTGCGAAATATAAAGAAAAATCTGTAGGTGCTTCTAAACGCCTGCAAGCGGTTGAAAGTAAATAATTTCGACCGTTGAACGTGCTGAAAATAAAATTTGCACTAATAGAACGAAGTTTTAGAACTTATCTACCATATAAAAATTTGTTTTTGTTAAAATGTGTAACCATGTGTCGATGAGGTGTATGAGTGTAAAATGCTTTAACGTGTACATTCTTCCTGTACAGAATGCTCTTATGAGTATACCTAGTATACTGCCCTAGTAAGCGCAAAGCGAGTAAGTGCATTTTTTCATAACATGAAATAATTATAACGGCTAGCAATTCTACTGCGTATTTTCTATCTAATACTAGGCTACACTCTAAATATTTTATTTTTGAATATAAATTTTAGGGTATCTACTGACGACAGCGTTAAATAAGTGATTTCAAATTGTTGGAAAACGTGCTTACCCCCTTTGCGCTTAGTACGGCAGAATAATTACTATACGAGTACCTATAAAAAAATTGCATATGAATCTATATTTTTCTGCTGAGACAGTTCAAAAACAAATAAATATACTTGATTTAATAACTAAACGGACAAGCCATATTTACACTGTGTAAATCCTAGAAAAATATAACTAATTTTTTCGGGCGACAAAATTAAATTTGAAAAGCAGGGCCTCAAAAAGGGTTATTAGTTTTAGTTTAGTTTAATTTTATTGTTTTTAAAGATAGGTATTGACATCTTTTTCAAGAATTAATAGCCAACATCTTGAACTCTAACTCCTGGGCTTCGCCTTCCACTGCCCCTTTTAGGGGATGAAAATCACATTTTTTAAATGAAGCCTTTTCCTTTAAGGTTTAATGAAAAAATCAAAAGACCAATAATTTGAAGAGCGATTTTCATGAAAACGCATAGTTTTCGAGAAAATCGTGAAAATATATTTTGACAATTTCCAATTGTTTTAAATAGAGTCAAAATTTTATCTCCACACACAAAAATAGCTGCCATTCATTACCGGATTACAATATTAACTTCCAGCATTCAATTTCTAGAGCATTTTTTATAAGAAACATTTATTTTAAAACAATTTGGATCTTCAGTTTAATTATTGTGAAAAAAATTATACGATAGAATATTTTAAAATTTCTCTAAATGTTGTATTTAACCAACTGTATCTGCTAAACGGATAGAGATATCGACTTCTGGTTTTAAAAATTCAATTTTTTAGATAGTTTTGTATACGAAACATTATTTTTATAGTTTTGGAAGCCGTGGGTTAGCCAATACGTCAAATTGTTTGTAATTTGTCACTGTTCTTTACTAAGTACTGTATACTGCACGTTTATTATTATTTGTTACCGAATTAAATGAATTCATCCCTTGTAAAACATATTTATTTCATAATAATTAGATGACAATTTACGAATTTGACAGTTGTAACGAAATAAAATCTAAATTCGGCCAATTTTAGCGTCAAATAAAATCGATCGACGAACCATCTTCAGGAAATACACTAGTCCGGCGGCTTATATATAATATGAATCTAGCCAAAAGGAATTTTTTTCTCATTTAACAAACCTAATTGAGTATTTTAAGGGGTGGAGGCATCACCGGAAGTGTTCACGTCAGCCGCCATTTTGAAAAAATTTGTCTCCGTTTTTAGTTTAGAAAACTGTTAAACCGAAATATAGAGCACAAAATTATCTATAAGATAGATTTATATAGATTTTTTTGTAAATGACACTGTTCGCTAGAAAATCGAGAAAATAAATTTGGTATATTTTCAAATTATTTATAAAGTAGATTTTTGTCATAACATAAAATGGCTGTAATATATAATTAGATAAGATATTGACTGCCGGTTTTAAGCATTCGGTTTTTTTTCCTATAAAAATCATAATTTTCAAAATTTTAGGGTCTTTGGTGTAGCCACAATTTAATTATATTCTACGAGAAAACAAAATAAATATTATTCATTTTTCTGTTTATTCAAATGTCATTTCTAAACGGATAATAATATCGATTTCCGGTTTTAATCATTCGAATTGCCGAACTTTTTTCTTTTAGATGCCTTATTTCAAACATTTAAGGGGGCCGAAGTTTAAACAATTTAGATATATTTTGAGTTTAATTAGCTGTAGATTTCGAATGGATCAAAATATTGACTTCTGGCTTTCAGTTCTGAATAGAAACATGTATGTAAACTTGCCCGAGAGCTCGTTTTACTAAATTTAGACGCCTGCGAAAAATTCATGTCTTATAAAACTTGTTCTATAATATACTATTTTGACATCAAAATTTTATTTTATGTATTAGGTACACTAATACAAAAATTGGAGAACAATTTTTGTGATCATATTTTGTTAACAAAATATGACAGTGTAAGACAGGCAGATCAAGAAGATGCGCTTTGTCCGAAAAAGCGTTCGCGGTAAAGAAAATGTTGGTCTGAAAAGCCACGATCGGTTCGGTAACCCTTTAAAACTGAATTAAAATGATTCAAAATTTCGATTCATATTATATCCGTATCAATCAATTGAGCTAATTTTAGTAATTGCATACCGCAATATTATTTTCGTAATTATTTTATTGCCCCTAGACAATGGACGAGATTCATCTAACCATCGACCATACCGGGTGTAACACCATACAATGTATACATAGGCGATTAGCATTGCATTTCATATTTACGCAGATTCCTGCTCCCCATTTTCACTTAGGAAAATGGTAAAGGTGTCAATGGAAAGGTAAAATTATTTCGCACCAGATGCAATTTGTAATTTCGTTCTAAATTTCATTTAAAGAATATTAGGAATTTTAAATTTCAAATCGAATCTTACATTGCTATGGTTACTTGGTACAACAACAAAATTTTGACGGAGGTGTCAGATTTGTTTTGTGTTTAATCAAAAAATGAAAACAAATCTGACACCTCCGTCAAATGAAAATATGTTGTATTAAGTAACCATAGCAATGTAAGATTCGATTTGAAAATATCGAATTTAAAATTCCTAATATTGTTCTTTAAAAGAAATTTAAAACGAAATTACAAATTGCATCTGGTGTGAAATAATTTTACCTTTCGATTGACACCTTTACCATTTTCCTACGTGGAAATGGGGAGCAGGAATCTGCGTTAATGTGAAATGCAATGCTAATCGCCTATGAATACATGTATGGTGTTACACCCGGTATATAGGTATAGACCACGAAGTATAATAAAGACAGGAGATGACACTCGATTGTTGACTATGTCACACTTTTTGACTCCACGAGTAAAAAACTTGGAGGGGAGAGGGGGCCACATAATCTGAAGTTAGAAACATATGAATGAAAATTCAATTAAACTTGTATTTTATAATACGTTTCTTTATTCAATATTACCGATTGAAACTATTATTTTTAACACGAACATCAATTTTAAATAAAGATTTATTCACTTGGGTACTAGATAGTTTTAAAACTATTGTGACGTTTCCACTGACGTTTCAGACTCGCAAAAATAAATTCATAACATGTTATTATTATGTCAAAATTTAATAAAATATATATAAACCACGTATATAAAGTTCATAAATATCTATGATAATAGAGATAATCGAGGTAATATCTATTTAAATTTTAAACTGACAACTCGCCACTAACTTCACTGTGGCCTCTTCTTTGATTGTTTCGGAGTAAAATTGTGTGACATGAAAATACATACAAAATCAACAGAGTGTCATCTCCTGTCTTATTATACTTCGTGGTATAGACAAACAACGCAAGCCTTTGTTCTGAAGCAATGAACTAGCGTAGCGGTGTGAAGAGAAGTATGACCTTCATAACTGCTTGAAGTGTTGCAGTTTGCCATCAGCTGTTACAACAAACCAGAAGTCAGCAATGTGCAACACTCTACTCAGTTATTCACCTCCTTTCCCCCGTACTTCTTGCCTTCACAACATCGTATACTACAGCATTGAGTGTTATCTGTCTATACCTATGGTTAAAGCTTCCACCTAACGCTCCCGCGCAAGCCCTTGTTACAACTACTAGCCGGTGTCCGATAGCTTTGTAGTTGCCAAGTTAATTGTAACATAATGCACTAAAACAAACTCACCAGATTTGGAGTTGACTGGCATCTTTGCCTTAACCGTATCTTCTCCAATCGTTTATTCTTCTTATGTAGAGGATACTTTTCTATAATCATCTCTTCGAGTTCGTATGAAGGGTCGCAATTCAAATGATCAGTCTGTAACATCAAAAACCATATCGCGGTAAATATCATGAAAAAAACTCAGTTTTTTACCTCCCGCTTACCTGTACAGAAGGTATTGGATCATGCAAGAAATCAGGTACTGAGTTTTAAGTGGATGAGCACGAATTAGGGTCCTTACAACCCATTTTGATAGTTTCACGGTTATGTCAGTATGTATGTTTGTGGCTTTTTGGAGGTTAAATTAATGAAAATAATTTGAAAATTTTAACCTTTAGTTTTTATTGCTACATTCGTACAAAAACAGGTGTCAATTCGTAGCCATGTGGCTATGTCACCGGCCAACGGAACATCTTCCCCAGGTCGGAATCGAACGCACGACCTTTGGTTCCGTTGGCCGGTGACATATCCACATGGCTACGAATTGACAGTTGTAATTGTACGAATGTAGCAATAAAAACTAAAGGTTATTATTTTTGTTTCTTCCCATACAACACAAATACGTCGTTAAGACGTCTTTATAATGTCAATGTCAATGTCAATGATCCAAATGTAATCACAAAGACGTCCTCCATTCTGGATTTTTAAAAGATGTTATTTTGCTTTCATGCAAATGACGTCTATTTAATTCCTTTTCGACAATCAAATGATGTCCTTTTTAATAAAATAATGACCAATATACGACTTATAGGATTCCTGTATGTCATAACCAAGATGAATTTTGACGTATTTTAAGTTAGCAGGACCCAATGGGCAGAATCACTTCAAACCCTATAGAAAATTAAAGGCTAATTAGGGGCCCTATTGCCGAATTTAAGGCTCTGTAATTGATTTAAAAAACCATGGGTGATGCCAACTTAAGAAATAGCTAGCAGGACTCACATTAAAAAATTATTTAAATTTCAAAATAACACATGGATAATTAAAGGCTTATTAATACCATTGGAACTATTTAAATAATTATTATATGAAGAAAAATACATAAATATACAACTTGAGCATTGGAAATCGAATACAGCTGACTGCAAAATAAAGATAGACTAATTAGAAAACTTATTGTTCAATTCGTGAACATAATATTTATTTAAATTAAGACTAAAAACATAGTGAGCTAGACCTATACCCTGCTCCAAATAAGAGTATAGTAGATGGCACTGCGGAGCCAGCCCGTTTTACACACGTTAAATAGAAATTTAAACGTAGCGCGGTATTTTTGAAATAGTGTTATGTTCCTCGCGTCACGCGCTACTGACGCTAATCAACGACTCACTTTTTCAACAATACCAGCTGTTATTACTACGGCGTTCGACAGCTAAATGATGCGCGCATATCACAAATTTTTCGCTGATGTAAACTTGGTTTCCTGCTAGACCAATCAGAACGCTCAAATCGTAAGCCCTATCTTTCCCCATACTATATTCTTATTTGGAACAGACCATAGTAAAATGAACAAGTAAAAAATTGAATTTTCATAAATAACACTTGAGAAATTAAAGGCTCTCAGATAAAATCATTAAAACCAATGCAAATTTTTTTTTAAATTAGAGCATCGGCAAGCAGATATAAATAGCTGTAAGATTAAGATAGTAATAGTCCGGGAGCTGGCGTCAAATTTGACCGAACCATTTCAACAAAGCTGATTTTTATAATATAATTAGTTCTATAATAACTAATTAAGAATTGCAATGTTAGCTGGTCCAAAAGCGGGGCTTAAGATTTTAAGAGGCTGTGGAACTTGCAAAAAATAAAAGATTTTTAAGTGAACCAGCAAAGATAAAATTTTGTATAATGATAATTTACCAATTATATTTAACAAAAAAATATGTTAGCTGGACAGGGCAGGTGGAAAACCTTGTTAGCTGTGCAGGTGAACATTGACAGTGACAGTGACAATGTCACTGTTCACCTGCACAGCTAACAAGGTTTTCCACTTGCCCTGGCCAGCTAACATATTTTTTTGTTAAATATAATTGGTAAAGTATCATTATACAAAATTTTAGCTTTGCTGGTTTCACTTGAAAATCTGATATTTTTTGAAAGTTTCGCAGACCCTTAAATCTGCAGGCCACACGGTCGTGCCAGCTAACACTGCAATTCTTAATTAGTTATTATAGAACTAATTATAGGTATTGCAAAAATCAGCTTTGCTGCAATCACCCATGAAAATTTGACGCCAGCTCCCGGACTATAATTCGTTGTCCTATAGTCGAAGTACCGGATCAGCAATTTTGGGACTTTGTGTTATTTTGAAATTTAAATAATTTTTTAATGTGGGTCCTGCTAACTATTTCTTAAGTTGGCAGCATCCATGGTTTAAAAAAAATTACAGAGCCTTAAATTCGGCAATAGGGCACCTAATTAGCCTTTAATTAGCCTTTAATTTTCTATAGGGTTTGAAGTGATTCTGCCCATTGGGTCCTGCTAACTTAAGGAGCGTTGAATTTTGAGACAAATATAAGACTTCTATAATTGTAACTGGACAGCATAATGACGACTTAAAGACTACCGCATCGCATATGACGTCTAAAATTCGACCAATACTAGTCTCCTTATGACGTCTATAAGACATTAGCAAGATGTATGTACGTCTTACAGACGTTAATACGATCAATGTGTTGTGTGGGTTGTCTTTATTTCGTGAATGTCACTATAGTTCGTTTTTTTAAGAATTCTGTAACTAAAAGACTGATTTATACTGTGTAGAACTTTCAATCTAGTTACAAATTTGGTGCTAAATTCAAATATAATGATTTCAAATAATAATAGTCATGTAAGTGCATTTGAATAAAATAATGGTAATTACCTTATTTATAAATATTATAAAATCGCTAAATGAAGACTAGAAAATCAAAATGTTTAAAAAATTAAATTAAAAAATGACAAACGAAATTCAAGTGACAGATGACAGATGTAAACGTATGCATGGGAGTTTCCTTAAAATGATATTTAAAAACTTACTTTGTGAACAATATTCATTATAGTAGTTTTTAAACATATTATTATGTCCTAATATAATTAAAAATTGTATGTAGCATGCATTATCAAATAAATAATTAACAGTACGGTTTGAGAGAGAGAGATAAATAGAAAAAGTTGAAATGGACAACTAAATTTCGTCTGTGTAAACTTGCCCGAGATTTGAACCAATCAGAGATCAAGGTCAAATGAGTCCTATCTTCTCCACACAGAATTCTTTTAAAAAAACGAACTATAGTTGTAGAAAATTTATTTTATATGTACCTACGTATAGTTATATTATTGACGTAAGATAATAAATAATTATATAGGGTGAGTCAGCTAAGTGTTCCCTATTTCATTTGTTTGTAAAGTCTCAAGTTTTTGTGTAAAGTCCGCCAAATTTTTGCTGTAAATACAGTAGCCACTTGAGTTTTTGTTCGCAAAGTTTTATCATTATTGCTCTATTGCTTCCTAATTGGTGACTGAAATAATTATCAATTAATTATTAATGATTAGTCAAACGACTATTTGTAGGATTTTAAAGGACCTTAAGTGGCATCCTTATAAGATTCAAATTCTGCAGGCAATTTCTGAAGAGGATAAAGCAAACCGATTGGAATTTGCAGAAGACGAAATTGAACGAATGAATGAAAACCCTGGTCATCTGAATAACATCATGTTTTCTGATGAGGCACATTTTCATCTTGATGGTGGATTTAATAGATACAATCATCGGTATTGGTCAGATGAAAATCCCCACTGGATTGCTGAACAATCCTTGCACTCTCCTAGAACGACTGTTTGGGCTGCAATTGGAGATTTTGGATTAATTGGTCCAATTTTCACATTGAAGTGAACCACTCGTGAAGTTTTTGTCTGATCGATTTGAAATTTCGGCAGTAAAAATTCCTTTAGATACCTAGTTCATGTTTTGCAAAAATTTCGTCACTTTCTGATAAAAATTGCCTAAGTTATAAAAAATCCAAATAGGGAATAGTTAGCTGACTCAACCTGTATTTATTTAATGGTAATTTCAAACAAATGGCCCAAAATAAATAAAATAAAAGTAAAGTAAAGCAATATAAAGTGAAATTAAATTTGATACTTACTGGTGGCTCAAAGGCAGGTTTATATTCTTTGAGTATCATTTTGTTCATATCCACGTACTGGTAACATTTAAGCTGTTGTAATTCTCTCAAAGAAGTTATTCTTGTTCCTGCGTTTGGGTCCAATAACTAAAAAAGAAAAGAAAATATTCTCAAAACTAATTTAAAATTAATCTTCTTACTTGTACTGAAAGAATAAACATTTTATTATAAACTACCTATACGACTAAAGCACGAAGTATAACAAGGCAGGCGTTGACAAATTAGGTGGGGAGAGGAGGCCGCAGTAAAGTTAGTGGCGAGTTGTCAGTTTAAAATTTAAATTGATAATTACCTTCATTATTTCTATTTTCATAGGTATTTATAAACTTATAAACCAAATTCAAATTTTCATATGGAGCTCATAGTTGGCTATGACTCGTCTTAATAGAGATTTTTCTCTTTTCAACGATATAAAACACAAGTGCATTGCAATTAAAATGATGGCAGAAATTACACAATAATATTTTTTAAACTGTTTTTATTAAGGGAGACCACGAATATTCATCAAATTATTAGGTATCATATTTTATTAACTAAACTACGAAGAATGGCGCAAGCCGCACTTTAAAATCTTTTTTTAGTTTTCGAGATATGAGCGTTCCAAATTTAGGTGTAAAATCGAAAAAATGGTTATTCACTTGTCATTTGTTTATGTGAAAATTATTAATTTTTTTACATTAGCGGATTATTCTTATAATTATTTTATTGATATTCGTAGTCTTTCTTGATAAAAACAGTTAAAAAAATATTATTGTGTAATTTCTGTCTTCATTTTAATTTCAATACTTGTGTTTTATATCGTTGAAAAGAGAAAAAAATCTCTTTTAAGACGAGTTATAGCCAACTATGAGCTCCATATGAAAATTTGAATTTGATTTGAATTTTTCGAAATCCGTAGGAGATAAAAAAATTTTGAGGACTGCTGTGATTCCTCGTTAAAAAGTGCAAATTAGAAACTTGTACAAATTCAAACAGAAAAGTTATAGGCGAAAAACGAAATTAGTAAAATTTGCATTTTTGGGTATACTAAGTCACCTATGCATTTTTGTGGGAAAACAAAAACATTTATAAATTGGCTTCCAAATAGGGCAACTTTTGTCTAATTTAATCAACTTTGTATCTCTTATGGTTCTCGAGATGCCCGTGCTTAACCAGTTTCATAGGACACCCTGTATAGGGTGTAAATCAAAATGAAATAGTTTAGTCTATTTAGGTCAGTGACCTCTATATACATAATGGACCTGCGTCTCCTATATCTATACAATGTAAGGGACTGTCTCCAGTTATCTGTCATGGTGGACTGTATCTCTCTTTCTAAAAGTGATAAGTGCGCATCGCGTGAACTGAATAATGTTAGACACAGCCAAGAGGACTAAGACAATATTTGTAACTTTATGTTTTATTGCTTTATTTTACTCTGTAAGTGTCAAACCAGTATTTAATGTATTTATCTTCAAAAAATTTGTAATATTTATTTTTGCATGAAATATGTGAACAAAAAATGGACAACATTGCTTGGACTATCTATACACAAAAATTTGAGAGAAAACCCCAGTCCACCAGTTATGCGGGTTGCGTTTTCCGTGGAGACACATATACTGCCCTCCTTAGGAAGAATGTCCTATCTGCAAATTTTGAGATTTTTGTAATCTGCATAAATTATTACAAATATACCAAAATAGAATGTCCAGCTGTCCTAACAAAAGGTAGAATTTATTATTCATAGTTATTATATTTATATAAAGCAATTTTAATAGTAAAAATCCGCATAGATGTTTCCACACAAATTTTTATATAAAATAATAGCTAAAACAAATTTTTTGCAGATAGGACATTTTTCCTAAGGACGGCAGTATAATACCCAAGACGCACGTCCATTATGTATATAGAGGTCACTGATTTAGGTACTATAGGTTAATTGACACAAGTGTCGGCTTCAGAACAAATGACTGCGTGCGGGATCTAAGTTATCTATGGTCGAAGATCCTACCTGCATATACATTTCCTTGGTAAACGGGTGAATCAAATCAGGCAAGGTGATTTCCTCTTGGAACATGGCTCTCGCCTTCTCCAGGGACGTTTTGGATCTGATTTTGTAGGGGGTTTCCTTGGCCAGCATCTCGAAGGCGCAGACACCCAGCGACCACCAGTCCACGGAGAAGGCGTATCCGGTGCAAGCGCCCACCGCGCAGTCGAAGATCTCCGGCGCCATGTACGGCTTCGTGCCCGACATGAGCGTCGCTAGCTGACGAGGTTTCAATACTGTGGCGATGTTGAAGTCTGTTATGTGTGCGTGCCCTGCGGAAGAAGAGAGGTTGTAGTAAGCCTACGTAACATAGACGTTTCAAATCCATATACGAGGCATATCCAGAAAGTAAGGTGACAAGTGCTCTGAAGGGTGCAGGGAATTTTTTTTCAAATGTTGGCACACCTGCGTAACGGTCAAGCCAAGCCCTGGCCCAATTCAATCCGTTGAGAAATGTCGTCACAGAGCTTTCGTCAACCTCCACAGAGGCCGTTCGCTCCATCTCCTCGGTCATCAATTTCCTCATTTTGCGTCAAGAATCCGCGGCCGAAATCCATCGTAAACTTGTGGAAGCCTATGAGCCTGAGTTAATGTCATGTTAGCACGTTTACAAGTAGGAGGTTTAAAGGAGGTCCCACTAACACTCATGACGAAGAAACGAGTGTTAGTGGGACCTTTAAACAACCTAACCCACTTGTAAACGTGCTGACATGGCATTAACTCAGGCTCATAGGTTTCCACAAATTGACGATGGATTTCGGCCGCGGATTCTTGACGCAAAGTGAGGAAATTGATGACCGAACTATATTATATGAATAATTGTTCTGCTACTGCCGCTAAGACACAAATAGATAAGCCCCGCCCTTATAACGTACAATATGCGTATAGATTTATACGAGTAAAATGTGTAAGAAAGAGATAACTTATTTTGTGAACGTGGTGGATAGAATGTACCTGATATGACGTCACTCCTATGTGGATTTGAAAGGTCTATACCTAATAAGATGTAGCTGGGACACCAAGACGCTTTTGGTTTATGAAGTTGATAAGTGAATTAGAATAGGCACCTGTATCTTTGTACCGTGGTAAACGGCTACTTGTGGATTCGTACACCTACCTTAATAGTGTTAGTTCGTACTTTATGAAGTTGGAGATCCACTGACCCTAATGCTCATGCTTCGGCTACGTTATTATAAATATAGTTTAAGGCCCCGGTATATACCTACTATAAAAGTGTCGTTCGTACTTTAGTAATAACTTAATTCAGGTGCACTTTAGAGAAAAAATTTATTTACAAAATATGTCTATAATTTTATGCTTAACATCGAATTGATTCAAAAATTTCAAAATTCTCAAAAAACAGATTTACAAATTTGATTTTTTTAAAATTAGAAATTTGGAATAGTTTTTGAAAAAATATTGACAATCCGATGTTAAAATACTAATGTAGATTATGTGTAATTTTTTTGAAAAAGATATTCCAATCGACAAAAGAGTTATTGGTAAACTACAATTTTTACTGGTTTTCTAGACTTTCCATTTTTCAAAACAAGTACGGAAAATTAGAAATGACAATTCATGTAGCTATAGTATACTGTTACCAAAATTTGGTTCAAAAGAAATCAAAATGGTCGAGTAATTAATTTAATAAGTAACTACTAAACGCTAAGTATACTGGCCCCTTAATTGTTTAATATATTTGTGGAGAACAACTAATAGCAAAAACGAATTCGTATTTTAGCATATTTTTATAACTGTTCATTCTTCGTCGTCAATCAATATAAATAATCCATTTTCGTAAATGGATTTCTCTATTTCAGATTGCATGATATAAAGGTTGATAAATAATGAAGTAAGCGATCTGATGTTTAAATTTAATTTAATTTAAATACTTTGCCCAACTATCGATTTCGGTCAGGAGACCATCATCAAGTTGTCAGCTGAAATTACATATAATAAAATAATAGAGTTGAAGCGAAGGAATGAATAATGAACCTGGTTATGTTATATTTAGTATATTTTAAAATGTATTGAGAACGGGATTAAAGTATTTAAATTTGTGAAACATTGTGGAATAATAATCAAAATAAATTATGATTTTTTATAATATATTTAAAAACTAAACTATAATTAAAATAACGTAGCCGAAGCATGACTACTAAGGTCAGTGGATCTTCGACTACATCAAGAATTTGTGTGCGATTAACGTTTTACGAACTAGCACGGACTTGGTGACCGATTAAGAGTTCTACAGGTAAAAGAGTACGAGACAATTTGCAATATAAACATAATCTGAGTTTTCATACCGTTATATTTTTTATTAATAAAATAAAATATAATTTTATAAGCGTATTTGTAAATAAAACTTTTATTAAAATACAATAGCAATTTATGTAACAAGTAAGGAAACAACGGTTGTTACGTATGTGAAATTTGCAGCACGAGGCGCAGCCGAGTTCGGTGAACACATAAATAAGGTAGCTACTGAGATTCCTTACGTGTTGCATACAATATTTTTTCTAGTTTTGTTCAAGTAAATGCAATATAGTATTTTGAAATTTTAATATAAAACAAAAACATCCAAATTAGGCTACAAACGACATTCTTATTCGAGTTTTTCTTAATTGAAACTGCATAAAATATGCAACTGCAAATCAAAACCATTTTACAATGTGTATCATTTTTTAAATAAATGTAATTTTATTAAATAAAAGGACCGAAATAAAGACCATTTCGTGAAATAATGAAGTTCATAACCTAACGCAAGTTAGTGAAATAAATTGTCTATAACCTACCAAAAATAGAAAAATAAGTTTTATGATTCTCACCTGCGTCGTCCAGTATGATATTATCAGGTTTTATATCCCTGTAACAAACAGAACACGTACGTATGAGATTGCTATTTGGCTAATTTTTTTGCTGAAATAGGGTAGTATGGTTAATTTTATATTTTTAAAACCCTTTATTGGTCTTCTTTTAAAATATTAATTTATCGTTTATTGGACGGTGATTTTAAAAGCATTTTCCACTCGTATTCTTCAATTTGTAGCTTCCCAGGCAATGCAACCGTATGGTATCAGCTCTCTTAAGCCGCGTACTGACGTAAACATTTTTACGTCACTCGGGGGGAGGAAAGCAGTGTTTTCCTCTTGCTAATGTAGGGAGCGAAACGAGTTTTCCCTCCCGCGCGGGAGGAAAACACTGCTTTCTTCCGCTACCTAGAAAGATGATTTCGAGACTTTATAAATCAAAAATTGAAGAAAAATTTAAAAATTAACAAAAAATTCAAACAAAAGTTTTTTTAATTCAAAAATCATTATATTAATTTTTTATTTCTGAACAATGAATTGCATATTCTGGCAGTTCGTAATTGTAATATTCATAGGGCTGGTGGTCTGAATGTTGCCTGCCTGATATCCAACCCTCGTGACGTAAAATATTATGTGTCCCACGGGAGGGAAGGCTATTCCTCCCTTGGGCGAAGCGCCGGCTTCCCTCCCTAGGTGCACAAAATACTATTGCGCACAAAACGACAAGAAACGAAAACGATCTTACACGAACAAATCTACTCACGGTTTGGTTTCAATGTTGTCTGCGTCACACATAGCGCATTTTAATGCACGTTTCATTTCGATAAAAAGGTAATCAAAATTTTTATCACTTTACTGTAACTTGTATATGCTGAAAATTGATATCCAATAAGAATTTCTTTAAAAGCCGTAGGCTTGGAACCCCTCATTGGGTAACCCACCAAAATTTGAATTTTGACTCCTTTTCAAAATACAATGCGCTACATATACACCGAACCTATTTTTTCACAAACGATGAGATCTCAAATTTGCGCGCGCATGCAAAAATTCCTAAATTTGCACGCACGAACATTCGTTCGCGTAAAAATGCTCAGGTCAATACCTACGCGGCTTTAAATGACGGAGATAACATTTCAATTTTTAACCTGTCATCTATACTATATTTGAGAATGACTGGCAGTAATAAATCATTCTGTTAAAGACATTCCAGTGGCGCGTCAATAATTGTTTGCACAGGGATAGTCAAAATGATTAAATTCGGTAGAGAACTATCGTTTTAGGTCTAAGTTGTTTTTCAGGGAAAAGATTTATTTTAATAATAATGAGTGATAAAGTTATATTTAAATATTAAAAACTTTAATTTTTAGTACATGTATAAACAGATCACTCCTATCTACGTCCATGACACTGTCCGGCAGGGATTATCAGAGCGTTTATGACGGGATTTCTATTGTTCGAGAAGTAAGTTTCGTTCCAGGTACAAAGCATGCGGCTTATTTTGACCATCGTAGTGTAGTTACAATTGATTTTTCTGGTAGTTTTATTTGCCGCATTGCTGGCAAAAATCCAATACTACTCTTGCAAATAATGATTTATTACTGTCAGTCATTCTCAAATGGACTATAGTCGCAATTTTATTGAAAGTGATTTTGTTTCATATAAAGTTATAAGCACCTTCTCCAATAACAGTTACAAAAATCAACGTAACCAATTGGTTACAACACGGAGTAAATATTGCAGAAGAGGAATACCGGCTATACAAAGCGTCCGTTTCTATGCAACTGTCAGGTGCGAGAGAGATAGCTAGAGTACCCTAGAATTTACTAGTGATTAAATGAGCGCGAAATATGAATTTTATTATATTTTAAATTATAAACATAATATTATATAACTTGTGTACAGCAAATTCTTGGCAATCCGTAACTAAGCATTTACTATTCTTGTAAATTGTTTTTAATGGCTTACTTACAGATATGATCGTAGATAAATAATAACAGCAAAAGAAACGCATATTAAAATATTTGGTTCTATAATCATTTATTTTACGAAACTTAGAATGTTTTCTTTTATATTTAGCCGTAGATGTTTTGTTCAGTTAAGGAGAACCCTGCGCGAAGTACGAATTTTCGTCTTAGAAAGAGAGGCATAGATGATAAACAATAGGAAACTACGCTACTGTCTGTTCTACAGAACATCAGCTTCAATATCTGTTATTCTCATGTTGACGTTCGTAGTGTTTTGCTTCGTGTAACACTGTGAATTTTGTAATTGATTGTGATTGAGTTATATTTTAGTTTTCTTTGAAAATTAAGTGAAGTGTAGCGTAGCTTTTACTCGCTAGCTCCACTTTTGTAAAACGGGCAGTACATGACAAGCTCCGCCTTCTTGCGCAGTCCTATATCTGAATTTTACTCTAATAGATTTTTGATGAAAAAATTGTCTCAGTCGCATACTTTCTACCCATATCGACGCAACATTTATATGCAAATCACCAAAATCCCTCATAATTAAATAAATGCTTAGAAATCAGCAGATGTGACAGAGTACTCATTTTGTTCCTCCCGTTCTTCTTTCTAAAATGTTTCAGGGAACACGCCACTGCGCCAAATTGCCACTGTGTCAAATACCCGCTGTGTCCAATTGCCGCAATGCCAAATTGCCACTGTGCCAAAACGAATCCCCACCACTTACATACTTGTAATAACGTATGGCGAGAGACTACTGCAAATTTATTTCGACACAGAGACAATTTGGCCCAGTGGCAATTTGACTCAGCGGCAATCCAACACAACAGCAATATTTAGACATACTGGCAATCGGGCATAGCGCCCAAAACCGAGTTTGTGGGCTCTAGTACGGTTTTGTTAGCTTTGTTAGTGTAGTAAATACCAAAACCGAGTTTGTGGGGCTCTAGTACGGTTTTGTTAGTGTATGTCAAAATGCTCCTGTTATGTCCAATTGTCGCTATGCCCGATTGCCAGTATGTCTAAATATTGCTGTTGTGTTGGATTGCCGCTGAGTCAAATTGCCACTGGGCCAAACTGCCTCTGTGTCGAAATAAATTTGCAGTAGTCTCTCGACATACGTTATTACAAGTATGTAAGTGGTGGGGATGCGTTTTGGCACAGTGGCAATTTGGCATTGCGGCAATTGGACAAAGCGGGTATTTGGCACAGTGGCAATTTGGCGCAGTGACATGCACACATAACAAGAATGAAAACATACGCCGATTTCTCTTCTGTAATATTTACTCGTGGTTTGCAAGAACCATTAAAGGGTTAAATTTTCACTAAAACTAACATGCTTTGTATGATACTTTACTCTCACACATTGATATTATTTCTGATTTGATACTCACTCATAATAGGAATGATGAATACTTACGCGCACTTTGCAGGAAATGAGCAATGAATAATGAATGACTATGAATATGAAATTTTCTGTATAAAAAAAAGATTTAAGTAACATTTTGTAAATAGTTATTTGTATACTTAGGCTGCGAAATGACTGTTTAGCGTCCGAATATTTGACCGAAGACACTAAACCCATTTCGCAGACGAGGTATACATAATATTTTTTGTACAACTGCAATGCATATGATAACAATACACCCATTTTTTTTATTGATAATTGTCAAAAATGTTTGACATTGACAATTCAGTCCGCGAAATTAAACTTCGCAGCCGTTACTAACAGTAACGCATTAATTGTAGAAATACTATACTTCGCAGCCTGAATTGCGAACGTCAATGTCAAATTTTTTGACATAGTTGCGCACAAAATACAATTTTTCGACAACTGTCAAAAATGCACACATTTTCACATGGGTAACAAAGGACGAAGTTTTAGTTTTTTTGTCATTATATCTTCTATTTAATCTTTTATCTGGACAACCATTTAAAACCGTGGAAAAAAATTTGTCCTCGTTTTGATAAACGTTTTTTCTACGAAAATGCGAATTCACATGTTTTCAGATATTAAAATTGATGGTGAAAGTAGGCTTTTGAAACATTGAGCGATGAAAATAATTTCCACACTCATTTTGTACTTTGAGTACATACATAAAACACTTTATTTGTTGTAACCTCTGTAATAAATATTCAAATGAACGATTTTCACTGAATTTGAGACTAGAAATTGTGCAGTTATTGGAAGCTCAAAGCTGTTAGGATATTTTTTACTTCAGAGACAAAATTGTGATTCACAATTGCCGTAATGTCCGAAGGGGTGTAAATAAACTCACCGCCCCTGCACATGATGGTTTCAAGAAATTCCGAATATACTTTTGTAAAAATGCGCAATATGATTTAGATCTAATTTTGATGAGTAATCAACATTTTATTATATTTACTTATTTTTATATTTACTTCTCCCACGTGTAGATGACTTAAGTTAGTTTTGTATATGGATCCTTTGTCTTCAAGCATAAGTGCATTATACTGTTCGGTTATTATTGTTTATGTTTGAAGATAAATGTGTTATTACAATTGGTGATCCATATACGCAGTTGTATCTAGAAGCATGAGAAAAATTTAAGTAACAGACCAGTCAGTAGGTGCTCCTCGTTAGGTTCAGACGCTCGAGAAAATGTATTCCCGAGTAAAGTATAAGTTCGAATAATTACGTAAAGAGTCAGTGATCGTCTGACTCAAATCGGTACAGAGACGGGTTTTGCTGAGAGAACGCCGTTCTCATGAGTTTGGTACAATTACGTAATTAGTAATCTGTCGAGTCAGTGTGTGACTCTATATGTCGAACAGATTGTAGTTTAGTGTTTTCGTTTATATCGCTTTGTATAGTTAATTTTAGTTCATGTAAATATATAGTTCAATGTTTTTATTAAAGAAATATATAGTAATGTTTTATTAGTTTTCGTGAAAGTGTGTGTCATATAGTTGTGTGTCATATTGTCATATAAATGTTTTGTTAGTTTTGTATAAAACTAACTAGTGTTGCCGTCTAGACAAGACAAGACAAGACTTTGCAAATCTTGTCTTGTCTTGAAATTTCAAGACAAGACTTTAGTAATTCTAAGTCTAGATTAAAAAGTCTTGTTCTTGTCTTGTCTAGATACAAGACTCTAGATAGGTTTTCTAGACTCTTGATTAACCTGCGCATACGCGATATTACGTTTAAATTCTTGGATTACGGGCCGCCTTTATCAAGCTATTCAAGCTCGAGTGGCATGAGCTTCGTATTATATACTTATTTTATATTGTAGAAAGGTATGTTTATTTTTTTACCGCTATTTTCCCCTGTATTTTGGTGATATGAGCCTATATCAAAACTGTTTGAGCTGTAACGGCATTTACGCATAACGACATACCAATAATGGGCTTTTCTTTTCAAATTTTATGCATTATTATGTTTTTTTTATACCTAAGGTCTATCACTATATCTATAGTTTCTTGGTTTTGTTCACATAGATTTTGAAAGGATTTTGTTATCTTGTTTACAACAATTTTCTCGAATTATAGAAATATTGCTAGAATATATCCTGTTGTATCTATTATTATTACATTTATTGATTTATTGAGTAGGTAAGTACAAGTAAACTTTCTTAATTTAAATTGACAGCAATACTTTCAATTTTGGTTAAAACTTATCTTATAATGTTCCTATGGGAGTAAAAAATTCATATTACCTACAACTTACTCGTTAATCTAGAGTCTTGAAAATTGTCTAGACTTTTGACAAGAGTCTTGATAACAAAGTCTTGTCTTGTCTTGAAATTTCAAGACAAGACTTTTGCCAGTCTAGTCTTGATAATCTAGACAAGACAAGACAAGAGTCTAGAAAGTCTTGATCTAGACGGCAACACTAAAACTAACTGGCGCAGTCCTGCAAACCCTGTTACCTATTATCCTATTTTATTTATTACACTTTGTCTAGATTATATATGGTTGAAGGTTAAAACTAATACTTTATATGGAATATATGAATGAACGGCGAAATAATAATGTTGATTCTTGTGGAAAACGTTCTCTAACACTATGTAAATTTGTATATAAAATGGAACGTTGCATTACGGTTCTTGATATGCAAATATTGTCAGAGGAAATATCAATAAAGCAACGATTTATTTGCTAAAAGTGACTGTTGTAGTCGGTTTTGAACTACAAATAAATAGTGTACTATTTGATAAAGGTTTATACGGGTGTTTCCTGAAACAGGCGCACCCCCAAAAATTGTATTTTAAAGTCAATTACATTTAGTTTTATAAACTAAAAGGCGCATGAAACCACATAAATAATGAATTATTATTATTTCCTGTTTAGCCGGAAGTGACATCAACTTCCTTATTTTAAATGGTACACCCGGTATATTTTTTAAGAATTTGATTCTACACAAAATTCTGAATACAACCATGTATAGGGTCTTTCAATAGGAGTGATAGTTTTTTCAATAAAGATTTCTCGGTTTCTGATATATATTTTATTTACTTATAGGTGTCAAATTATTTAGTATAGTGTGCAGTTTTATAATGCAGCGTTTGACGCGTCTAGACCGGTTGGAAATAATAAAAAAATATTACCAAAGTTCGAGCTCAGTTGTGGGTGCTCAACTTTTATTCACCCCAGAATTGGGTCGCCGTCACTGTTACTCTACACAGGCTATAAGACGCACTGTGATAAAGTTTGAGTCAACATTACTAAGACAATAAGCCACCAAGAAGACAACGAAATTTTCGAAGTGAGGAGAATATCACAGTTGTAGCGGCCAGTGTTGCGGATAAGCCAAATTCGGCCAAATTGGAGCGATCTTGTGACCAGGTCAACAAAGCCGTGGTGGACATTTGAACGATATCTTGTTGTCTAAGCTTCCAAAATAAAGCAAAAACTAAATCATATCACTCTTAACGGAAGACCCTATATAATAAGCTACTATTTCGTTGTAGATATCTAATTTAAATAATAAACCAAATATTTAAATTATACGAAGAGTTTTACTATGCATTCAAGAAAATGGAGACCATTTGAAAATTTGCTATAAATAATATAATTGAATTGCAATTCCTTATTACATTATTTATTTTTGTTAATAAACTGACACTTTTACTATCATAAAATCTGTTTTCTATTATTTATTTCATAGCTAATTAGGAATGATTTGATATTTTTCTGTAAATTTTTTTATTTTACTTAGAAATCTAAATCGAAAAAGTACATGGTTTTGTGTTCAGAATTTTATGTATAATAAAAATGTTAAAAATATACAGGCTGCACCATTTAAAATAAGAAAGTTGATGCCACTTCCGACTAAACAGTTTAATGCGCCTTTGAATGTAGTTTATAAACCTAAATGTAATTGACTTAAAAATACATTTTTTTGTGAGACTGCGCCTGTTTCAGGAAATTCACGGTATGATATAATTACTTACGAGAATGAAAGTTAACTACAAGAATCGATAAAATATAAAGAGCATATTTTGCAAATTGCAAAACGGGTGGTAATAGAATCGTGAAAAATTCGATGTTGAGATTTTTGTCAATAGGCTTGGTTTATTTCTCCAAGAACATATTTTTAAAAAAATATTTTTATTAGAGCTCATGCCAAATAGAAATGGGAATGAGATTCGATGCGCAGAAGACGCATTTGCGTTTGCTCCACCCTCCTTACTTGAACGGGCCAATGCTATTTCTTTGTACGCTACTGGTGTGAGACAGTAGATGAGCTAATGATTGGCATTCCCATTTCTATTTGGCATGAGCTCTAACACGCACTCCTACATATTGCTATTATAGTACGAGAAACAGTTTGAGTCGCAAAATTTGGGAACAATCGCTCTAGTTGTTTCAAAGTTTTAGAGGCACATTTTTTTTCTGTTTTATACAGGTTGGGTGTACCATAACTTAAGGTACCTACATATTAGAATGGCCTTTAGAACTTGTACTGATCACGGAATAAAAAAATAAAAAATAGTGTTTTGGGCCACAGGCGTCGCGAGGGGGTACAGGGGGGACATTTAGCTCCCCTGGAATCAATAATTATCACTACATTTTATTATATTTTAGAATAAATTATAAAATTATAATAATTTCAAACACCTAAATTATTTTTTTATGCATGTCTCCCCTACAAAAAATCCTGCCGACGCCCATGTTGTAGGCCACAGGTTGAATAGGTAGTTTTAATATTAAACATTACGTTTAGTCTAGTCAACAAGTGCTTTTTAAGTCAAAATTTTTTCGCCTTCTCCGAAAATTATGATTGAAATGTCATTCGATTCGGAATGGCATGTAGATAGTTTTTGAGAAAAAGCTAAGGCCGCTCGCAAAAATTGCAATAGTTATAAACATATTAATTTTTTATAACTCTTGCAATTTAAAAAAAAAATCAAAAAGGTGAAAAATTTGAATGTGGGCCTTATTATCATCTGGGCTTTATTTGTCGCACCTACCTTACATAAATACAATAATTGAATTTAGTTTTAAGCAACCGGCCACATAACTCTGTATTTATTCAAAATAAACTGTATTCAGTGGCACTAAAAATGTTCTCCTGAAGTAAACAACTCTTATTTTTATAGAAATTTCGAAAAAAAAAAAATTATTCCAGAAACAGTACGTGAAATACTTATATGCCATTACAATAGTAGGTACCTCAAGTTATAGTAGTAGCAGTTATATATTTTAGAATCTAGAATACTGCTACATGGCTCCCCGACCAAAGAAATATATCACTATGGTATTGTTTACATAATTAGTTTTGTTTCTTGATAAAGAATAAGTCTATGTATGAATTTTATATTTTAGTTCTGGTCAATAAACAACAAAACTAACTGACGCCCCCGACTTTGTGAACAACACAACAACATAACCAAGTACGAAATATAAACATCTTTACATGAAAATGTCTCCAATGAAAGTGCCTAGTAACAACGGGGGCGGCGACGCGAGTGAACGTGACATGTTGGAGGCAGAATTTCGATCACGTCGGGGTCACCAACATAAAGCCTGTTTTACATTATACTTTTTTCGTCTAGATTCTAGTTTGAGATTCATCCGAGAAGTTCTTAGCCATTTCTAGTATAATGTAAAGCCTGTTTTACATTATACTTTTTTCGTCTAGATTCTAGTTTGAGATTCATCCGAGAAGTTCTTAGCCATTTCTAGTATAATGTAAATCAGAAATTCCCATCCGAGTTCCGTTCGATTTCCATACTTCTTTCTAGTATAGAAATATACGCCCGGCTCTATTTTTCTATTCGAGATTCATACTAGATTTGTCCTACGCATGAGCAATTCAATCTGGAGTCAGTTTGACCAACCTTTAAAAGTTTTGATATTTTGTTTTAATTTGTTCACGTTGACGTTTATGAGTTTTGCACTTTACGTGTTATTCAAGTTGTATTAATATTTTTCCATTGTAATTCTAACCTCCAAATCTTAAGTTGTCACTTGTGAGAATAAGTAAGAATATTATTTATTATTTTGAAATTGCCTAACTTGGACCATTTCGGAAAAAATCGAAGAATTTCAATTGTACACGAATAGTTTGGAAATAAAGTTTGAAACTCTAACGCATCTCGGATGGAAATCAAACGAGAAATCTAGCATGAATCTAGACGAAAAAAGTATAATGTAAAACAGGCTTAACAGATTTAAATGTTAGTGTAAAAATATTCCCTTGTCGGGGCAGTTAAACTGTATATCTAAATAATAATATAAACTTATGATTTAGAAGTGTTTATTGACCAGAACTAAAATATAAATCTCATACATAGACTTAATCTTCATCAAGAAACAAAACTAACTAATTATGTAAACATTACCATAGTGATATATTTCTTTGGTCGGGGAGTCATGTAGCAGTATTCTAGATTCTAAAATATATAACTGCTACTACTACATAGTACACCCTGTATAGATAAAAGATAAATAGAAGATTGACACACAGCCAGCAAGATTGATTGAGCAGAATCACTTCAAATCATATAGATTTTTGAAGGTTAGTAACTGCCTTATTACCGAATTATTTATTTTAAAAATAATGAGTGTTGCCAGTTTTTAGAATGACAAAATATTGATTCTTAAAAATACACTCGACAAAAAAACACACCACTTGACAAGCCACCCAAAATTTCTAATTTTTTGACCGCCATAACTTGGTTGAATTTGCTCGAAAATGGAGGAAGTTCTGACAAGATTGAAGTTTCCTCATTAAGGTCATGCAAGTTAATTTTACCCCCTGCCACCCTCCTTAGAAAAAAAGTTCTTGATGTCAAAAAATGTCAAACTTTGATAACTTGTACCGGGTGCAAAAAATCGTGGACTCAATCCACTACCAAGGCGATAAAGTTCAATCATTTTCATTTATGAATTTTTGAAAAATAATTGCATTTTGTGCCTTTTCGGTCGTAACTTGGCTAATTTTACACAGATATAAATGATTCTTTGAATTGTCACAAAAGTGAAGTTTCCTTTTCAATGGTATGCAAATTAATGTGACGCCAAATCTAATTCACTCCCAGGCACCCCCTAAGACACAGAAATGTCAAACTTTGACAACATGTATGATGTACCAAATAAAGTTTTCGACCCAATTGAACAACATGGCGATATAATACTAAATACTAAATGTATTAATTTTTTGGTAAATTTTTTAAAATTTTCTATTACCTACAATGATTTTATTCGAAGAATGCGCTTTTGAAATTTACTCAGCATTTTGTGAGTTTTTTAAATTTTGATAAGTTTTGATAAGTTTGAAGTCTAAAGCGATCACGAGAACATTACACGAAAAAAGCATTTCAATTTAAGTTAAGGTGTACATTTGTAGACAATATCGATAAATTTTCAAAGATCTAAAAAATGCAATTTTTTTCAAAAATGTATAACTTCGCGCCAAATCATCGCAGATACTCATTTTTTTTGAAAGGAAAATACTTGGTAATGCATTGAGTACACGATTTTTTTTACCTGGTACAAGTTGTCAAAGTTTGACATTTTCTGACATCAAAAATATTTTTCTCTCAGGCAGGGGGGGGGGGGGTGCAAGAGGTGAAATGAACTTGGCATCATATTAACTTGCATTTGTTGAACGCAATATTGCTGCAATAGAATCATAATTCACGATTCTGCCTATATTGCTCAAAATAAAAATCTGCAATTTACCATAAGTAATTACGAAGCATTATTTGATCGAAAAATGCATACAATACATTGTTGCAACAACAGTTAGTGAAAATAAGAATTAATTTATGCATTTAAATATTTCAAATTATGGCCTTATTATTGCATATTTATTAATTTTGTTTTAAATAATCGATTACTTGCATTGTTCGTGAGAGTGCTAAAAAAATCTGCCAAATTGACTATTTTTACTAATTTATTACTAAAATACCATTAAGTATTTCAAAAATATAATTAGCACTCTAGAGTAATCTTTTAACTATCTATATATAAAATATGAACAGTGTAGGTGTACTAACAAGAGTTTAGTTTGTAATATAGCAAGATCCCTTTTTCATTATTTTTTGGCACAAGTGTAACGCCTTAAAGAGGAAACTTCAAATTTGTTTGAAGATTCATCAATTTTCGACCAAAGTCAACCGAGTTATGGCAAGTGGTGCGTTTTTTCTTTTGTCGAGTGTAATATACCTACCTACAAAATTTAGTTTTTAGTTTGGAATATTTTCCATTTTATGTTATATTTTCTATCATTACAACACAACAGAAATCGTATTTTCGCATACATTGCTCGCAACTTAGTTACGCTAATCAGCGTTACTCATTCATCATTAACTAATTAAATTGCAAATGTAATGCGAAATACGTGTTGGTGACAGGATCAGCACGACACATCGGTGTTTGGAAATTTCATTATGTTAATGTCGTTATAAGTTTACTCCGGGCACTGTGATGCTGATTGAATTCGTTAAGAGCGTAATGTAGCTGTATAAAAATAGGAAATACAATACTATAGGTAACTCTTCCTAATGCCTAGTGCACACGGAGAAACATTTTGACATGTTTCCTGAAAAAAGTTTCCGGAAACTTCAAAGTTTTAACGGCGCCTATAAAAATGAGGCGTTTTCAGGAAACATTGTGAAGTGCAACTAACTTCTTATTTGTCAAATCGTCAAATGTGACATGTGATCATAAACATATTTAATGTTTTTCAAAAAAATCTCCATTTTCTGGAAACTTTTTTCAGGAAACTTGTCAAATAGTACGGGAGCCGGGCGCACGTAGTGTCCCTGATATTCCCGCTTGTAAGCCTTTGTCACGTTTGGTGAGAATACCCAGCAGAGTGCAAAAGAGGCAAGACTTACAGGTAACCATGTGCCTGGCCCCCCCGGGGGGAATGAAAAAATCGCAAAATTCGCATATTTTGGGCCGTCTTAAACTTGGCCAAATGATCAATGGCTAAGCAAAGACCCTCTCGACATCAGTTTAAGACGATTATGGTGTGCCGAGTTCGGAATATGGGCCCTCAAAGTTGCAAAAAAATTTCGCAAAATTCGCACATTTGACCAAGTTTTGAGGGCCCATATTCCGAACTCGGCACACCATAATCGTCTTAAACTGATCTCGAGGGGGTCTTTGCAGCCCCATTGGTCATTTGGTCAAGTTTAAGACGGCCCAAAATATGCGAAATTTGCGATTTTTTCATTCCAGCCCCCGGGGGGGAATGGCACATGGTTACCGGTAAGTCTTGTCTCTTTTGCACTCTGCTGGGTATTCTCACCAAACGTGACAAAGGCTTACAAGCGGGAATATCAGGGACAGTACGTGCGCCCGGCTCCCGTACTATAAGAGATCTCCATCTGGTGACAGATATTGGAAGCTATCAAATAGACATTAAATTTTGAAGAACTAATCTTTGTGTATTGTTATATTTATCAATAGTATCTAAAATTAGAAAATTAGTCAAATACCACAGTCTGTCACAGTGTACGTATATTGCAAAGTTTCGTACGTATGTCTATCTGACAGCTTCTGAAGTCACCACTATAGCGCTGCAATCTTAATCGAGATCGCCTATACTACACAATTTGTAAAATATTGAATCTTCTAATACTATACTTGATTTAATAACTAATGGGACAAACTTGAAGTTGTCTCGCTGAGCCATATTTACACTAACCACCAAATTTTGGACCAGTGGCAATCAACATGTTTTCTTTAAGTAAACCACCCTTAATTTTACAAATTTTTGAAAAATTATATTTGTTTCGTTATCAGTAAAACGTGTTACATATACCCTTAAAGTTTAATCCATAAGTACAGAAACACCCTGTATAGTGAATATAGATGTCACAGCAAAGACTGCGTGTGAACGGGGAAAGAGGTCCTATCCTTACGAAATGGAATGTTTTTTTTTACATTTTTGAACTAATTTACAGCTACATTACCTCCTTAATGTAAGATGTAAGGAGAAGGGGAATTATTATAGACGGTGAATTTATTTTAAGAATTTTAAGCGGCAAAAGATGATACAAATAATATAGTTTTTGTACTCATCACCTAGGAAATGACATATAAAACACGCAATTGACAATCGGAAATGTCAATTTCCCAGTGTAGTCAATCAGGAAAAATGCAAAGAACACTGGCTTTTCTAGACATTTCAGAGTAAAATCATCTTAAAAATAATAAAATTTAGTTTATAAAGTGTTACTTCCCGGAATTATAATTAGTGAATACCACCGAAAACCGCCAATATTTAAAAATAAAACTTGTGTGCAGCGCGCCATCTGTCGGTAGTAGAGTCACAGTTCGAATATTAAAATTCTCTTTTATTAAAATGAATTTTTCACTCATGTTTTCACAGGACAATATAGTTTATCCTGTATTTTAAGAAAATAAAAAAAATATTGGTGCATAACCCTATTGAAGACCGTTTCTCAAAACTCGCTTTCTCAAAAAATATTGTTTCAAGTAACTCAGTTTTTTATGTTATGGCACTCTGAAGTAATGCTATAAATGGCCTTTTTTCTTTTGCGTTTTTCTCGAGAACTGAAAAAACAATATGCTCGCCTGTTTCATATTGTGTAATTTTCAGTTTTGTATCTTCGTAACTACAGCAACATTTTAAAAATAACACTCGATATACTGGCGTTTTAATTTCAGTTAGGTTAAATTTGTGGAACTTCGAATTGGTAAAATTATTGAAATGAAGCAATCTTACCTATGGATTATCCGCATGGCCCGCAAATAATCTAAAGCTAACGCCACCTCATACACAAACATTATTACAGACTCTTCAGTGAAAATCACTCCTTGATTAAGGTGGTACCTCAGGTCACCTCCCAGAAGAAGATCAGTTATTAAAAACAAATCTTCTTCATCTGGAAAAGAAAAATAAATCTAAATCAATTACTATTTTCATAAAGAATTATATTTTCTTCACTTGTTTATGATGTAATATAGGTACAATGAAGTTATTTTAACGTGAATAATTTATATCTTAAGAATTATTTTATTTTATCTTGACGATTCTCTATCGACATGGATTTCGTTTATTGTTTTGTGTAATATAAAAATCTAAAGATATAGTCGGATATAAAAGTACAACCTACAAGTGGTCGATGCAGAATTTTAAAATTTTGCTTCAAAATCGAAATATGTTAATTTGAATTTTGACAATTTTTAAACGAATTTAAAAAATTCGATCGGTTATTTCGCAGATCCAAGCTGTTGACAACATATTAAAATTTGAAGTTATAAATAATTTATTTTAATTACCAATACCAGCACAATTTTAATTTTATCATTGGACTCCTTCAGTCAAAAAATTCTAGAGCCGGGCACACATAGATCATCGCGAAAATACCTACTAAATATTTATTCTAGGGATCCTGGACCGTGCTTATCCACCAAAAAATTTTGATCTGTCACAATACCGCCCTTTTGGACAGAAGGTGTAAAAGACTGAATACTTTTAGGCCGCTTACAAAATTGTGTCGCTAACGTGGCGGTAGTAGTTATAGAAAAAAAACAATCTTTTTAAATCAACGTTGGACGTAGAGTAAAATTCAAATAGCTAGGACCCTGGACTGCGCGAGAAGGCAGAGTTGTCAGGTACTGTCCGTTTTACAAAATCGGAGCTTGCGAGTATATGCTGCGCTGCACTTCACTTAATTTTCAAAGAAAACTAAAATATAACTCAATCACAATCAATTACAAAATTCGCAGGGTTACACGAAGCAAAACACTACAAATGTCAGCATGAGAATAACAGATATTGAAGCTGATGTTCTGTAGAACAGACAGTAGCGTAGTTTCCTCTTGTTTATCATCTATGCTCTCTCTAAGACGAGAATTCGTACTTCGCGCAGGGTTCTAGCTATTTGAATTTTACTCTATTATAAGATTTTGATTATTATCGGGTTATAAACATTACCATTACAAACTTCGTGTCTTTAAAAGTTCATACCTTGAAAGGTGAACCACAAGTTAATCAAGTTGGGGTGATCTAGCGTTCTCAGGATTTCCACTTCTTGTATGACGTTCCTTAGAGCGCCCAACTTCACACAACTACTCTTTCGGACGTACTTCATGGCGTACATCAATTTGCTGTCTCTCTTTTGCACGATGGCTACCTGTAACATACAAGAGAAAAGCATGTGTATTATTCCTTGACATTGAAACAGTGGAATCATAGCAGCAATGAGTAAGATATAAAGATTGATTTTGCTATTTACGTCTATCATTGGGAGCACTTAATTTTTCCTAATAGTCCGGCGGCTTACTGTAATAATAACATGAATTGTGCACTTCGAGCCAAAAGCAATTTTTTTTCTCATTTAACACACCTTATTGAGTATTTTAAGGGGTGGAGGCATCACCGGAAGTGTCCGCTTCAGCCGCCATTTGTCCCCGTTTTTAGTTTTTTGCGTTTATCTTGCAAATGGTTTACAATACGAAGAAAACTGGTACACTAAAATGTAGATCACAAAATTCTCTATAGGTAAGTTAGATTCATATAGATTTTTACTTCCTTGTACGGAATAGAAAGGAAGTATTGTAATCGCGGAAATATCCGTTTTGACCTTTTCTGAATACATTATGACTAGTTTCGTTGTGACGTCTGTACGTACGTACGTACGTACGGACGTATGTATGTCGCATAACTCAAATACTGTTAGACGTAGAAAGTTGAAATTTTGTATTCAGGACTGTTATAACATCTAGTTGTGCACCTCCTATTTTTGATTTTAATCTACAAACCGGAAGTAGTACTTTTTTCAAATATTTCGATAAATATTTAATTTAAGACAAATTTTTGTATTTTTGTGTGTGATTATTACCTACAATCGGTATTTTATAAATATTTGTGTATCTGGTATCATTTAAGAATAATTAAAGTATATATTTATAATTTAGTATTTCGGTATCTTGTAGTCCATGATCGATTAACATTTTTTACTACGTAAAATTTAAATGATTATGACATGACAGTGACAGTGGCAGTGACAATAGTAAAATATCGTTTATATCTTCTTCTGCAGTTTAAATAAAATGACTAAAATATATTTGTGAGTATAGTAGCAGTAGTAGTAGTACTTATATATTAATATATTTTGTATAATATAATTCTACATTTTAGTTATTAAGAAAATGTATGAACAGTTTAATAGGCGTACAAGGAAGTCATGTGGTGTCCACGTCAGATTTTTTAGTCATATCACAGGAAAATGGCTGTAATATTTTATCGGATAAAGATATCGACTTCTGGTTTTAAGCACTCAATTTCTGAAAGATTTTTCTATGAAAAACATAATTTTCAAAAATTTTGAGGCTCTGGTGTAGCTTTAATTTAATTATATTCTTCGAGTAAGCTAAATAAATATTGGTCATTTTTGTGTTTATTCACCTGTCATTTCTAAACGGATAATAATACCGACTTTCGGTTTTCAGTATTCGATTTGTCGAACATTTTTCTTTTAGATGCATTACAACATTATCAATTTAAAATTTTTAGTTATTAGAAAATTAAGTTTTTAGGTTTTTATTATTTATAAAATTTAATATATTGACTATCAGTCTTCAGTCAATCCGGCCCACATCCCGCCGGCCCACCGATAAATTTCCCAGTATCCCGGTGGGCTCAGCCGCCCCTGATTACAACGAACAACCAACCTTTTGAATTTAATTTCCAGCATCGGACAGCGCTATGCAAACAAGCATTCAGCATTTGTAATGTAAATCGTAAATCGTTTACAATTTCTCATACATATCATAAATAAAGCAATATGGTAATTGTTCTTGTTGAATTATAAATGCAAATATGCGTAATGCTATTACGCATGCTAATTCAAGAGTCAGGCTATTTAGATTCCTGCAGGGACAATAATGATTCAATTCTAATCCGTAATTCATGTTTATGGGTCAATTACGTTTATGTTTTCCATTATACGTTTGTTAATTTGTTAGGCAGGAGAGAGGTAGATATTATACGTTTACTCAGTGGCGCAGCCAGGATTTTTCCAAGGGGGGGGGGGGGGGGTAACAAAATCAGAATTACTTAATACTTGTAGCTAATGATTTATTATTATTATCATTCATGTAACTCAAAAATTATTCTTAAACCTTAAATAAAATCACAGGCTATCTAGCCGTAGCGCTACGCTGTGCCTGCTAGAGTAAAATTCACTTAAGGAGAACCCTGCGCGAAGTACGAATTCTCGTCTTAGAAAGAGAGGCATAGATGATAAACATGAGGAAACTACGCTACTGTCTGTTCTGCAGAACATCAGCTTCAATATCTGTTATTCTCATGTTGACGTTCAGTGTTTTGCTTCGTGTAACGGACAGTACATGACAAGCTCCGCCTTCTCGCGCAGCTCAGGGTCCTAGATATTTGAATTTTACTCTAACGTACTTACTAGAGATGTATTCAGTTATCTAGGACACTAGAACCCTGGGCTGAGCGAAAAGGCGCAGAGCCTGTCAGGTACTGTCCGTTTTACAAAAGATGGATTAGGTGAAATTTTTGTCGTATTGTCACTTTCATCGTTGTGATCCAAAACAAAAATATAACTCAAACAATTACAAATTTTACAGTATTACACGAAGTAAACACTACATTCAACTTACGTAGTAAGCAATAAGAAAAATGAAAATTACCCTCTTTATTGAATCTAACAGCAAAAATTCTTGTTCTGATATAATTATAATTTACATATTGCATTTTAGTATAAGTAAATAATATAATGTAAAAATAAATGCATATGCCAAGGGGGGGCTATAGTTCCCTTAGCCCCCCCCCCCCCTGGCTGCGCTACTGCGTTTACTGTTTATCTAAAGGTCTGAAACAATCCCGATTGTTTTTCGTAGCTTTACCTCGCTGTTTCCCCAGGGACGTAACTAGGATTTTTTTAGGTGGGCCACGGGTGGGCCAGTAAAAAATTAAAGTGGGCCACACATTTCATTGTAAAATGTTTGTTTTGAAAAATATAGTAGTATGTCGACCGAAGCGAGGCGAATTTTTTTTTCACTATCTTAATTCCTCCTGAAATTAATTTCGTAGAAAAACAGTACCCAGTTGAATATGATTATTCATAGGTAAGATTGCACGAGCACCCAGACTGACAAGTTAATCCATTATATATTATATCTATTCAAAAATACAACATTTACCAGCAATAAATCTATAGCTATCCGCTATTCATATTCATAAACATTTATTTTGTCTCAATTAAGTAAAAATCTATATCTCTTCCTTAGTATTATGTTAGGTATTAGAATAGTATATTCTGCAACAAGTGTGGAATGAAGCATATTCAGCTCGAGTGGAAAGTTGGTGAGACAAGCCGTAGGCGAGTATATTATTGTTAAAATTTAAATTTTTTTAAAACTCTTCATGATTAAAACTATCTTTTGTAATCAAAATTATTAATTTTCAATAAATAATAAAAAAAATTATATCAAAAATACAACGTTCAGTGACTTATGGCCCAGTCTGTATAAGGCATTATTAAATATTTTAAATATATCTCTTCCGTAAACTAATGTAAAAATATTGTAAATTTTTTAACTTACACTCTTCTATTTATAATATTTGCTGAATTACAGAATACAGAACCCCGTACGCTTATGCCGTTTTGTAACGTTGCGATTCATCCGTCGTCAATGGTGATTGGTCAAATTTAAAAAAAAACAGTTGGATTCAACCAATCACCATTGACGACGAATAAAACGCGACGCACAAAACGGATGCATGGAAATTAAGGCTCGGGTATAGCTACTATAAAAGTGTCGTTCGTACTTTACTAATAACTTAATCCAGGTGCACTTTAGAGAAAAAATTTATTTACAAAAAATGTCTATAATTTTATGCTTAACATCGGCTTGATTCAAAAATTTCAAAATTCTCAGAAAAACTAATTTCAAAATTTGATATTTTTTTTTAATTAGAAATTAGGAATAGGTTTTGAAAAAATATTGACAATCCGATGTTAAGATACTAATGTAGATTATGTGTAATTTTTTTGAAAAAGATATTTCAATCGTAGCATGAGTTATTAGTAAAGTACGATTTTTGATGTTTTTCTAGACTTTCCATTATTCAAAACAAGTGCGAAAAGTCAGAAAAGACAATACATATATTTAGTATACTGTAAGCAAAATTTGGTTCATAAAGCACTCGAAATGCACGAGTAATTAATTTAATAAGGAACTACTACACGCTAACTATACTAGCACCTTAAGCTTCATAATTTGCACAATTTTACCTTATTACCTATTACAACACCGCAACGTTTCCGAGTGAAATGTGCTTATTTCACTTAACGCATTATTTGCGAAGCTAAACATAAACATCGTGTAACATTTGCCTTGCGAATAAAGCAAACCGAGTCACTGGAGCACAACGAGTACAACATTGTGAAGTGCAAAGTCAGCGGATTTCAGTTTCACCCTTCAAGCATCCGCCGCCGCCGGCTGAAAGTCAAAGAGAAAGTGGAACGCGAATGAAGAACTATGTCGGCGAAATTACAGCGATTTGTCAATTTGGTTTTAGGGGGGGGGGGGGGGATTGGAATGCAGGGGATTTGCTGTGCTGATTATGCAGTAATTTGGTTGATAAATAAAACGTCGCTGGATTTTGTGATATTTATAAACTTATTGCTGTTTTAATTTTTTTTAAATTCATCCTAAAATGTACAATAATATGTGGGTGACTCTGAAATGCAAATTTGCTTAGTTTTTATTTAGTTTTGCACATAACAGAGAGAAAAGCGTGCCGTTATTCAGCTTTAAAAATTCTATTTTATGATCTTGACCTAAAAAAATTCGCCTGGGGCGCTTTTTCTTCACTTATGGTATTTTTACCTGTCGCGTCATATTCTATAAGAGAGGTATTGTGACGGCTCTACATTTTCGAGTTTTTGGAATATAAGCACGTTTTAGGTAGAATACGAATTATACATTTTTGAGAATGTCTGTGTTAAATGTAAAATATCGTTTTATCTTCTTCTCCAGTTTAAATAAAATGACCAAAATATATTTGTGAGTAGTAGTAGTAGTAGTAGTATGAGTATGCGTAGTAGTAGTAGTAGTAGTAGTAGTAGTAGTAGTAGTAGTAGTAGTAGTAGTAGTAGTAGTAGTACGAGTAGTAGTAGTAATAGTAGTATAGTACAAATACATTTCATCTACCTAATAATCAGTAGCGTTTATTAGGGGGTTATTGCAGTCACACAATGGTCAAAACCACAAGCCTGAGATGCGCCAGAGCATACAATACAACCCTGGTAATAAGCTTCGAAAAACTCTTACTCTACCAGTGGAACACTGGGGATAAAATATATAGTCGGGTTAATAAATATGGCAAATACTGAACTGTTCGACTATATTTCTTATCTGCGGGCTAATCTTAAACGATTGCGGTTTTGGGCATTGTGTGACTGCAATAAGCATTTTATGATTATTAGGTAGATGGTCTGTACTTGAACTATAGTAGTATTACGATTTTGTATATAACAATTTTTCTCGTAATATTAACCACACGAGATAAGTAAAGAAAATTAAAAATGGCGGATATTTCTGGTAGGTACTAAACACTTTGGCATCACTTCTTATATGAAAGATAATAGTTTTGTTAACATGTAAGCCAATTTTCACACTTTAATCACATAATGCATAGTTGATATGAAATAGTAAAATATAGTTTATATCTCCTTCTGCAGTTTAAATAATAAAATTATTATGTGTTGTGCGTGTTATATATCCACCATAATTGTTGTACAGATAATTTAACAATGTAACCGCCTTAAGCATAAAACATTTTTGCCTTATCCATCATCATCCAAAGCTTCGTCAAAAACGCAAGACGCATTTTCTTCCCCTTTCCTTCTTCTGTTCCTTCCGTTCTAACGACCGTCCCCTCCCCCCACCCATATCTCCTTGATTATTAGTTATGCAAGGCCTCATCTATCTCCATGGCAACAGCGACCATCTGTATTTACATCAGTGACTTGACGACGCTTAGCGCTTGCTGCAAGGGTCACTGAAAAGCGTTTCAGACTAGGATTGCGCTACTGAAGGGGGGGGGGGGGGTGGGGTAGTGTAAGGCGGCAATGAAGATGCAAGGTGGCAAGGGAGTGACTTTGATTTAGCAAGTTAAAGGTAGTGGAAAGGGGGCCAAATGTGTTTGTGGGGCGATGAAACTTTAGTGTTACAGGCTATACACTTTCTCTACGACTATGAATTTAAGAACAAGCCAAGAAACATTAGGTATATTTTATTCGTTATCAGTTTTTACCTCCCGCCTCATATTCTATAAGGGAGGTATTGTGATGGGTCATATAATAATTTTCTAAGAGATAAGCACGTTTAGGATCCATATAATACAACTAAAGTATTTTCGAGATGATGTCTGTTTGTATGTAGGTATGTGTGTGTATGTATGTTAGGTTGTATGTAACATTTTTTTCGTTTTCTATAACTCAAAAAGTTATAAAAATTTAACAACCAAATTTTATATTTAAGATTTTAATACGAATCTTAAGAGCCCAGTAAATTTTGGTACCAATCTATAAACAACAATAGCACTTATGTTGAAAAGAAATATGGTTTGTTTAATATCTTGCTAATTAAATCATTTATGACAATCATTATTATAATAAACATTAAAGAATTAAAGTATCTATTAACTGTGTGAAATACATTTCTCTATATCTAGCACAATTATGATACAATGATACTATTGAATTTTTGTTTTTGCGTAAAAAATATTGACAGGTGAGACGGGTGACACGTTGGCATACTAACGCCATATAAGTAATATATAAGTAAGATATTAAATGTAGTAATTAAACGGAGGATGGCTTCAACACAGAATAGTTTTCCTGTGAATGAATATTTTTATTCAGGTGATGCAAATTTCTGTGTTTGAATATTTTAGATTTAAATGGGCACCGGATTGTACGTATACATTTTTGTTTATAAAAAAGTCTAGATATGGCGGAAGGCTGTGTGGTGGCCACATCAGATTCTTTATTACAAGATCACGTGACCGTTTGAACCTTTTGGGATCCTGCGAATCGCATGCTTATAATTTTTAAGACTTTAATTGTGTTTAAGTTTATTTTGATAAAAGGGCATGCATTATTAATTCAGAGAAAAACACAAAATTTGTGTGCAAGTGGA
Organism: Agonum fuliginosum; assembly: GCA_947534325.1. Lineage (NCBI taxonomy): Eukaryota > Metazoa > Arthropoda > Insecta > Coleoptera > Carabidae > Agonum > Agonum fuliginosum. The sequence goes on along the minus strand of OX384030.1, from coordinate 53,008,494 downwards.
AAAATAAAATTTTCCATATGACCGGAAAGCGTGCAAGGGTTTAATACCCGCTTTTCTTTGTTGTCATAGGGTCAAATTCTATGCTCCAAAAGGCATACTGTATGAAATCGGAGACCATCACCTGTCATGAGCTTTCTTTCTAAGTGTATATAACTCAGAACACCATATTATCTACAGCGTTGGGTAAGATAATGCGATGATATACTGAATCTGATTGGTCCAGATGAAAGGTGGATTTACACTATAGCAAACATTTTCATTCCCGTTAATATTACTTATACCTTCTTATTTTGAATTTCATAGTTACATGAAGTACTACATTATTCTATGGATGACAGCTTTATTCACACAACATACGTTTTTGAGAAGCTTGTCTACAACCTATAAAATCCAGCATAAAATGTACTAACGTAGCGAGTGTTTTGTGGCCAGTACAAGAATGGTAAAATTGTATTTCAACAAGTAAAGAAAGAGGAAGAATGAATCTACAGATGTGCTTTTTTAAAAGTTTGATTAAAAAATTGTACATTAATATAAAAATTCAGAAAAATTCAAACTTTACACGGTTATATCTCATGATAGAAATTAATTTTTAAAATTTAAAAAAAGCACATCTGTAGATACATTCTTTCTCTATTAAATGTTTATAAACACATTATCCTGGAGTCAATAATAATCTGACAGTTTACTCGCAACGAAAACACTTTTACAGTATTTTTCAACTTCAAAATGACATTGCATTGCTAGAATGCGGCAAAGTACGAGTTTCGGGCTGGTTTCAGCAGCCGAAGTAGTGGGGAAAAGAGTGAAATAGAAATTAAAATGGAGAGTATTCTCGGAATTCGGAAAAAAACGTAGACGGGTCGCTTAATCCTGTTTTGTATATTTCCATTGCTGAAATAATAATATTATTAAATATATTACAAATATTGACTTCAGGTAATAATTTTGAACTAATTAATGTATGAGTGTAGAACTGACTGCATTCACAGTGCCATCTGCTTGCAGGGGCGGATCTATAGGGGGAGTAACGAAAAACAGTAAGTTATTATTAATTAGTAATGGAAGTATATTTTAGAAAATTTATAGGTAATAATTAATTGTTACCTACTGATCGAAATCTTTGAATTTGGAGAATTATATTTGCAGATTTTTAATTTACTAGGTACTACTTTGCACTCTGCCTGTTAGTGTAGCATCTGGTGAAAGAAGTTTTTTGCACGAAAGCGTTTAAAAACATGGTTAAGGTCTACAATGGGCCAAGAACGATTGCAAGGGTTAGCACGTACAGAGAGTTTCAAATCGACATTGAAAAAATTATAGATTCTTTTGGAAAAGGCAAAAAGAGAAAATTGGAGTTTTTGTTATAATTAAAATTAATTACTCATCTACGTAACAAATTCTTATAATTTAAACTGTTTAAACTCTTAACTATATTAAAATATCACTAATTAACTTTATTTTATAAAAATTTAGTTTTTGTAATTTTTTTTTATTTACACATTTTATTAATTGTTGTACGTACTGTATACAATACGTTATATAAATATAATATTTAATACTTTAACATTGTAATTACTTTTTCAATTATAAAATTAAGTAGGTACCCACCTATACTTTTTTTGTTAAATAATTAAGAAAGTGTTAATATTCAATAAAAAAATGTTAGTCAAATTTATTGCCAAATTTTATAATTACCCCCCCTAAACTCTTAGGCTAGATCCGCCCCTGTCTGCTTGTCATAAGCGTCTGGATTCACAACTTTCCATTATGTAATTTTGAAGAGGTTTATATTTACAAAATGTGCTAAGTGTACTGGAAATCTGACAATCGTCGACATAAACTATCAATATCGATGTGTCTGTTGGTGACAAGGCGACAGGCGGATGGTAACATGGTACGACATTTTAAAATGTACTTCTATCTCTTTAAAATTAAATTCCTATATTACTACAGCGTATAAGTGATGCTGTCACTTTCAGAGCTCAGAATGTTGAATCTTGCACATTTTACACATTTTATCAAACACATTCTTGTGGTGGATAATATCTCGTATCTTTGCAAATCTGTTAGTTTATCAGATTCGTAAATCTTTTTCTTAGCATCAGGGCCGTAGCCAGGTTATGTTTCTAGGAAGGGCCAAATATTTTGTAGTAAGGGCGATGAAGCGCCGCGGAAGAATTTTTTAATTCAAGGTCAAAGCCTTATAATTAAAAGTAACATTTTTCAAGGGATGTAAGGTTGCATGTTTTTCATCTATTTCATGAGCAAAAATAAATTGTTGGAACACAGAAGCAAAGAACATTTTAGCAAATAAAGTATTTAGTATCAAATAGGGTTAGATTTGTATTACATCGATATTATTTTGAAAATAAATAATATATTGGTTTTATTAATTTTAAAATTTGTATTGTAAAATAATGAAAGTAGGTAGAAATCAGCTTTTCTGCTCCAGAAAGGACGTAAGTTAGACAGGGCTTTGCCTGGCTACGCCCCTGCTTAGAATTGTTTCAATATTTTGTTACTAGATGGTACTACGATATTATTGCCACAAAAAGTTTGAGTTGTGAACGCTCAAATTAATTTCATGTATGTATCACAAATTGACTAAATTTCAGGCTGTAAATGGGGCTTTAGACTTATCGTTACTCTTTAATAAAATTTGTAATTAAATTTTAATTTTACTAATATTATTTTCTTTTGTTACAGATTTCCAATGAAATTGAAAAATATCAAACTTAAAATTGGTAAGTAACCTATTTTATCTACGACTAACGTATAACATGAACATTAATTATTATGTGATGTTTGCTACATAATGTTATATATTAATCCCGGAGAGAATAATACCAGGGAATAATAGTCATAATTCCCTGCTCTGCACCAATAAGAAAATTACTTTACTTATTGAATCAATTTCTCTGCGCAATTTTTAGAAAACATTGCAATGAAATTTTGTTACTATACTATATTTGAGAATGACTGGCAGTAATAAATTATTCTGTCAAAGACATTCCAGTGGCGCGTCAATAATTGTTTGCACAGGGATAGTCGAAATGACTAAATTCGGTAGAGAACTATCGTTTCAGGTCTAAGTAGTTTTTTAGGGAAAAGATTTATTTTAATAATAATGAATGAGAAAGTTATATTTAAATATTACAAACTTTTATTTTTAGTAAATGTATAAACAGATCACTAATATCTACGTCTATGACACAGTCCGACGGGGATTAACAGAGCGTTATGACGAGATTTCTATTGTCCGAGAAGTAAGTTTATATTTTGACCATCCTAGTGTAGTTACTACTGATTTTTTTGGTAGTTTTATTTGCCGCATTGCTGGCAAAAATCCAATACTACTCTTGCAAATAATGATTTATTACTGTCAGTCATTCTCAAATAGACTATAGCGACTGGTAACACTGCATTAAATAAAGAAAATATCTAGGCAACGGGTAACGAACAATTTTGACAAAACGGGATTCACTTTTAACGTTAATTTTATTAATTTGAATCAAATGAAACATACAAACTGAATTAATATTTATATTTCATACAAAGATAAACTAAATAATATAGTTCTAAAATTATAATTTAAATATAATTACTAAATTACTTAGCATACATTTATTGAAAAATAGTCTCTGTCGGGTGCTTCATTCATAAATTTTTCTATCTGACATTTTAATTTATTTGATTAATATAAAACAAATTTAAATACGGTACAAAGCACCTAGGCAACAAACAAAACTCATCAATAATTGTCGAGCACAAATTACTGTCATATATAATAGAGACGATTTAAATCCATATAGGAGTGACGTCATAAAAAACAAGCAAATTATTCGTATGAATCAAGATTTTACTTTTTAGTACAGCATTAGTTTGGTAGATGGTGCTGGCAGTCTTTTTCTATACGCGAAATTTAAAAGCAATAGTTTTTAATTCTTTTTTTAAACTTAATCATTATTCTACCATTTTAATACATCGCATGATTCTGTAGGAAATAATCAAAGATTAATAAAATAGAACAAAACTAAATAACAAAACACGTTAACCTCAAAATTTTATGTTGACACTTGACACAACAATAAGCAGAAAATTGACAAGTTGTCAGCAATAAACAATAAATGATATATAACGAACTGTTGTGAATCTAAAAGATAACAATAATATGTAAGAAAATATATTTCATGTAATGAATACCATATTATATAAATAATTGTTCTGCTACTGCCGTTAAGACACAAATTGATAAGCCCCACCCCTTATGACATACGATATGCGAATAGATTTATACGAGTAAAATGTGTAAGAAAGAGATAGCTTATTTAGTGAACGTGGTGGATAGAATTTATCTGATATGACGTCACTCCTATATGGATTTAAATTGTCTCTACCATTAGTGACTATGATTTTGCCGGCAATTTTTGCCGTCTGGTCACGACTGCTTGTTGCGTCGAAAATAAACACGAGTGCGTAGCACGAGTGATTATTTTCTAAAGTAACAAGCAGCAGTGGCCAGACGGCAAAAAATTACCAAAAAATCATAGTCACGTTTGGTATTCGGCTTGACAATTTCTCGAATTATTTTATTTATTCCAAAAATAGTAAAGTATTTTATTTTACTATGTCAGTTGATGATTGTTTTAATCATAAACTGACATAGTATCTAAGCAACGCTTCGCCGCAATTTTCACTAGTGAAAACTGTCAGTGTAATTTTCACTAGTGAAAATTGTCACTGTAGTTCGTCTGTGATTGGTACAATTCAGCAAAATACTGTGTTTTGATTGGGTGAAAACCTATGAGTGGAATTGTCAAAAACATATTTATTCTACCAAAAAATTCCCTAATGCAAACTGTCTAATAAATAAATAATTTAAATTGAATCAAAAACAGCCTAAACAGAGAAAATAGTATAAAACATTCGTTACGGAAGGCTTCTCTAGCACTCGTTCGTTCGGTCACTCGCGCCTACGCGCTCGTGTGCGAATTTCGAACTCTTGCTAGAAAAAGTCACCTTCCCTAACTTATGTTTTAATATACTATTCAGAAACCTTCAAAGTACGAAGTGAACATACCAATGTGCAAATTTTCGTTCCTTATTGTTAAGTTTGTGAAACAAAATAAACTGTTTAATTTTATCTTTATAAATCATGTTTCACTGAGTATGCCAACACTATTGTCAACTGATGTACTTGTTAAAATTAATAGAAAATTTTCTAGCGAATCTTTATGTATCATAATAAAATTTATTGATTATATCTATTATCCCAAGAAGTGCTGTAATTCAACGTTATTCTTAACGAGGATGTATTTCAGAACTTGCTAAATAATGAGGCATAACTTTACTTCCTTTATAAGTACAAAAAAATCCCAGGCGTTCATTACTGTAGAGTATCATGTTCCGGTTGGTTTTCTTTTTCATTCAAAGAATTTTTAATTAAAACTCTGCTAAGTATTGGCATCAACTTGTTAATATCAAAAGTAATTTTAAGAACGTGATAAATATGATGTTTATATTAACACCAGATTCATTTCATTGCATTAATCATTAATGGATGGACAGAAGATGGGACATTGTGATAAAACAAGGTATGATCTTTTTCAAAGCTTTGCCTTATAACTAAGTTGATGATTACCATTAGATTATTTTACTATAGAACTAAAGCCTGTTTTACATTATACTTTTTTCGTCTAGAATCATGCTAGATTTCTCGTTAGATTTCCAAACTATTCGTATACAATGGGAATTCTTCGATTTCTTCCGAAATGGTCCAAGTTAGGCAACTTCAAAATAATAAATAATATTCTTACTTATTCTGACAAGTGACAACTTAAGATTTGAAGGTTAGAATTTATAATGGAAAAAATATTAAAACAACTTGAATAACACGTACACCCAGCGCCGATGAATCGTGGAAAACTAGATGGTGACAAGTTTCGATTTAAGTTGGCAACACTTCTGGCGCGCCGCATGTGTCAAACTAAAACCATGACGATGTAACCCAGCCACAGTATAAGGTAAGCTCCTATTATACTGTGACCCAGCCTCGATGTAAAATCAACTGTTTCTAAATGTTACAAAATATACAATTTGATAGTTTATTTATTTCTGTAAGTAAGAATACACGTGAAAACGCATTACTGTGACGTAGATGTATCGATACGTAAAATCTCAAATATTTAAGGAACTATTAACTTTTTGAAAACTTTTTTCATGGCAATAACTCATTTTTGAGGACTCCTTTCAATATAAGTGACTGGATTACTAATTTGCTACTATGATAAAGTACCCTATTGCGACTGATGTACCTATATTTATTATGTCATGTATGTTTGATTTCCCCATCTAGTTAACCTCACTCTTAGTATTTCCATCCTCACCTCACACATGCGAGGGTTCTTCACTCAGAGTGATGTACAATGTAACAGCACAGCGTGTTCATCTGTTCATGTATAATTCACATCAGGTTATTGGGGTTGTACCGCTTTAATTACAATGTACTGTATGTGATGCTGAAGTTGCTTCTTGTACCTCCTATCTTCCAACTTCTATGTCTTGTTTTCGTGTGTCGTCTAGTTGAACATGTATGTACGAGTATGGGAGGGTCAATAGTTCAGAGGTCAGTTGAGGGAAAGTGTGAAGTGTTGAATTAGTGAAAGTTAGTTTGTAGTCCAGTCAATGAATACAAAAGTTTTTTCTTTCCCATAAATTTTTGTTTGTTTGCTGGGATTACTCAACTCTAATTTCTGACCAGGTTAAGATATCGACTTCCGGTTTCCAGCGTTGGATTTCTCGGACATTTTTCTATAAGACACATTATGTAAAAAAAATTAAAATACTTAATTAAGCCGACATGTAATGTATTTCATTTTTATTTCTTCCTTGCCGGGAAAAATATTAAATTTCGATTTCACTAACGCCTTATTTTCAAATCAAGTACCTTATAGAAAAATGTCTAAAAAATCCAGTGCTGGAATCCTAAAGTCGATATCTTAATCCGGTACGAATTTAGAGTTCATTGAAAAAGGTAAACAAAAACAAATCTAAAATTTCTCGCGCAGAAAAACATTTATTTTCGCCTAACATAGGCCCATAAAAATTTTCAAAATAATGCGTCTTGTAGAAAAATGTCCGAGAAATCCAATGCTGGGAACCGGAAGGCGATATCTTAATTCCGTCAGAAATTAGAGTGGGTTAAACTCAGGAAACAATTTTTTTTTTTTAAATAATAATGTTAATAGAAAAATGTCTGTGGAATTCAAATGCTTTAAACTGGAAGTCGTTTTTTTCTATCCGTTACTTTGCGTTCGCATCTATGGTTTCAACTACAGATGCAGCGGAGATATTCTTTGTGCAACCAAGACTGCATTTAAGGTGCACAAGTGGATAGCTTGTAACACCCGAGTGTGATTGAATTTTTAGTTTTTACGACAAATCACATATTGTCGCCCGACGGAGACTCGAACCATCGATCTCACGTTGACTGATGTCACAGCACGTTAGCCGGCGATAGCCAGTTAATACACTGGAACACGCTGTTAGTATATATAATCGATTAAAAAGTTTAGAATTTATATGTCCTGAATTTTTACCAAGTCTCCTATACTTTTAACAAATCTACATTCTCCTATAAAAACGCTTTTCAAATCTAGCAACCCTATTCTTTGCTGCCGTTGCTTAGTAACGGTCTGTACATCTGAACTTTTTTGCGGTGCAACGCAAAAACGCAGAGCAATACAACCATTCTATTTTATCCGCGCATTAAAATAAAAATTTAAGATGTTTGAAGTATCTGCATTTTATATTTACATAAAGGAATAAGTGGAGTGCATTACCTCTTTGTGCGACGAGTAAAAGAAATAAGTAGGTAAAAAGTATTCCGTGTATGGAAACCCAGTGGCGTATTTATAGTTGACGAGGCCCTGTGTAAAATATTTCCCATTTCATTAAATAAATATTAAACTGGCCACACCTATTAGTCCATACATTATGTGCTGTTATACTACCTACTTTTATTGTTTTTGTTTAGAAATCGTAAAAAATTAGTTAAAAGTGTTAAAAATTAAACGTTTTCTTAAAATTATATTTTTAATCAATAGTTATATCCCGAGTGCAATGAATTTAATCGATAAAATTTGACATATTTGGCTTCTTTGCCGTCCTAAATTAATAATAAGAGAACAATAAACAAATAAACGAGAATTTATTTATTTAACAATAATTGAAAAAAATAAGCAAAAGTAGGTACTTATATTATAACGAATTATTATATCATATATTTATAACACATACATATGAAGTTCTAATATTACCTATAAAAAGATAGTTATAGGTAACTAGTAAGGTTTTTAAAACAAAATTGTTACGTATTTACAACTCTAATTTGGGTTTTCACCTTCATCTCGTAAACAATACCACTGGCCTGTACGTAAAATTGTTCATAACTTTTAAAAAGAAGTTAATATTTCTATTTTTTTAAATGTAAAATTATCATTAACCCACTTTAGGAGAATTCACGAGAGCAAATTAAATAACAAATTATTATTATAGTTATTTAGCAAAAACATGATCTTGGGTCACCGGTGACCCTATTTTAGGATGGCGAAGGTTTTAAACAATTTGAAAAACGCAATTTTTTTAAAATAAGCTAGACGTAAAATTTTATCGATTCAATTCTTTAGTACGAGGGGTTATGTCTAGATTATTTGATGAATTCATATAGATTTATGTGCACTTACAGTACCTATTCATAGGAACATTTTTTGCAACCAAAACATTGATTCTGACATCTGACAAATTTATTATTATTATAACGATAGCAAATCTGTCAGAATGTCAAAAATTAATAAATCAAATTTGCTTGAAATGAATAATTCGGCATATTTAAAGATATAAAATATCAGTAAACATAAAAATCATATACGTATCTTACTTTTACGACTACTTAACCGGCTAAATTTGCCTTCAAAAAGCTCAAAATTTGCTATTCAAAATAAATTTCAGTCGGTCAAATCTTTGGAAACATTCCACTTATAAATAGATTATCTATACTAAGAAATTTAAATGAATTTGTCACCTGAAGTTGATATATTTAGTTTAAAATAGCTGTACTGAAAAATTACAATTTCTTTATTTTATTTCAGATTGTTGTCATAATGTTGTGAATAATTATTTGTATTTGTATTAGAATTTCGGTATTTGAACCTCACGGGTTTGTATCCCTAGGGTGACTTGATGGCACATACATAGTATTAATAGTTTACTTATAATTTGCCACGGCGTTTTTTACCTTCCGCTTACCTGTAAAGGAAGGTATTGGAATCATGCAAAAAATCGGGTTGTGAATTTTTAGTGGATGAGCACGAATTAGGGTCCTTACAACTCATTTTTGATAGTTTCCCGATGATGTCTGTATGTATGTGTGTGTGTGCGTGTGTGTGTATGTGTGTGGTCCGGGCCGATGCCGTCTGTCGGATAACTCAAATACGAATTACCCAAAAATTTTGATATTTGGCATTTTACAATTGTATACGAATAGGAAGAGCTCATTAGATTTTGGTATAAATATCTTCACCGGAAGTGATATTTTTTGAAGATTGAAAAGATTAAGTGTCAAAAATTTCTATAAATTTGGATAAATATAGTATTTATTTGTAATAAGAATAAGAGGAAAAGTTATTTGCAATACGTTATAAAAAAATTGTCTTTATCTGATAGCATTAAAGAACTGCAGTAAAATTTAAATAATAAATTTATGAAATAAAACATTGAAATCTTGTAATCCATGTTCGGTTGATTTTTGTTTCTGCATAAAAAATATTGACAGATGAGACGGGTAACAAGTTGACATACTAGCGCTATATAAGTCATAAGTAAGCTATTAAATGTAGTAACTGAACGGAGGATCGCTTCAACACAGAAGAGTTTTCGTGTGAGTGTTTGAATATTTTAGATTTTTATTTGTATATTTTAAATGGGCACCAGATTGTACGTATACATTTCTGTTTAAAGTCTAGATATGGCGGAAGGTTGTGTGATGGCCACGTCAGATTTTTTTACTTTACTACCATGTGTGTTGCCAGTCAACCCGACGCAAGCCCTTGTTACAGCCTCTAGCCGGTGCCCGATAGCTAGAGGTTGCCAAGTTAATTAGATCCCAACTTGGAATGGTATGAATAATTATCAAATATATATTATAAATTATAATAATATGTATCTTAAGTTTAATTGTGTATTTAGTATTAAGCACATTTATTTTTGTACTACTTGGGTTTATCCCGTAATGTTACCTATGCAATAAATAAATAAATAAAATATATAGTGCAAAACACGTGTGAAAATGGTCTTTTTCAATATACGGTATATTCTTACCTACTCTTTTCTCTTACTCGTCGCACAAAGAAGTAATGCACTCCACTTATTCCTTTATGTAAATATAGAATGCAGATATTTCAAACGTCTTAAATTTTTATTTTAATGTGGAATAAAAATAAAATGGTTGTATTGCATTGCGTTTTTGCGTTGCATCACAAAAGGGTTCAGATCTACAGACGTCTTAGTACTTATTCTTACGGGTTTCGTTGTAGCTATTGTGAAAATATGAGAATATCGCATTTGCATGAATGGTATTCATGAGACATGACATGATACTCGCATGATACATTCATATTAATATTAAGAAGCATGAAGCAGATAAAGTACAGAATAAGATGAAGGAAGTGGATACCTTTGACACTTTGATAAGTATATGCGAGAGTACATGTGTATGAAAATATGAACCAGTTAGATGTACATGCCACGTATCACGTTGCAAAAAATTATTAAGTAATAAATATTTTTTATGCACAGTCATATCATAATTTGACACTTATACACTAATTTCTTTGACGTAAACGTCACTTTATAGCCCATGAACCACTTTATAGCGCAGTGCGCTATAAAAAATCTGACGTGGACACCACATGACTTCCTTGTACGCCTATTTAAACTGTTCATACTTTTCTTAATAACTAAAATGTAGAATTATATTATACAAATATATTAATATATAAGTACTACTACTACTGCTACTACTCACAAATATATTTTTGTCATTTTATTTAAACTGCAGAAGAAGATATAAACGATATTTTACTATTGTCACTGCCACTGTCACTGTCATGTCATAATCATTTAAATTTTACGTTGTAACAAATGTAAATCGATCATGGACTACAAGATACCGAAATACTAAATTATAAATATATACTTTAATTATTCTTAAATGATACCAGATACAAAAATATTTATAAAATACCGATTGTAGGTAATAGTCACATAATCTTTCATTTAAAATAAAAAAATTTGTCTTAAATTAAATATTTATCGAAACATTTGAAAAAAGTACTACTTTCGGTTTGTAGATTGAAACCAAAAATAGGAGGTGCACAACTAGATGCTATCTTATATACTAAAAGGCTTGAGATCATTTTCAGCAGCTTAGCAACCGTTTTTCGACACGCCTACTGCCTAAACGGGTGAACCGATTTTTATGAACTTTTTTTTATTTGATAGAGGTTCATGTGAAGTAGTGCCTTTTGGGTATATGAATATTATAGATGGCGTGGTAGTCGCAGGGGAGTTGAAAAACAGTGATTTTTTTCACTCCTTGGATACGGGTATTATACTTTATTCGATTGTTTTTTTCATTTGACATATAGGTAGAGGATGAATTTGACTATATTTCTATGCATGTTTCAACCCAATATTGGGTATATTAAGAAAGTTATTAAGAAAAAACTGAAAAATGCACGGAACGCAAATGGGAGCATGCCATGGAAGTTTTGTTTTCTTTTTGATAAAAAATTTTTTTTTGTCTACTGTCAGATTTGACGTTTCCAATTTGAAATTTTATTTGGATTTATCTTTTATATTTGATAAGGTAGAAGTATTTTGAAAATTTTATTGAGTATTTAAAGATGGAGCACGCATTATGTTTACATGCTTTTGTATAAATTTGTAATATATTTTTTGAAATTTTTTATTCAACTTAACAATGCACTGTGAAGTTGAATCATATTGTTATTTATTACTGTAGTATTTATAGTAATATATTTTGACCCAAGTGTAAATGTTCAATTAAAAATAGGTATCTATATATCCAATATCTGTGGATAATACTATTTCTCAGTATTTTACTGAAAGTTTTAAATGTCAAATTAATATACAAATTTAACAATGGAGTCCGATAATTGGGATTTTTATCTATTGTACTTGAGTTTTGGTTGAGTTTGAGTTTGTCCTGCCCAAGCCGCCCTTGACATCTTTATCCTGCATACGCCCATTAACTAACAACTGGACAAGCACGAGACACGACGCGGACTAGAGATGATCTAGATTGTTATTGCACTTGTATCAAGTATCAAATCTGTTTTTACAAAAGTATGTATATGGTATTATAATAAGCACCAAGGGGTACAAAATATGGCTTCTATGATCGGCATTTGTTTATCAATAAAAATTTAATATAATCATGATTGGTATTAAACATTATCGTCTAATGTTGCCCAAAATTATGGCTGTTTACTAAGTATAAATTGCACTCGGTGAGCGGAATTTGTTTTTTCTGAATATGTTTTAAATTATATCGCGATTGATTTCAAATAAAAGGTCATAATAAGGACACAAAATGTACAGTATGCAATAAACTGACTTTCGACAATTTTACTTTTGTTTTTAGTCGGACAAAAAGCATTTTTTCAGTTTTCACAATTTTTTTTTATTTGTTTTTAAAACACTCTTGACTACCTACTTGGTATATTCCAATAATCACATCAAAAGACAGTCAGTGAAAATTATAAACATTTTATATTAGCATTTTCCTGTTTTATAGTTTCCTCGGAATTTATCACAAATCCATCGAGTTATATATATTTTTTTAAACTAAAGGGCTAGATGATAACTACTTTTTGTCGCGCAGCGGTAGAGTCTAAATGTTAAAATCGTTATAGGTAATTGAGGCACGAAGTGCCAAATTGTCCCACATTCAGGGTCCGCGGAGCTTAAGCCCACGAAGCGGGCGAATCCCCCTTGTCGCGCGCAGCGGTAGAATCTGAATGTTAAAATCGTTATATTTGAGGCACGAAGTGCCAAATTGTCCCACATTCAGAGTCCGCGGAGCTTAAGCCCGCGAAGCGGGCGAATCCCCCTTGTCGTGCGCAGCGGTAGAGTTTGAATATTAAAATCGTTATAATTGAGGCACGAAGTGCCAAATTGTCCCACATTCAGGATCCGCAGAGCTTAAGCCCGCGAAGCGAGCAAATCCCCCTTGTCACGCGCAGCGGTAGAGTCTGACTGTTAAAATCGTTATAATTGAGGCACGAGGTGCCAAATTGTCCCACATTCAGGGTCCGCGGAGCTTAAGCCCGCGAAGCGGGCGGATCCCCCTTGTCGCGCACAGCGGTAGAGTCTGAATGTTAAAATCGTTAAAATTGAGGCACGAAGTGCCAAATTGTCCCACATTCAGGGTCCGCGGAGCTTAAGCCCGCGAAGCGGGCGAATCCTCCTTGTCGCGCGCAGCGGTAGAGTCTGAATGTTAAAATCGTTATAATTGAGGCACGAAGTGCCGAATTGTCCCACATTCAGAGTCCGCGGAGCTTAAGCCCGCGAAGCGGGCAAATTCCCCTTGTCACGCGGCAGCGGTAGAGTCTAAATTATGTTAAAATCGTTATAATTGAGGCACGAAGTGCCGAATTGTCCCACATTCAGAGCCCGCGAAGCAAGCGAATCCTCCTTGTCACGCGGCAGCGGTTGAGTCTGAATGTTAAAATCGTTATAATTGAGGCACGAAGTGCCAAATTGTCCCACATTCAGGGTCCGCGGAGCTTAAGCCCGCGAAGCGGGCGGATCCCCCTTGTCGCGCACAGCGGTAGAGTCTGCATGTTAAAATCGTTAAAATTGAGGCACGAAGTGCCAAATTGTCCCACATTCAGGGTCCGCGGAGCTTAAGCCCGCGAAGTGGGCGAATCCTCCTTGTCGCGCGCAGCGGTAGAATCTGAATGTTAAAATCGTTATAATTGAGGCACGAAGTGCCGAATTGTCTCACATTCAGAGTCCGCGGAGCTTAAGCCCGCGAAGCGGGCGAATTCCCCTTGTCGCGCGGCAGCGGTAGAGTCTAAATTATGTTAAAATCTTTATAATTGAGGCACGAAGTGCCGAATTTTCCCACATTCAGAGCCCGCGAAGCAGGCGAATCCTCCTTGTCGCGCGCAGCGATAGAGTCTGAATGTTAAAATCGTTATAATTGAGGCACGAAGTGCCAAATTGTCCCACATTCAGGGTCCGCGGAGCTTAAGCCCGCGATGCGAGCGAATTTCCCTTGTCGCGCGCAGCGGTAGAGTCTGAATGTTAAAATCGTTATAATTGAGGCACGAAGTGCCAAATTGTCCCACATTCAGGGTCCGCGGAGCTTAAGCCCGCGATGCGAGCGAATTTCCCTTGTCGCGCGCAGCGGTAGAGTCTGAATGTTAAAATCGTTATAATTGAGGCACGAAGTGCCGAATTGTCTCACATTCAGAGTCCGCGGAGCTTAAGCCCGCGAAGCGGGCGAAGTCCCCTTGTCGCGCGGCAGCGGTAGAGTCTAAATTATGTTAAAATCGTTATAATTGAGGCACGAAGTGCCGAATTGTTCCACATTCAGAGCCCGCGAAGTAGGCGAATCCCCCTTGTCGCGCGGCAGCGCGACCTAGCCGAAGGCCCGCGTAGCGGGGCCTGACGCTAGTAACAGTCCTAAATACAAAATTTCAACTTTCCACGTCTAATCGTATTTGAGTTATGCGACACACATACGTCCGTCCGTCCGTCCGTACGTACGTACATACGTACAGACGTCACGACGAAACTAGACATAATGGATTCAGAAAAGGTCAAAACGGATATTTCCATCAAAATCTGAAAACCGAAATTTTTCGCTATTACAATACTTCCTTATTACTCCGTACAAGGAAGTAAAAACGTCCAATAAATGCAAACAATTTTTATTGGTCTTTTTTCCCATATGAAGCCACAAATTTGATGTTACTCTCAATATTTCAAAAACTGTCTTTTAGTAGAGTAGGATGTTATATTTCTTTTTTTCATTTAATACTTGGTTTTCATGTGTAGGTATAAATAATCTCAAACAACATTGTACGTTTTATACAAATATAAATATATCACAAAGAATAAAGGCTCATTCCCACTGGATATCATAGTTATAGTTTTCGTAAGTTGTCATAACCATTCCCTCCCAGTGCTAGTTTTAGAATTGTTTTAGTCTTAGTTTTCAAAGTGTTGAAGGTGCAATTTTAGGCAAATTTAATAGTTTTAAATTTTGTTGCATTAGTGCGACAAAACAGTAGTAATTTGTACATCTCTCAGTTTTATTTTTATTAAAGCACTTTCTCCGCATTTTTTTTTGTAAAGACGATGTGAATTTAAAATATTACCCACAATGAATGCAATTTTTTAAACTTTTTAGAATGGAAGACATCGAGGCAAAAAAGATTATTGGCAAAGTAAAAGAAACATTTGATATTGTTATATCCGTAATAGTTATTTATGATATAAGTGTTAAAAGTGACATTTTATTTTGTGAGACGGGAAGTTTAGGACACGACGCGAAGCGGAGTGGCGTAACCCTTCGAACAAAATAAAAGCACTTTTAACACGTATATCATACACTATTTTTTCTACAAACATCGTTCTATATTTTAATATAAGAAATAATTTATTTAATTATTTTTGACAGTTCAGTAACAAAAGATATTTATATAGTAATATAATGAAACACGTAGTCTATGAATTCAATAAAAATTGAGAGTTGTTTATTAAGAGATGAAATTTACTTTTAACGTGCGTTAAAAGTGATTGACAGTTCACTTTTAACACGGCGTCTTATAATATTGCATTTTTAACAGCAGTAGGCCGTGTTAAAAGTGTTTGTAGAAAAAATAACTTAAATAAGATATTATATTATGAGTAAGGAAATATTCAAGATCTTTGGTTCCCTTACTCGTAATCAAATTCGGTATTATTAGTTTATCATTTATACCTATATTTATATTATCAGGCACTTGAACTTGATTATTATTGTTAGTTTGTTACTAATATTTGAGTAGGTAATAATTTAATATGATTAAATGTGACGACCATGGCGACACATTTTTACAAAAGACATACTTCAAGGTATTTGCAGTGGCAGTGGTTATCACTTGTCAGCACTTGAACAATGTGTAAAGTCACGTATTATCGGGTGATGATTGATAAGTGATAACACTGCCCAATATATTCCTTCCTCAAACTTCACCTGTTATTCATCTTACTTCGGGTTGATGTACTCCTTACCTTACCTACAATCTTCACGACGCAGCCCTTTATTCATTGCTTTAGAAATATCAATTGAAGGTAAGAAATCATTATTTAATTTTGCTTTTAAATATTTCTGTTGAAAATAATAATTATAAAATGAGCCTTACAGTTATTAAATACACAATCACAAAATATGCCACTTCGTTCTGATTTTTGCCTGCTCGATGTGATTGCGTATTGAACTAAGCTTTCCATCTTATCTTAACAATGACAAAAAAATACATTTTAATTTCAAAATTTCTTAATAATTGCCCTCTTCACTTACTTTCTGTTTTGCTACAAGTTTTTTTTTTAAACAATATAAACTCGAAATTTGTAACTATATAACGTTTGTTTAAAAGGCAATGAATGTTAACTTCAAACTGCGGAAGATAGTTTTGATTAAATTATTTATAATCATTATGTATATTTAAAATATAGTTTAATTTGTATTGTGTAGGAATGGATTGCGGTCTGGGCGTTATGATACAAATTTTCGTGGATAATATAACTTTAATTCGTATGTAACTTTTACATGCACTGTCGGCCATAACTAACTTAACCAAACTGCACATGCACATGAACTCGTACTTCCTAGTAAATACTTCCGCCACTACCAACATAAAGCTTGGCGCGCAAATTCAAATTTAACACCTGCAATTGATATTGCAGAACGAAATGGACGTCCCAGCTGAAATTTTAGAAGAACTAAAATGCCACAAATGTGAGATGTACTTGTCCCGGGGCCCCGTGTACCTGGAGCACGGCGGGGCGGCGGCGTGCGGCCCGTGCTTCTTCCCCAAAAATCCAGCAATACGCAACAAGGAGTATGAAACCGTGGCGAAGCTTCTACGCTTCCCCTGCAAGAACCGAGACCTGGGGTGCGGGGAGACAGTCGGCTTCGAGGAGGTCGCACACGAAGTGACGTGCTCGTACCGGCCGTACGTGTGTCCGGTGCTCGGCTCCTCGCGCTGTGAGTGGCTGGGCACCAGGAGTCAGATCCTGCAGCACTGCCAGGAGCAGCACCCGGACCACGTGCTCGACAACCCCTGCAGCCTGACGCACGACATCGCCACGTCCAGTCTGCACAACTACCTGCTCCAGGTTCTCTTCCTACTACTCACGAAGGTCTGTGTGAAGTCAGGGCGGATCTACCACTCCGTGCGCCTCCTGGAAAGTGACGACATGGCCCAGCACTTCAGCTACAAGCTTCACGTCAGGCGCGGTGATGAAGAATTAACAAAGAGGGGTGACGTAGCACCTCAAGGCTGCCTGGCGCTACAGGAGCCCACGGCGCTGAGCTTGAACATCAACAGCCTGCTGAGCGTGCTGGGGCGGCGCCACGTGCACTGTGGAGGTGGAGCGGCGGGAGAAGTGCTCCAGGTGCGGGGCGGCAGTGACGGTGAAGTTGTACCGTGACGAGGGCGGCTGGCGGTGCGAGCGCTGCGCCCCCACCAGGCGAGCCTGTGAGAACCAGGCCCAGGGCTGTACACACCAGGACATCCCAGGCAAGTGCAGGAAACACGAGGTGTACTTCTGTGAGCAGAGCACTAGGTGTTGGATATGCTGGGATGACGTGTCACGTGGTACGTTGTCCACGCACTACACCTCGAGTCACAGGGACGTGACGTACAGCGCCGGCTCCACATGGCGGGCGACAAGGACAGACGAGCTGTGTCAGTATCGTCTCGTGACTTGTCCTGCAGGCACCGCGGTGTGCTGGTACACGCTGAACGACTCAAGATTTGAGCTCCATGTGTTCATCCCGGTGTCGAGTGAGCGGCTGTGTGAGTTCCGCTGTGAGATTCGCGTCACACAGCCCTGCAAAGGCCTCACACACACATACACACCTGACGCCCTGTACAAAGACTGGTGGGACTGGTGCGTTGATATAAAGAAAGACTTTCCCTCGTGGACTTGTGAATTTGACATTTCTGTAAATATTTGCAAATTGCAAAAATACTGATTTTTATTTATTTATTTTATTCTTGTCTTTAATGTTGTTGAATGTTTAAGAATAATCATTATTTAGTCAATACATAATATTATAAACAAATAAAATGATCTTGTGCAGTTCATTATTAGTCCTTCATCCTACAATCAATAAGGCTCGTGCACCTACGTCATCAAGATGGAGTTAAGCGATAAGTAAGGCATTTGATTGCATCAATCACGATAGGCTTATGAACAAACTTGGCAGTGTCGGTATAAGAAGTGTTATGTACCTTTGAACTGGATCATAAGCTTCCTCACTGATAGAAGTCAATATGTTTGTGCATTTAAAACTGTTTTGATCACATTAACAATAGCCAAGTAGTAAACTCGACACCACTGATCAGCAATGTTGGGACGCCTCAAGGGAGTGTCTTGGCGCCAATTTTATTTTCAATTTACATTAACGATCTTAATATCATTTACAGCAGTGCCACTATTGCTACGTAGTACGCTAATGACACGACGTTAGTAATTTAGAACAATTCGTAAAAAAGAGAGCAGTATTCGTGTGAAGAAGCATATTATGACAACTTTTGAAATTGGTTAAAGCCATTTATGGTTACTTTCATTAAAACATATTGATTGATTGCTATCAAATTTATACATAATAAAACATTTTTTACCTACCTTTGTTTTATACTTCAAATTGTAATTGTGTTTGTAATTATAATTACAAATCAAATGTCTGTTTTAATCTTTTAATACAACATCTAAAATTACTTAGGTTAGGATAAAACACACCCGAACATCCGATGTAGGATGTGTTGCGTTCAGTAAACTCCAAACTCTCGTTCTCATTGCGCGCGCCTTGCGCATCATTACAAATTTATTATATTCTTTCATTAAATATAAGCTCGGGATATGATTATTAATCGAAGATATTGTTCGTGAAACCGAAGCAGAACATTTTACTCGTCCTTCGGACTCGTGAAATCTGCAGCTCGGTTTCACTCAAGAATATCACCGATAAATAATCATATCACTTGTTATATTATTACGTATGACAAAAGAAACTTGAAATATTCATTAAATTTGTATTTAACATTAATAAATATGTATAATTTACCTTATTCATTGCTTATTTACACTCAAAATGACAATTTAACTAATTTTTAATTTAATGTCAAACTGACATAATGACAGAAAAGTTTCCACTTATTAATTACAGTTAAGTTCCGCAAGCTCTAGTAGATAAAAAATTTCCGCTAAATACTACACAGTTGTAGAAAAATTCTAGTGTGCAACACGTGTCGAAAAGCTCTAACTTGCTCATGTTTCTTGCGAAACTCTCCTTCGGGTCGTGCCGCATATAAAACACTCGGAAGTAAGATGCTTTCTGCGACGAACAACACGATCAAAGCATCTCAATCAGTCTAAGCCTTTAAGCCCGTACTCCTCCATTTCTCCTCTCTACTTATGCCCCCACCATCGCCACTTAAACTTTCAACCCGTCACTTCGACTCTTCGTCTCACTAACTCAATTTTGTCGTTATTGACTGTTGGGATTTTAGTTTTTAACGTTGGCAGCGCTGTTTATAAAGCGTTTAACATCGAGTGACTGAACGTACGATCGCACGATTCGTTAGCTTAAGATTAAAGCTTCAGACAGGATAAGCAAAGGCAACGAGGGTTGCTGTTTTATTGATTGGGAATTTTCCTTATTAAAGGCTTGTTGTTGATTATTGCTGCTTGTTGCGGAGAATTGCAATTGAACGGCGGTATGCAAAAAGTCCCTAATGCCTATGGCCATGGCCTCCTTTAGTTACAGGCCGGAGCATAGACAGTGTTGCCGCTAATTCTAGTGACGTTAGAGGGCCGACCGGCCTACTGACAGCTTATGCGATTCAGCATTTAAACTCTTATAATAACTTGTGCAAGCGAGAACACAACACTTTGCAGGCATATTTATTAATTAAATAAATATTAACAACAAAACTAAAGCAACGAAGGGCGGAATACATATACGAGCAGTAGCAGACGGCCCCTCGCTCTGTTGCCATTTAATACATACTCCGGCCTGTAACTAAAGGAGGCCATGCTATGGTACACCGGTCGAGGAGCATCGAGGAACTCCACGATGAAACGACAGAACGCACCCGTCCGCGAAGGATTTCTATTTCATCGGTGACAAATACATCAAGGTTTTGCTCGTAATTAGATACAAAAGATACGTCTGAAATGAGACACATTCGTTTCATCGATAAACAACTCGATGAAAATAGCGGCGCCCCTATTTTTCGTCGAGAACGGGATGCGTTCTATCGTTTCATCGAGGAGTTCCTTGATGCTCCTCGACCGGTGTACCATAGACATAAGTCACATTTTCATATTTTGAGATATTTAAACTTTTAACCCTTATCCGGGCAAATTATTTTACTATAGTTGAAATCAAAACATTACAAAATGAAAAATAACTGTAGTCATGACCGAGTGATGTTAAATGAATAAAATAAAAATCTGACGTGGACACCACATGACTTCCTTGTACGCCTTGTGTGTTCATACTTTTCTTAATAACTAAAATGTAAAATAATATTAAAAATTCTTTTAACTTATTATACTAGTATACTCACAAATATATTTTAGTCATTTTATTTAAACTGCAGAAGAAGATATAAAGCATATTTTACTATTGTCACTGTCATGTCATAATCATTTAAATTTTACGTAGTAACAAATGTTAATCGATCATGGACTACAAGATACCGAAATACTATAAATTATAAATATATACTTTAATTATTTTTAAATGATAGCAGATACAAAAATATTTATAAAATACCGATTGTAGGTAATAATCACATAATCTTTCATTTAAAATAAAAAAAATTGTCTAAAATTAAATATTTATCGAAATATTTTTAAAAAGTACTACTTCCGGTTTGTAGACTGAAACCAAAAATAGGAGGTGCACAACTAGATGCTATAACAGTCCTAAATACAAAATTTCAACTTTCTACGTCTAACCGTATTTGAGTTATGCGACACACATACGTCCGTAGGTACGTACGTACGTACAGACGTCACGTCGAAACTAGTCATAATGGATTCAGAAAAGGTCAAAACGGATATTTCCGTCAAAATCTGAGAACCGAAATTTTTCGCGATTACAATACTTCCTTACTTTACTTAAAAATACTACTTTTTTGCATACTATAAGAATAGTGTATTTTCATTAAATACAATAATTTTAAAGCCGAACATAATGTTTTTAATGCATTTTTAATTTATTTAAAATAATTGTAGTATGTTTTTTCACTACCTACACATATTTGGCATTATTGAATTAGGAATTGTGTTGTACGTTTACATGACATTCATATTTTTTCTGTAACGCTATAGAGTTGTAACTGGAAATATATTAAATTTTACAATGATATTTAAATATTAATCGTCTAATAATTCAATTAAACTGATCGCAAAAACTAACATCTCATGTAAATTCAATAATGCAACACACATTACATTTAAAAAAATTAAATTAGTATACCATGTAAATCTAGTATTAGGTATCACTGATTTATTCAATCATATAATATTTTGATCACAATATTCTTATAGAGGAATAAACAAAACCTGTCTGAACCTTAATTGCGCTGAACTAGGAACCGATGTTTGCAAGTTCAGTATACTGTGTACTGTGGATTGTCGTAGTGCATGTATCAATGTTTATAAGGTCAAAATTAAAATTTTGTATATATATTTTGATATATTTCAATGTAGAAATGTCTATAAATTGCGTGTAATTGAACTTTTTAATGCGTTAAATGATATAAAATTAATAACAACTATTTTAAATTGAAAGTGTAGTGCCATAAACAATTTAAAGACTTTTTGGGATACCTACAGGATGCACCAGCGTCAGAGGTCAGAGTACACCAAAGGTTAGCATTTTTATTTATATTATAAGCTAGCAGAACCCGTTGGGCAGAATCACTTTTCAAACCATATGGGAATTTAAAGGCTAATATAATGAACTGCCCTATTGCCGAATTTTAAATTTTATATTTACCTATTTAAACCATCATGAGTGTTGCCAACCTCTAGAAAGGCAAGAAGATTAATTCTTAAATAAAAATAAATGACAAAATTTAGTGTTTATTTTGGAATATAGTCTCAAGGGAGGCCAATGGCCTCCTTTTTGGATCCACTCATGGAATTTACAACCATCAAATGCATGCTAATTGCCATCTCTGCTGGTTCGTCTCTTATACGATGAATTTTGATCATGGTTCGTAATAAAAAACTATACAAGTATACACACCTAAATATCAACGATAAAATTTACGTCAGTTAAATACACGTCTGTAGGCCTTAAACACTTCATATTCCATATTCGCTTATATCTGCACCAATCTACCTACTCCTAATCTTCAGAACGCACTATAACAGCTGCTCAAATATCTTATATTGTTTAAGAATAATTCAGTTAAATTGATTCCATTTTTTTAAAACGCTCTAATACATTGCTGTCAAATTTGTAAACAATGGATATGAAAAATCCCATATGTTTCACGTTAGTGGTCCTTCTCGGTAAATAAATTTTATTCCTACACATGCCTTCTAGAGTAGCAACATTTATTATTATTTTATCTTTTATTTCCCATATAAAAAAATAATTACATTTATCATACTTTTCTAATATCAGTTGACAAAGAATAATACTTTGCAAGAAAACACGTAGGTAGTAAAAGATCAAATATCCACCTCAAGTAATCAGCTAAAATAAAATATCTCTATCCCTAGAAACAATACATAATCATAATGCAATTCTGAGTTCGTTCAGGCTTGAAAATAATCTATATCGTGGGTAGTTGAACATGATATTCATCTGATTCTGAGGTTACGATGGAAGCTTGTCTCGTTATTTTTAAATAAATGCAATGAAATATTAGCTGCAATCTTGAGGTTCTCATGAAAATATATGGATCAATGGATTATATTGCAGTGATCATGCCCCCTCGGCAAATATAGATACATTCTTTCATAAATTATCGGTAAAAAAAGTTATTTGTTTCATTAATATAAAAAATGCATGATTTAGAACGAGTAAGACGGTTGCCGGACGATGCGCAGCGGAGTTCGGCGATCTTACGAGTCCTAATATAGCATTTTTTGTATGAATGAAACATAATATTTTTTCGCGCCGCTTAAATAGTTGTAATTTCATAATTTCATTTAAATTGACATATCCTCATATTACGCAACAATTAAAATGTAAACATACTAACCAAACTACAATGTTTTTTGTATTAGGAAGAATAGATTTACTTTTTGTACAATTGCTATGGTGATCATAAACAATCCTCAAATGGCCTCCTTTTTTTACAAAAAACAATGACACAATTGCATCAAATACGTTCGGTTGGCGAAAAAGAGAATTGTTTTATCAAAAATGCGAAATAATTGTAAAGTAGGCGTTATAAATCGTTATAAATCTATGTATACATATTTGATACCATATTCTTAACTGCGTACTGTTTTTCTACGAAATAAATTTTCGCCTTGCTTCGGCCGGCATACCTACTACTGAATTTTTCAAAACTAAAATTTTACTATACAAAGTGTTGCCCACTT
Source organism: Agonum fuliginosum (assembly GCA_947534325.1). Lineage (NCBI taxonomy): Eukaryota > Metazoa > Arthropoda > Insecta > Coleoptera > Carabidae > Agonum > Agonum fuliginosum. The sequence continues at coordinate 52,984,548 of OX384030.1, read as the reverse complement.
TAATTTTTTACTGGCCTACATAAAAAAATCCTAGTTACGTCCCTGTTCGTCATTCTTTACTCGCACGATATTTCTCACTTTCGGTCCAGTGACCAGGGAATTTTATTTAATTCCAGATCCAAACTTCCACTTTCGGCTTATTTTAAAAACTTAAAGTATACAAGTGGTCTTCAATCGACCTTTTTAATAAATTATATTGTCCCTAAGAGCAAGCAAATTAAATATCATTTTCTGACGCGATTAATTAAGGACATTGCAAATAGTTAATTGTCTAAAATGTGTTTTACGTATGTCTTTTCCACAATAACTTACTTCCTTTTCACAATTTATTCCGGCAATTGAACATTTTCATGACAGTGTGTTATTTGTATGAAATTAATTGTAAACTATTAAAAAGTGTTAATTCATGATAATTATTGGAGTATCAAGTAGTCTGATACTTATAAAATAAGCTAAAGACAAAAGACTAAATCTAAATAGCTGAATCCTCGTTGAATTTCTCTCGAGTTTCAAGACAGATCTTTCAATATCACCTATTACCATCTTAAGAGTAAATCTGCACCCTCTAATTACTCTTTGCATCTTGCAAATTACCATATATTTCCATTGCAAATCTTAATCGGAAATATCTAGTACAATTTGACTTTAACACTGTTTCTCTCTACTCAACACAAATCAGAAATGTATTCTGATTGATGTAGATAAAGTGTTATGTATAGCAGGTGTAAATTCCTACATATGTATTCGGTGGCGTGTACATTCGTGCCGTGACACATTACCTGGCCAGGGTTTTCCCTCTGCGCTAAATAAAATAAATAAATAAAAGTAGGTAAGTGTTCTTTCGTTTCACTTTCGTTTCATCTGATCTGCGAAGAAATGCACAAATGCACGTAAAAAAGAATAAAATCAATCCAAACCGAGTATGTGAGACTCAATTTAGTTCAGTTCAATCAGAGTTTCTACAAAATTGTATAATTTGGGATTCAAGAATGGTGTTAGATTTCTTTATTTAGTTTAGTTTAGTAGATCAGCGGTTTTTTACGTCTATATGTGCAATTGTTCGCAAATCAGCGCTTTTCAGTGGTTCTAATGGCGGGTTTATACAGCACAAATTACACTAAGAATTAAATTCGAAACTAACATTAAAAAGATAAAGTATATGTACCCGTTTATACACCGTGTACAAAAAGTTCCGGGACGGTCAAATATCTCGAGAAATACGCATCTGATCGAAGAACAGAAAAACACGTATTCAATATATTTTTTAAATATATCTAATGACACCTAACACCCCCACCCTTGGACGCGGGCTGGAGGGGGGGTAACTTTTAAATCTTAAATGGCAACCACCATTTTTTATTGCACGTATTCTATGGAAAAAATAAGCAACTTTTATCCCATACTTTTTTTAAAAATTCGCGTTATTTAGCCGCTAGAGGTACTCCAGTGCTCGAACACGCGCCGTACTCGCTTGATTTAGCACCCTGACTATTTTCTATTACCGAAGATCAAGTCTGCCTTAAAAGGAACCCGGTTCGAGTCGATGAAGCGAAAATCGGCACGAGAAGAAATCACGTTCGTTTCTAACCTTTATAGAAAAAATACTACTACAGCGACAAAAACGTGTTTTCGTACCGGAATAGTAGACACTTCGGGTGCATGTCACTGCGCCAAATTGCCACTGTGCCAAATACCCGCTGTGTTCAATTGCCGCAATGTCAAATTGCCACTGTGCCAAAACGCATTCCCACCACCTACATACTTGTAATAACGTATGTCGAGAGACTACTCCAAATTTATTTCGACGCAGAGGCAATTTGGCCCAGTGGAAATTTGACTCAGCGGCAATCCAACACAACTGCAATATTTAAACGTACTGGCAATCGGGCATAGCGACAATTGGACATAACAGGAGCATTTTGACATACACTAACAAAGCTAACAAAACCGTACTAGAGCCCCACAAACTCGGTTTTGGTATTTACCACACTAACAAAGCTAACAAAACCGTACTAGAGCCCCACAAACTCGGTTTTGGGCGCTATTCCCGATTGCCAGTATGTCTAAATATTGCTGTTGTGTTGGATTGCCGCCGAGTCAAATTGCCACTGGGCCAAATTGACTCTGTGTCGAAATAAATTTGCAGTAGTCTCTCGACATACGTTATTACAAGTATGTAAGTGGTGGGGATGCGTTTTGGCACAGTGGCAATTTGACTCAGCGGCAATCCAACACAACTGCAATATTTAAACGTACTGGCAATCGGGCATAGCGACAATTGGACATAACAGGAGCATTTTGACATACACTAACAAAGCTAACAAAACCGTACTAGAGCCCCACAAACTCGGTTTTGGTATTTACCACACTAACAAAGCTAACAAAACCGTACTAGAGCCCCACAAACTCGGTTTTGGGCGCTATGCCCGATTGCCAGTATTGCTGTTGTGTTGGATTGCCGCCGAGTCAAATTGCCACTGGGCCAAATTGACTCTGTGTCGAAATAAATTTGCAGTAGTCTCTCGACATACGTTATTACAAGTATATAAGTGGTGGGGATGCGTTTTGGCACAGTGGCAATTTGGCATTGCGGCAATTGAACACAGCGGGTATTTGGCACAGTGGCAATTTGGCGCAGTGGCGTGTTCCCGACACTTCCAGCTATCCAACGCTGCATTCGTTTTCTCTCCTACCCCTCTAGGACGCCTTCTGCGAGCGCAGTCTCGTTATTTAATACCTAGGCCAGGTAGAAAACCCTGAAAAGGTAAAGTGACACGATACGACACTATTAGGGACTTAGGACGAAAATGCACGGCGCGAATGTACACGCCACCGCGTAACGTGACCAACTGTGGTTCTATCAGGTTCGAATTCAGAGTCAGGTATACATTCCAGTTTAAGCTATCAAGTCGTACGGGGATATATGATTCTCAGTCGATGTCACCCGAGCTGCGCAGTACTCGAGTACAAATTTGGTACTTTGTACTACATTTGGAATATCGATACTATTACTGATGTGCATAAAATGATATACTAGGATCAAATGATATACTGGCCATTTCTCGTATTTGGCGAAACGTGCGGTTCTAATTTCTATTGTACGGTATCGGCCATCTCAAAAAATCTGATGTGGCCAGCATACAACCTTCCGCCATATCTAGACTTATAAACATAAATGTATACGTACAATCCGGTACCCATTTAAGGTGATTCGAGCGGTTCAGGCTAGTCAAATCATGGTTTAAATGTAACTTTGTATTGTAACTTTTAAAAATTACAATTAGTTGTTCCAAACATCAGTTATGAAGAATTATGGCAACATATAGTACTATTTTATATAATATTTATTTGTAAATAAAGTAAATAATTTATATATGTCAATTAAAAGTTGCTGATTTGACTGTCATACCAACTTTGAAACATAAAATATATAAGCAAAACGATTCTATTATAAAGATCATTTAAGCTTTAAATATATTGCAAACATTATTAAATAGATGAATAATCGATGTACACATAAATATAATGTAGCTTTTGTAAGTAATATATGATCTAATATAAAATTTAAAACAACATTCTACGTCGGAGAACTGACAACATAGCATCAAACGTTAGCTGTCACTTTGCTGTAGAAAGTGTCAAATTCTTTAAATTAGATCAAAATTTACAATTATACTGGACGGTTTACTCCAAATTATTATTATTATTATATTATTTAATAAGAAATAAAATACGAACGCATCCACATTAAAACCTAATTAGTCAAAATTTTTGTATTTAAAATTTATCGCAGAGTGCAACGGTGCAAGATCTACATTTCATTCCGTTATTTTTTTGAAATTCGTAACATTAAATAATTATTTCTGAGTTAACTAGGCGGTCAATTTTGATAATACTTCGCATACGTTTTCATATATAACCACACATTAAATTAAATAGTTTTTAAAAAAAAGTTTATGGGTTTGAGTCAATAATTTAATGCAATATATTCAGCGAAGTATCATTTTTCCTATACCCACCATGTTAAAAATGTCATATTTAATTGTGAATATCTCTGGATAGAGACGGTCAAATCGATTGAAATTTGAAATGTATATGGAAAACAGTGTCAACAGCTGATTTTTTCATGTTTCATTAAAAGTTTATGGATTTGTTACAACGCTCGAATCACCTTAAAATATACAAATAAAAATCTAAAATATCCAAACACAGAAATTTGCATCACTTGAATAAAAAGATTCATTCACAGGAAAACTCTTCTGTGTTGAAGCCATCCTCCGTTCAATTACTACATTTAATATCTTACTTATGACTTATATAGCGCTAGTATGCCAACTTGTCACCCGTCTCACCTGTCAATATTTTTTTACTCAGAAACAAAAATCAACCGATCATGGATTACAAGATTTCGATGTTTAATTTGATAAATTTTATTTTTAAAAATTTACTGCAGTTCTTCAATGCTACCAGATAAAGACAATTTTTTATAACATAAGTTGCAAATAACTTTTCCTCTTATACTTATTACAAATAAACACTATATTTATCCAAATGTATATACAATTTTGACAATTACCATTTGCAATCTTCAAAAAATATCACTTCCGATGAAGATATTTGTACCAAAATCTAATGAGCTCTTCCAATTTATATACACATGTTAAATACCAAATATCAAAATTTTTGGGTAATTCGTATTTGAGTTATGTGACTAACACCCCGGCCTTGACCACATACACACACACATACATACATACAGACACATACATACATACAGACATCATTGTGAAACTATCAAAAATGAGTTGTAAGGACCTTAATTCGTGCTCATCCACTAAAAACTCACTACCCGATTTTTTTCATGATTCCAATACCTTCCTGTACAGGTAAGTGGAAGGTAAAAATGTATTGACAACCAGAAACGCATACGTCAGTTTGTTAATGTGCAATGTGAAAATAACTTATACTTAAGTTTAGTGTGGAAATATTCTGCAAGTCTGTGCAACTTTATTTTTCTACGAGAGCACTAATTCACATGTGTTCAGATATTAAAATTGATGGTGAAAGTAGGCATTGAGTGGTGAAAATAATTTCCACACTCATTTTGTGCATTGAGTGCGAATTTTTCAAAAAGTATATTTTTCATACCTAAAACACGTTATTTGTTGTAAACTCTGTAATAAACATTCAAATGGACGATTTTAACTTAATTTGATATATAAATCATTTTGCTGAACTAGAAATTGTTCAGTTACTGAAAAGTCAAAGCTATCAGGATATTTTCGACATAAGAGACAAAATTTAGATTAATAATTGCCATAAAATGAAGGGGTACACATAAACTAACTTTACTATCACTACAACATTCTGCATGAAATGACATTATTTTTATTATAAATCACACCATAAATGCAAAATTACAAAATTGATCTGCCAGTTTTTATAGATATTGTTATTGTTTTCAGCTCTGACAGCAAGCCTACCTGATTTGTTTATCTTAAATTTGTAAATATTTTTTTGTTCAATCCTACTATTGAAATATGTTATTTCTTTTTTGGATAAAATGCTTGAAACTGTTTGTTTTGTTCATTCCAGTTAATCCTATGGCAACGGGTGGGCAAAAGTAGTGAGTGTAATTACTTCTGCCCACTCCACCTTCCATTACGATATTAGAAATAATCTACATTTATTACATTATATTTATATTTATTGAAAACAGGGTGACTTTAGACGAAATGAAAACTGAAAAAAGCAAAAATACCTCATAGATCTTAATTTACAAACTTCTTTACATCTTTTATTGAAATATGTGTAACCCTAATGAAGAGGGCGCATACTTCTCAATAAATCCATTTAAATAACTCTCTCTGTCACAACTTTTTTGACTGCATCCGCTGACGGAATTTTTCTATCTTATTTAAATACCTTTCTTTCTATTAAATTATGTCTTCTTAAACAATGACATCATTTTCTTGTGCCATATTGCGCCACAGTTCTAATTTATAAATGATTTTCAAGACAGTGACATAAATGAACTATATTTATTTTTGTTGACAATTGCGACTGTTTTTATTTATATGAAACATAACAACACAATCCGCCGCCTTTGTTACTTCAAATTTCATACAAGTTTTAATGTTTAAATAATATTCTTCTCGTAGGATTGAACAAAACGCTATACAGCACTTGTGAAGAAACGAATTCGCTCATTATGTGCGGCTGCGTCTCGTGCACAAAACTGCCACATGCGTGAGCGAAATTCTTAGTTTCTTCACTTGTACTGTAATATACTATTAAATTAATTTTCAGTATTTCCCACTGTCGTAGAAAAAATAATATATAACACACTTGCGGAAAGGGTCATTAAAAAACTCGTATAATAGGAAATATTTTTTCAATGACGCCCTTTCCACACTTGTATTACAATATACTATTTCAATACACTGAAAAAAATGTATATTTACGATAAATATATTTATATTTACCTCTAATAGGTATATTTTATATTAAGACAAGAAGAAAAGTAAAGTAAGGAAAAGAAAATGTATTCAGTATGGTTTCCCTGAAAAGGAAATTCTATGTAGGACAGGACAATGCGTTGATTGTTTTATCTCCTGTATTCATTTTCGTAATGTTCGTCCCCCATTGTTCCTATTATCCTGCTTCCTGATCCTTCGCACGGTCTCGGACAAATGAATGTCTGCTGCATCGCTGCCTCACAAAGGTTTGGACAGTGGATAGTAATTTCGCTATTAATGCAGGATTAACATAATATGGTTGTAATATTGATTAACAAGCTGAAATTTGGGATAAAATTGTGTACCTATTATTATCTATACAAGTTTTATAATACGTTATAGGGTATTTTGTTCTTGCTGTTGTATTCCAATGAACGAGTGTGACAATAGGTCTTATAACGGGTGGGCCATCTAGTGGTTTCTTTTTAAATCATAGGTTATTTTGACACTGACAGCTTTTTCCCACTCGAAATCTTGATAGAAAGTAAGTATCATACCTCCGCGGTACGAAATGAGTCGCTTTACGCTTGAGCAACGTTGGGAAATATTGCAAATTTATTTCCAAAGTGAGTGCTGTTAGCCCAAACAGTGCGTTTGTTGAAAAGAAGTTTTTTACAGAGCCATGGTAACCGACTTTTTTTATACTGAAATTGAAGACATGGATTGGAACTACCTCTGGTTCATGCAGGATTGCGCGCCATGCCACACAGCCCATGCCACAATCGATCTTTTCGGCACCAAATTTCCCAAATCATGTTATCATCCGTCTTGGCGATGTCAATTGGGCGCCTCGGAGAGGCGATTTGACCCCTTTTTTGTGGGGCACCGTGAAGGACCGATGTTATGCTAACAATCCAGAAACGATTCAGGCCAATATCATCCAAGCAATCCGTGAGCTACTGCCCGAAACCATCAACCAGGTCTTGGAAAATTGGAGTGACAGAATGCGCTACTGCGAAGCCAGCCGAGGCAGCCACTTGAACGAAGTTGTGTTCCATAATAAATGGGAATGTTTGCTCTTACTAATGAAGCCATAATACATGGAAAAAAATTAATTTTGTTCATTTTATTGCATTTTTAAAAAGAAACTTGTATTTGGCCCACCCTATAAAACGAGTGCAATCTAATTTAATTATGAAATTATATCCTTTTAATTGAGTGTAATATACTATTTTTATACTTTATTAATTTAATTTAATTATACAAAAAATCGGACTACAATCTAGGGACTTAAAAAGTTTATAAATACTGGTGTAACATTTGACGTAAGTACAGAATAGTACCAATGGACCATTGTCAGTAAAAATGAGCCATCTATTGAATTTTTCCGAAGTTCATAGCTATCAGTCTGTCAGTTGACATGGTGAGAGTAAGTAGTAAAATGTATTTTAAAATTGTGATTGTGTTATATGTTTATAAATATGAATTCTAAATTAAACTAAGTCTTTGTACATAATGAAAATCCAAGACAATAAATGACAGCTAACAACACTATTATTATCTTAAAACTATAAATAAAATATAGTTTTATGTATTTTATGGTATTTATTACTCTACAAAGTTACTTTATGATGGATTTATATAGTTTTAAATTTAAAATTATTATAATGGGTTTTATAATGGGTCTTACGTCACCATGACGTCACAAGCGTAATTTTAAACTTTAAAAATTCGCATCTCTGTTAATACACCACAGTTTCACGCCGCGTTTTCGCAGATCGTCATATTTTAGAATGAAACTTCATTTAAAAAATTTAAAATATGTGATAGAAGAGCCTATTAACAAAAGAGTAATCCTGAAGTTAAAATGAATTCTTAGAGGTTTGTGAATTTATATTGCAAGTAATTTTCTCAGCTCTTCAGATGACCGTTACATTTCCCTTAAAATTTAATATTTGCATGCATCTAATTACAATTATGCAAGGCCATCAACAGGATTTCTGAATTTTTTTAAATTTCGTAGCAGGGTCGTGACCATGCCGTAGTATAACGATTCAGATTATGGTTTTATTCTCAAATACCAGTTTTAATTTTGAATGATTATTTTTATTCCCTTACTTAGGTGCATGTTTCCAAATGAAAACAGGATCTAAACCAGGCTCGGATTAACCACCCCCTTCCCCCAAGAATATTAACAAAATAAATAAATTTCACTCACAAAATAATAGAAACGTAAAATATAAAATTATTATTTTTAATTGTAAAAAATCTAAATTAGTGATTTAATAATATCGAAATGACTTGATTTTTTTATTCAAGGATATTCACTCGAGTGGTGCGGGGTAAGGGGAACTGCTTTAAAGCAGAAGATGCTTCTTCTGATGATTTTGCGGACTACATCTCGCCCAGATAAAAGCCAAAAACTTACAACTTGAGACCCAGCATGACAAATCCTTTTATGTTCATTTTCTACTAATAACTCTGTAAATTTGTGATTTTTTCGAATAACTATTGGATGCTTAGCCTCAAATTTCAATGCTGAATTCTTAAGTCGAACGCCTACTCGAATTAAACCGTTGCAATCTAAGAAGGGATTCAATCTTACTAGTTTACTACTATTGTTAACAAGTTTGGATTTTTTAAAATAAAGCTATGTCCTAAGCAAAACATTCACGATTAACTAGTTTCACAATCGTTGTCAAAGATTTTTGAATTTCCTCATTATTTTCATGTCCAATGATTTTCTGTCTAGATCTGCAATTATTAATAATACGTTTGTACCAAGCAATTACGCGACACATTCGACCAAAACTAGAGAATCGGCCAAAAAGATTAAATTTCTGATCCTCTGTATGAACAACAGTGTCATTTTAAACTCAATTTTTTTTCGTAATTTATTGAAGGTAAAGAAAACCAAGCAGGTTCCGAAAACTAAACATAGTTATAAGTTCCATTACTGTACATCCTCTAGAGACTACATCTGCAGAATTTTCTACTCCTTTCAGGTGATGCCAATTATTAATTGCAGTGGCGTAGGTGGGTGTCTAGGGGCAAGGGCCCTATGGTAAAATAATTTCAGGGGCCCAAGGCCAAATTCAGGTGATATTCTCAACCAGGAATTTTTTTTATAGATATTTGGTTTTATAATAACAATAACTCATCTTAAATATGTTAAAATTTCAGACACTGTATTTTAGTATCTTGTTAAAATGAAATATTCAACCAATTTTAACACGTTAGCTACCACGTGGTCCGCCAATGACCCACGTATTTTGAACTTCTCAGACCATAACGTAATTTTCATGTAATTACCAGTAGCCCGCCCGTGTTATACACATCGTGGGTCATTTGTAGCCCACGTGGGCCTGAAATAATAAGTTTTATTTTTACAAGTCTTACATTATAAAATATGGACGAAGAGGCTGGTCCATCAAACAGGAAAAGAAAATTTAATCTCCTGGTATTCATTGACAACAATATCATTTCTATGATTATTACGGAAATTTACACAAAACATGATAGTTACAAGAAATAAGCCTCATATTAGGTGGATTGATCAAATGACACAGAAATTAAATATTTTTAGGAATTCTTCTTTGGATGGGTCTTATGAAACTTCCTTCTATCAAATATTATTTGAGTTTGAAGCCTATGTATACTAATTCATTTGCAGGTTCAATAATGAGCCGTAATAGATTTGAAAAAAATATTACTAAAATTGCATTCGTTATAACTTTGTTATTTGTAAAGATAAAAAGATGCTGTTTTTTTTAAAATGAAGTTTGTGTTCTGTGCAGACCGACTGTGTTCTTTTTAGTGCATTCCTAGCAGCCCAAAGAATTTTATGTCCTATACAAAATGTATAAAAACGTTTGCTAAAGGCAATCCACGCGGCCCAGTGGTAATGAAAAGTCGTGGGTCAATGGCGGACCACGTGGTCTTGCACAAATTATAGCATAATCATATGTGTGGTAGCTAACGTGTTAACAAATCCTAAAATATTTGCAACCCCAAAGCAGTAATAAAACATGTTCTTTTCCTTAATTAATTACTTAGTTTCCAAATTTACAGTATCGAAATAAATAAGAAACATAAATTTACCAGAATATCATTTAAAACAGTTAAATATTGAAATATGAATCGAAACTGGCGCCATCTCTATAAAGAATTGCAAAATATAACACAGTAAGATCTTTTAATTGATGTAACATGTAACGATCAACAAGTGGTGATTTCGTAGTGCTTTATTTACTAAAATCTGTAGTTATTTCGCGATATACATTTACAAAACTATGTACAGTGTGTGTCTAAGGACCTCATTGAATCCTGGAAGAAATTTCAAGATCCTGCGATGAATAATACATGGTAAAAATTGATTTATACTTTTTCTGTGATGTACCTACAGGCTAAACTAAATGTAATATCGAAAATTTGATTGCACCATTGGATTCCTCGTAGTTTTTTTTAGTAAATTACCGTAGTTTCATATTTGTAGCTCTTTTGGTAGAATTTCTACGAATTTTTAAATAATATTGATGAATTGTTCACTACTACATAGACACACAGCTCGTATACGTGTATGTCCAAGAATCTCGCTTCAGCTTGTACAGGCAATAATATTTCAAATACTAAAGGCTGATACTTTAAATACATATTTTGATAAGTATGAACATTATAAACATAGCTCAGTGCGTAACCTGATCGACTGGGTTCTGACAACTTGCAGGACAATTATTATTCTATTTTTTTTATTCGGTTCCATGTTTCCATTGCTGATTTCATTTGTGATTATATAAAATGTATTGTAGTTTTTAATAAATATAAAAAAAATTACATTTTACTTCTATTTTAAATTTTATTTCAACTTTTGTACAAAAAAAAACGATTTTTTTTACGAACGGCCGAACTAATGTGAGCCTGGGCTCGTAATTCTTTTACCATTTTTGTACTAGCCACAAAACACTGGCTACGTTAGTAAGTTTTATGCTGGAATTTCGGGGTGCATGTCACTGCGTCAAACTGCCGTAATGTCAAATACCCGCTGTGTCCAATTGCCGCAATGTCAAATTGCCACTGTGCCAAAACGCATCCCCACCTCTTACATACTTGTAATAACGTATATTGAGAGACTACTGCAAATTTATTTCGACACAGGGGAAATTTGACCCAGTGGAAATCAGGCACAACAGCAATATTTAGACATACTGGCAATCGGGCATAGGTTTTGGTATTTACTACACTAAAGCTAACAAAACCGTACTAGAGCCCCACAAACTCGGTTTTGGTACGTCAAATCTACTGTTGTGCCTGATTTCCACTGGGTCAAATTGCCTCTGTGTCGAAATAAATTTGCAGTAGTCTCTCGACATACGTTATTACAAGTATGTAAGTGGTGGGGATGCGTTTTGGCAATTGGACACAGCGGGTATTTGACATTACGGCAATTTGACGCAGTGGCGTGTTCCCGAATTTCGGAGATAGACGGGTATGAGGCGTCGTTTGGTACATAATTATTACAAAAAAATATTGGGCTATTTGACTATTTATTAGTCAAATTATGTGCAAATATAATGAAATTGTGTTTAATATACTATTTTATTTGTACTTACGACTTATTTTATAAATATAATATAAGAAATACTATGTTACGTGCATAAACTTGGTTCAACCAAAATATAAAATAAAAAGCCACGGGTAAGAATAGCGGAGAAGTATACACAAAGTACACTCAACGCCATCTACCTGAAAAAATTCCAAAAAGGCCAGCACTTCGAAAATTAGCCAAATAATGGTTAATAACGAAAATGCGAAAAAGTAGTTAGAAAGAAATATTTAAAGTTTGAACTAAAACAAAAACCATTACTACGTGTATGAATTCATGTTCGAACTATTGTACAGTAGGGTGGCGGTAACTACAGACACGTGTTTCGACCTCATTTGGTCTCGTCAGTGTAGTATAACCCGATTTAAAGCTCTTGTATAAATGAAATATTAGCAATAATAAAAAGACAATAAAATAAATGTTTTCCAAGCTAATGAGGGGTGCCGTTTTGACTGTCTAGATCTCAGTTATAGGGGTGGGAAAAATATCGAACATCAGTTGCTATCATTTTTTTTTTGGTATCGATGTATCGATAACTCGATATTTGTTGATAAATGTCGATTATTATCGGAAAATATCGATAATATCGAGTCATCGACACATCGATACCAACCGAAAAGTAATATTGACTGATGTGCACACCGGTATTTTCTCATCCCTACTCAGGTCACAGCACGCCCGCTCATTTGCTTGAAATATGAAGATCATTAGAGTATCTACTAACCTATTACTATCATAATAATTAAGAGAGTAGTGAGCACCTCAGTTCTGCTCTGACTTAGTTATTACTATCACAGATTGAATTCATTTAAAATACGCTAATCTAGGGTTTGAACTGATGGTCGTTCATACCGCCAAAAATCCACGTAATATAATTTGAATGAAAAATTTAAAGGTTGAATTAAACCAAAATGTACTACACTGAACACGGTCTAGCGGCGGTAACTACAGACACGTGTTTCGACCTTTTTAGGTCTCATCAGTGCAGTATAACCCAATGCAGTGCTAAAAAGAATTGAAGAGTGATTTTTCATTTTTGCTAAAGTTGGTATCATTGTGTTCAGTTTTCAAAACTCTACAATAATAAATATATTATAGTTCCCAAAACGATCTTAGTCATACGATTTTTGTATCAAGAATTCAGATTTTTTTCCATATAGGCAATAAGTCAGTTTCGGTTCTTTTCCAATCCGCGGTTTTTGTGGCTAAGATTGTAAAGTTTTACATTTATGTTTATTTTGCAGTGTTTTTTGTAATAATAAATTAATAAAAACATAAAAATACCATTTTACTGATTATTAAAATGCTCATTATATAGCATTATAAATATTCCAGAACGACCTAAGTCATGACTTAACCCATTTAGGAAGAACAATACAATATCAAACATTTTTTAATCTGCATTATGTGAAATAATCAATGTTTATTTTTTTGGTTTTAAATTGATATTTACATATCTGATTCAATGTACCATTTCGACTGATAATAATTTGCGACATATGTGAGCAGAATACAAGAACTTCAATAGCTCGAATTCATCATTTTTGACTTAGTGCATTTTGGAAAACCACTCTTCAAATTAATGTTACTAACTATATTTCGTTGATCCTACGCCACCTACATTTATACAATACTTTTATATATATGTACATGTTAAAACTGAGAAGACGCATTTAATGAAAATTATAAAAATTAAAAGTATTTTTTTAAATTTATTTATTTTATTTTGAACTTGTTGCTTGTTCAAAAAGAATTGTATTCAAAATAAATTAATGTTACAAACTTTATTTCGTTGATCCTACGCCACCTAAATTTATACAATACTTTTATATATACATGTTGTTAAAACTGAGAAGACGCATTTTATGAAAATTATATAAATTATTTTTTTAAATTTATTTATTTTATTTTGAACTCGTAAACTTGTTTACTCTGTTTCGGAAGTAAGTGGTGGCGTGCGCCATCATTTGCAGTATAGACAAGAGCGACATTTAATTAATTTTATATAATTAAAAAACTAACAGATTTAAGCTGATTGTATAAACAAGACAATATGCCAGTTAGAATAGGTTAAATAACAATTCGCGTCGACTTTGCAATGCTTTATTCAACAGCAGTTTAGTTGGCGGCTCTAGTCTTGTTCGCTTTTTTTTTCGGTGAAATGGATGTTGACTTATTGGACCATTCGGCCTTTTCTTCATTTCCTCGACTTATGGTAGTAACTGGAGATACAGGTTGTTTTTTCAGGAGTGACTTTTGTTTTCGCCGCAGTTTAGACTGCTTGGTCTTAAAATAATATAAATTCAATAAATATATTAGAGTAAAACAAGATTCATACTTGTGAATATGACGGGCGTCAAAACAGATCTTCACGCAATCGTATGACCAGTGTTATAACAGTGGATAAATCAAGTGTAGTATCTTATCTTATCTAGATATATATTTTTTTATTTATCTATTATCTTATCTAGATAAAAACATAAATTATCATTATCTATTTTTTAAATATCATGTAGATGATAATTTATGTAAAATAACAAAAAATTTGTTCATTTATGCTTTACAAATGTCATCGAACTGCGCAAAAGTACAACGCGTTAGCTCGCAACGCCGCCGAATCGGCGGAGTCACTTCGGGGCGGGTGTCAATCACGCAGATGAAGCGGCCACAGCCGCGCGGCAGTAAACGAGATCCTTCTTGCATAGCCCTATTCGAGTGCCAATTACGCGCTATAGACGTTTTCGTTTTTACCTAACCTTGTTTGTTATGTAGCTGCTTCATCCGCGTGATTAACACTTGACCTTTATACTTTTCTAATAAATATAATTTATCTTTTATGTATTATCTAGATAATTTCTTTAAGGCGGAACTTCAAGGGTCTAGAAATAGTGGTATCATTTATTCGGAACTCTGGGCTTATTTTTAAAGATATTTTAAAATTTTTTGAAGTACTGTAAATATATGGTTCTAAAGCCGTCTTAAAGTTTTAATAAAAATATCAATTGTTTATATATATGTACAGTTTGTTGAAAATGGCCTGTTTTCAACCATCAAATTTGAATATTTGTATTATTTTGTTCGATTTATAAATTTACGACTGCTTTAGAACAATTCCTTAACTTTGTAAAAATTATTAAAACTTATTAATAAAATTAGCCAATATTTCGTAAAAACGAATAAATGACACATATATTTTGACGAAAATCTGCATCTGTTGTTCAATACAAGACATACTTTCCTTCTACTCCGATTACCCAGGCTAAGAAATTGCACGTCGCAGCGTAGAACATATGGTATAGGTTTCGAATGCGGAAAAATTTGATGTTCCGCCTTAATGGATATCTATAGAGTGCGAATTATATGCATTTGAATATATTGTATTATTGTGCATATTAGTATTTTTTTTACAAATGTTTACATTTCATACAAAAATAGATCAAAATATGGTATAATTTTTTTATATATATACATATATTTATTTAAAATGCATATAACTGTATATTTCGTACATTTTAACCCAAAATTTCAATTTAAAAAAAATTAATATGTATAAAATTTATAATTGCTCAAATTTTATACCACCTACAGTAGTTTATTTTAAAGGTAGGTAGGCACACAAGTCGTATTCCAGAAGTTATACGTTATTTTGTTTATTTTATATGATATTCTTGTGCATTGTTGACAAAATGCAGTATTTTTCTGATTTATCAAAATAAATTATTAGTAAAAATAAATAAAATTATGTTGCATATCTACATATGCATGCATATATTTGTAAAATATTGCATATTTGTTTAATTTTGTACATTTATTGAGCATATTTTGGCCTTATTTCAATGCATATTACATGCATATTTTGATTTGCCTGTATATAATCCGCACTCTATAGTATTATATTATCTCGATAAATAAAAAGTTATATATCTTTATCTAGATGAAAAATATTGTTATCTATTTCAACACTGCGTATGATAGTCAACGATGTTTTGTCAAAACTATTTTCATAGCACAGTTTTTTACGGATTCAAAGTTTTGCGACCAACTGCTTGTATCTATTTCTTTGTTCTGTCTTCATTTTTGGGATATCTATAAATAAATATAGTATTATATATTTTGAAGTAATAAAATCAGCTTATTATTTTAATATTCTTACCTATGGTAAGTACGATTTGTACATCAATATCCTAAATGTAGGCATTGTTTTTATGCTGAAAATATGTACGAGGTCTGTTCAAAAAATACGCGGACTGTTTGAATTGCGCGGATCCAGTTGAATACAGGGAAATCCGCTAGGTTTCGCTAGATTTGTACAGATCTGCTGATGATAACGCCGTTTCCCTATTGCAGATATCTTCATTTGTTGATTAGCTACGCGGTTTTTAGTGAAGTGAGATTTTTTCGTTTGTCGGATTTCAGAATGAATGAGCAACGACTTGCTGCTTTGTGTTAAACTTAGAAAATCTGCGACTGAAACATTTGCTATGCTCAACACGGCTTACGGTGATGTTGCTATGAAACTTACGGCATATTTCAAGTGGCATGAACGTTTTAAAGGTGGTCGACAGTCGATTGAAGACGATCCAATGTCAACGTGATGCTGCCAGTTTTCTTTGATGCTAAGGGTGTTGTTCGCCACGAGTACCTTCCCCAAGGGTTGACAGTAAACCAAACTTACTACATTGAAGTTTTGAAACGTCTGAGGGACGCCATCCGTCGCAAAAGGCCAGAAATGTGGAGGAGTGACGACTGGTTTTTCCATCACGACAACGCTCTAGCCCATTTAGGCCTCAGAACTCGTGATTTGTTGGCCAAACAATCGATCACTGTTCTTCCCCACCCTCCTCCACACCTGACCTTGCTCCTTGTGACTTTTTCTTGTTCCCCAAACTCAAAATACCCTTGAAAGGAAGAAGATTTGAGATGATACCCGAAATTCAGGCAAATGCGACGAAGAAGAAGAAGAACATACCAAAAGAAGCATACCAGGACTGTTTCAACAAGTGGAACAAGTTGGGGAGGACAGTACTTTGAAGGGGACCCAGAAATGTAACTTCTAAATAAAGTACTTTTTTATGACGTCAGTCCGCGTATTTTTTGAACAGACCTCGTATTACATAAACACGAATAATTTAACATTATCTTGAAAATACAATCAGAGGCATATGAAAAATCAGTTGAAGTTTTTGGGCGATCCAAAATGACAGATACCAAGCTATAACACAAAACAGCTGGCGATAGTACCACGTGACTTAGTCTGTTTCACTCTCTCTTGCCTATACTGCCAATGACGGCTTGCTTCACTGCTACCAATGGTGCGATCTACATAGTTAGCAATCCAGCAATCACGTCGTGTCATGGCGTGACCTTCGTGAGCGTGAGTGATTTTGAAAATGTGGATCGTGAACGAGCGTGAGCGTGATTGACATATATTGTATCGTGCGTGATCGGGCGTGAGTGAAATTTTTTCGGGCGTGAGTAAAAATTACAAGTCACGACATAATACACAATTTGAAAAATATCAACACAAAACAATTGATAATTACAGACTAATGCTATTTGTACTCCTTAGTGCTCCAGTAGCCAGGCAGTGCACACACTGGTCTAAAAACTTATTAAATAATTTATTGCTCAATTTGATAAAAATATTTTCACGTGACCCGTCGTGTCTCTTACGTGATCGGGCGTGATTATAAAAACAAATTCGTGAGCGTGAGTGATCGTGAGTCGAACGTACAATGACGTGCGTGATTGGGCGTGATTCCGTTTTCAATTTCGTGAGCATGCGTGATCGTGCACAAAAAGTTTCTCACGCACCCAGCTCTAAGTGAAATAGAAAAATCTGCTGTGGCCACCACAGTACTTCCCCGGCTATAAAGATAACATGCAACATGCTAATTTTGAAATAACGTATACTTTATCCCAGAATTCGGAGGAGCACCTAGAAAAGTCCCATTTATACAGGGAAAATAAATTTAAGTTTAGTTTGGCGGCAAATTTGAATCACTTACATATCAATGTAATATTTGAATTACAAATCAAATAAAAACGATTACCTTTCATTTTTATTACTTGTTCCTGGTTTATCCATTGTTAACCTTAACACTTTGTTACTTAATACAATTTACACGCAAATATTCTAACCTTTAAAAGAACTGTCACATTTTGTAAACACTGGAGCTAAATTACTTGGTGTAAATATGTCTCAGAAATGAGCAATCTGATTGGTTGTAAAAACGCGGCAAATTTAATAAGCTCCTCCGAATTCTGGGACAAAGTATAGACGGTGTCAATTTTGATTGCATTTATTATAAGTTACAGACAATCTATTTTACTATTTCTATTATTTGTTTGGCTGCCTCGACCTCAGGTCACAGCACGCCCACTCGTTTGCTCGAAACTTGAAGATCATTAGAGTATCTATTAATCTATTACTATCATAATAATTTAAGAGAGTTGCGTACTTCCCATATCACAGATTTTGTAATATATTACAGAAGTGGGCAGTCTTTGTTAGCGCGGTAAATTTGAATTCGATTCGATAGTGTATGCAATTTCCATTGTCTTCTAGCGTATTTGTATTATAAGTATCTAAATTGAATTTTTTAAGGGAAACAACCAGGGTGTGCATGATTTAAATCACATGATTTTTTAAATTAAAATCAATGATTTAAATTAAAATGACCAAAATTTCATCTAATTTGATAAAATAGCTTAATAAAATGTCAAAAATTATTATAAGTTATTTTTTTGTTTCATTACCTATTATTATGTTTCTATCACTGTTAAATTGTTCATATTAAAATTATAAATTTGTGTTGCATTTTTTTCAATTTTATCTACCTACCTACCTAATATTTATTTTACAAGAACTAATTATTGTATTGTTAAAAGAAAAGTTTAACACTCATAATAATAATTATATTACCTAGGTACCTACCTATATTGTCGTTTCCAAAACGTCGAATAAATAAATGAAAAATATACAACTTATTCAGAACTAAACCCAATAAGAAAAGTTTTCTACAGAACAGCAATTTATACTATTCCGTTTTATATAACATTAAATGATTATTAAGTAAACAAATAGAATAATAATAATAATTGTAATATTATTTAAAATTTGTATGCTTTTACTGTTATAGTAGATGAAAAATTCAGAAAAATACAAGCATTTTGATATGCGACTCGAAAAATAATTTGATTTAAATCAAAAAAATCTGATTTTTATTTAAAAATCGGACTTTTTTATTTTTTTCCATAAAAATCGATTTTTTTCACACCCTGGAAACAGCCAATGATACACTAAACTACTGTTTTAATGTGACCAATTTAAATGGTTGTTGCTTAGAAATATGTAAGTATACATTTTTTTGTATTTTAAATTTGGAAGGAAAAGTATGTCGTAGTGAACTTCATGTCTCGATAACCTCACAATTTCAAAACTGACAACGGGCAAACAGTTTGTGATCACGATAATTTATTATCAGCAATTATCAATATTTTCATGCCAAAGGCAAAATATGTTTTAAATAGAGTAAAACAAAATACATGTGGTCTGTGATATAATAAAAATGAGGTTATGTTAACGTTATGATATTTGTTTGATCGCTGAAGTGTATTACGCCATACGTAGTCTTTAGATAGAAAAAGGTAGAACGCCTCCTGATGACGTTTACTTCTGTAATCTATTGAATATATTTTAAAGCACCTTAGTTTCTGCTTAGATATTACTATCACAGATTTAATTCATCTAAAATACTTTAATCTAGGGTTTGAACTGATGATTGTTCATATTTACCGCCAAAAATTCTCCAATCTTCGATGAAATGTCAGAACATTCAGTTGGTAACTGCAAACAGAACTACCAACTGTATTCGTTTTTGCAAGACTTTAAATTTTATTTAACATTTTATATTTGAATGCTTACCAATATTATATTTTTGTAGTAATATTATAAAATGTTTCTTCATTTTATATTTTGAAAGAAAAATTGAAAGTTTGAATTAAATAAAAATCCACTACTGCACAGAGGGTTGGCGGTAACTACAGACACGTGTTTCGACCTCATTAGGTCTCATCAGTGTAGTATAACACAAATCAAAACTAAGAGAATTGTATCCAAAATAAATTAATGTTTCAAACAAAATTATTTCTTTCACCCTACTGCCACCTTAATTTATACAATACTGCTCCTCGGATCATCTAAAACCAGATTATTGATATACGAAAGGTTTGATAAAGTTTTTTTTTTCATTATCATTTGATTTATAGGCTTTGAAGGATTTGAAGGCTTATAGTTGAAACTTTTTTGCAGAGGAGTCACGTCATCAAAACATTACAAAATAAAAAATAACTGTAGTAATGCCCTAGTGATGTTAAATGAATAAAATAAATACTTCTTTTTTGCATACTATAAGAATAGTGCATTTTCATTCAATTTAATGTTTTTAATGCATTTTTAATTAATATCAAATAATTGTAGTTTCTTTTTTCACCACACATTGGCATTACTGAATTAAGAATTGTGTTTTGTGTTGTACGTTTACATGACATTCATATTTTTCTGTAACGCTATAGAGTTCTAACTGGAAATATATTAAATTTTACAATGATATTTAAATATTTATCGTCTAATAATTCAATTCAATTAATCGAAAAATAAGCATCGCATATGTAAATTTAATAATGCAACATACATTACATTTTTTAAATTTAAATTAGTATACTATGTAAATCTAGTATTCCGTGATTATTATCTAGTGACCAACATTGATGACGTGACTCCTCTCCAAAAAAATTTTTACTATACCAACTTTATATTTGTTAGTTTATATTTGTTAGTTTATGTTTTCCATTTTATATTTTGGTTGAATTTCTTATATATTTGTTAAAAATTATTTATATAAAGCCGTGTTCCCACGAGGATTCTTTGAAGATTCTGAATCCTGGAAAAGAAGAAAATTCAAGATTCTGAATTTTGAAAAAAAAATCATGTTTTTAAGCAATCAATAAATTATAAATTCTTCTTTTCCAAGACTCATTGAAGATTAAATTTAGCGGCACTGCAATTTAACAGATAATTCTCACTAGAAAGAAGAAAACTTCTTCTTTTTTGGATTCAGAATGTTGGTAGAATCTTCAAAGAATCCTCGAACAGGGCTTAAGTGTCAAAATTTAAATAAAATAAGTTAAAATAAAATAACATATTTCTGTGTACGTACACATAAAATATTATATTCATATATAATATCCCAAGTGCATGTCAAATTATCGACAATTACATGCACGAGGGATATTCGAAGGACTATTTTCCGATTAAAATTTAGCCAAACGCTGTTTCTCTCATGAAAAATAAAGCAAAATTTAAAAACTTCCTTTGACAGCAAGTCAGAATCACATTGCCACGCCGTATTCAAATACGATAATTTTGCACTAGTGCAAATTCTACGACATTCAGAAATGTCAGACTTCTGATTGGCTTAAATTTTATGAGGGAAATAGTCAACACAATTTCATTATATTTGCACATAATTTGACTAATAAATAGTCAAATATCTCTATATATTTTGTAATAATTATGCACCAAACGGCGCCTTATAGGCGGGCTCCATAATAGTACAAACATTTTGCATGTTCAAATTTTTTTTTTTTAAAGGGGAAACCCCTATGGCTTTAGGTACTTTTCCTATTAGCCAGTAACAATGTGAATTGGATTGTACATATTATTATATAAATCAATGTTTGGACAATCACAACGTCCATGCTCTTCAGTGGGATTTGAACCCACAACCTCGCTGCCCGCTCGGACCACAGTGAGTCTAGTCACGTTAGTCCGCGCGGCCATCGTGGCCGGCTATGTTGAAATTGATAGCAGCATAGCATACAATTATCGAATACCGAATACCTGAAATACACGTAATTAATTTATAATAAAATTAGAAGTAATTAAATTGAACAGTAATTCAAATTAAATTCACAGACTACATCATCATCAGTCATCACGGTTCATATTACTGCCAAAGATTGAGCAGCAAAATTTGCATGATAGAAGTACCTCGTACTAGACTAATGTTCAACGTAAGTTAGTAAATGAAACTTAGGTACGTTTGACTTACCTTGCTGAAGCTGCCACGTCCTATGGCTCTTATAACTTGGAAGTGATCAAAATTCACTGAAACACAAAACAGGAAATTAGTTCGGTAGTTCTGTTCCTTTAGTGTAATTTCATTTGCAAATATCAGCGTTGTTCACTTATAAAGGGAATTATTCAAGCAGTTCTATACGTCACATGTGTGGTTAGTTTGTAGGGTGGGCCAAATAAGACCTACCTACTAATGTTAAACACGGATAACTCTTGTAATAATCATTTATTTTGATTAATTTTTTTTATACAATGAATATATTTTATGGAAATTATGTATGAAATATGACATCAGACAAATGTAAACCATTATTCTCGATAAAGAGATCGGCTCTTTTGAACGCGTTTTCTATTATACCACGTAATGTTTCTGGTTGAAGGCTCAGTATTTCGTCTCGAATATTCTGCTTCAGCTGTCTAATAGTCTCTGGTTTATTAACATATATTTTGTTTTTTAAATATCCCCATAAAAAAGTCTGGCGCTGTTAAATCTGGCGAGCGAGGTGGCCAAGGAAGATCTGAATTTTTTTAAATCAGACGTTCGCCAAAAATTTCACTTTATTGGCCATAACACCGCACCAAACAGTACATTTGGATGGTTTTGCAACTGATGCTGGTGTATTTCCCTTGGATTCTCAGAGCCCCAAAATCTACAGTTTTGTTTGTTTACATAACCATTTAAATGAAAATGCGCTTCATCCGACATCAAAACATTATTTAGAAAATCAATTTGTGTGGCTAATAAATTTCCAAGAATTCAGTTATAACCTACACAAAGAAGAAAATAATTAAATCAAAAAACACAAAAGTTATGTGTGTTTAACATTGGTAGGTCTTATTTGGCCCACCCGATAGTTTGAACCTTCGTCCTAATTTACAATGAGCATAAGCATAAGAACTACATAAGAATTGACATAAACATAAAGTTGAAGTAATGGATTTCAATGGTCGTGTCAATGTCGTTATGTATTTCTTACTTCTTACGTCTATGTAGCTACATAAGAAAAACCAATCAGAGTGGCGCGATGTTTGAAAGAAAGGAAGCGCTTTTGACATAAAAAAATCTGCTGTGGCCAGCACAGTACTTCCCCGATTATAAGTTTTAATAACTTACTTTCGTAACGCCTTTAATTTTATGTTTCATACTCTGAATTATTAACAATAATTTATTTTCTAAATAGTATCATGTACAGATAAAAATTTTAAATACGATTTGTAGATAACAAAAATATAATCCATCATTTGAAATAGAAAATATTGTGATAAATTAATTATTTATCGAAATATTTACGCAAAGTACCTACTACGTCCGGTTTGAGGGTTGCTACAAAAATAACTGGATTCTTAAGATTTGTATTAAAATTTGGTTGTTAAATGTTTGATATTATTTGAGTTATCGTCCACAAAATATTGTAACACACACACAACCGCGCACAGACTTCATCTCGAAAATACTTTATTCGTATTCTATGTATTGTAAAACGTACTTATTCACTAAAAACTCACACTCGAAAAACTCTTCTCAAAACTTCCCCTTATATAAAATATAATGCGGAAGGTAAAAACAACTGACCATAGTTTAAATGTTATTAATTCTCCGACTAAATTTTTTCTTCAAAGAACTTTTGATAATACACTTGAAGAAATTTGAATAATTGTTTGAGAAAAAATTGAATATCGCATAAATGTCATTTTTTACATTTTTACTAAACTTATCTCCCCTACATAAAAAGCTTTAATTTGATATCACACACGATAGTATTTTAATAAAAATAAAATAAGTTATGTTTATAAAGTTGGTACCACTGGTCGAATAAAAAAAATTGAATAATTTTTCGAGAAACAATTGAAAATCACATAAATGTCATTTTTACTAAACTTATCTCCCCGAGCGCTTTAAATTGACACCAAACTCGGTATAATTTGAATAATTTATAAAAAAAAAACAATTGATGATCGGTTAAATGTTATTTTTATTTTTGTACTAGAATTATTTTCCCGATAGCTTTAATTTGATACCACACACGATAGTATTTTGATAAAAATAAAAAAAGTTATGTTTATAAAGTTGGTAGATACCACTGGTTAAATTAAAAAAATTGAATAATTTTTTGAGACACATAAATATCATTTTTTACATATTTACTAAACTTATCTCCCCGAGCGCTTTAAATTGACACCAAACTCGGTATAATTTGAATAATTTATTTAAAAAAAAAATTGACGATCGTTTATATGTTATTTTTGTTTTTCTACTAGAATTCTTTTCTCGAGAGCTTTAATTTGATACCACACACGATAGTATTTTGATAAAAATAAAAAAAAGTTATGTTTATAAAGTTGGTACCACTGGTTGAATAAAGCTCATTAACGAACTTGAAGTCAGAATTTGGGTCAAGATCTTAAATATAAAATTTCAGTCCAAAATTCCAACGCGTTTTTAAGTTATGCAACATCCAGACCGACAGACCCACAGACCGACAGACCGACAGACCGACTTTTTTTAAAATTATGTTTTTTGGGTTCAGTAGGGTCTAAAACGTGAAGATTCACCAAAATCTCGAACTGTCAAAAAATCACGATTACAATACTTCCCTCTATTACATAGGTCGGGGAAGTAAAAATGCGAGTTGAAGGCGAGTAAATTATTACCATTGTGTGCGACTCAAATACGACGTTGTACAGGATGAGTCAGCTAACTATTCCCTATTTTGATTTTTTATAACTTAGGCAATTTTTATCAGAAAGTGACGAAATTTTTGCAAAACATGAACTATCTAAAGGAATTTTTACTGCCGAAATTTCAAATCGATCAGACAAAAACTTCACGAGTGGTTCACTTCAATGTGAAAATTGAACCAAAATCTCCAATTGCAGCCCAAACAGTCGTTCTAGAAGAGTGCAAGGATTGTTCAGCAATCCAGTGGGGATTTTCATCTGACCAATACCGATGATTGTGTCTATTAAATCCACCATCAAGATGAAAATGTGCCTCATCAGAAAACATGATGTTATTCAGATGACCAGGGTTTTCATTCATTCGTTCAATTTCGTCTTCTGCAAATTCCAATCGGTTTGCTTTATCCTCTTCAGAAATTGCCTGCAGAATTTGAATCTTATAAGGATGCCACTTAAGGTCCTTTAAAATCCTACAAATAGTCGTTTGACTAATCATTAATTAATTAATCATTATTTCAGTCACCAATTAGGAAGCAATAGAGCAATAATGATAAAACTTTGCGAACAAAAACTCAAGTGGCTACTGTATTTACAGCAAAAATTTGGCGGACTTTACACAAAAACTTGAGACTTTACAAACAAATGAAATAGGGAACACTTAGCTGACTCACCCTGTATATCTACGACTAATAGTTATTTTCTTTACAAATGGAGAAAGTAAGAAATTACGCACGAGAAAATCTCTCGAGGACGAAGGCTGAGTGAGATAATTTTGTCGAGTGGGTCATTCCTTTTTACCAACGTGTGAAGTAGAACATTTTATCCAACACCTCTTAAACTGCTTAAAATATTTAAAAAATATTAAGTTCCAATCTAAAACATCGTTACTTTGGTGACTTCCAACAAGCAAAGTAACAATTTACCTACAAGTGGGTATAATTTTGATTTTTGATCAAAGCCACTAGTGGGCAATCTTTTACTTTGCTTGTTTAAAATCACCATAGTTATGATGCTTTTATTAAGAGGTGCGGGATAAAATATTTCTTTACAAATTTGTATTAATTAAAACATTAACCTAACTTCACATTTTAGTCTGATGATAGTTAGTTCATCATAATACGATACAATATCTTCGTTGTCGGTTTGAATTTGAAAGATCGTCGCACGAATTGAGATTCTGACTGCACCAAGACGAATCCTCAAAGTGGTTGGATTCCACTATAATAACATCTAACATTTTATAATGGGGAGTAAATTTTGTTGAATGGTTTCCAGCAAAATATAATTTAAAAAAATATAATAGGGTACTTTACCATAGTAGCAAATTAACAATCCAGTCAATTATTATATTGCAAGGAGACCTCAAAAATGAGTTATTGCCATGAAAAACATTTTCAAAAAGTTAATACCTAGTTCTTTAAATAGGCATTTGAGGTTTTACGTATTGATACATCTTACAGTAATAAAGAAACTACCAAATTGTATTTTATATTTTGTAACATTTAGAAACAGTTGATTTTACATAAGTACATTTTAATTCCAGCCCCATGGTTTGAGAAGATTTTCAGCTATACATCTACGTCACACAAACTTTAAAAATTAATTACAGCTTTATTAAGAACAATTAAGGATTATCAATATTCTCAATCGCTTTCAAATAACAGGAAGTTTCAATAAAAAACTTTTTAAAAAAATGGTAAACTACCCTATTCTAACTTATTCGGACATCGGTTTCCCTAAGATCGTAATTACCCCTAACTTCTTTCCGGATACCGTTTCTGAAATAAAATAAAGTATATAGAATTTGTGAAAGTTGTAGAAAGTTCTGGTAAAGGGATGTTTACACGGCAGCAGACAGACAACATTGCTCTGTGGTCCTCGGAGCTCCTGTGGATATTTGAACAGAACTTTCCGCAGAATAATAATCAGTTTATATCACAACTTTTATTTACTTTCGGAGAAATGGAAACCGAAGTGTATTCTGAGAAATTTTGAAGGGCAATCGAGGAGAAAACTAGTTGATCGCAGTTTTATAAAATTTGAATGATATTCAACGTTGAAGGGTGACAACGGTATTAAGCACTAGCCACGTTTTTCATTGACAACCCCGGTCAGAAATTTTGGAATTAGTTCATAGGTTTTTCTAGAGTTTTTTAGGTGTCTCTGCTGGTCACTATTTCTTGACTATTTCTTCTGTCACTTGCTATTACCTACTGAATAGTATTTTTGAAATGTATTAAGAGGAACGGATACTGGTGCAACGTACAAGTGAAAACAAGGTTTCGTTTTTACCATCACATCTAATCTAAATATTAACATTTTAAAATATTTATTTTTTTAATTTGTAAAGGAAGGTTGTTTGTATGACATTTGTGTATTACAATTTTAAAATTTTGCTTGATTTGTTATTATAGGCGTTATAAACATTGGCAATTTTGTAATTCATTTTAAAGTGTATTATGTTTTGAATTTTAAAATTTCAATAAAGAAATGTCACAGAACCAACTTTCTTCTACAAATTAAAAAAATAATTGTTAATTTGTTTTAATATTTAGACTAAATTTTACGGTGAAAACTAAACCCCTTTTTGACACAAAAATAAGGTCAGGCAGTGTAAATATTCGAATAAATATTCGAATTTCAATTTAGCTCCACCTCCAAGCTAGAGTCGTATTGGGTACCCTTATTAAAATTCTAAGAAATTGACTCTTTTGATAATAACCGACCCGGGCCGATAAATTTTGGTAGTGCAGTAACCGTTGTGCGTAATATAGTAATATAGAAATATATGTAAAATATAAAGAACACGTAAAACTTATTATTACATTATAAAGTAACAGGTGAATATTGTTGTGAAAAAATGAAGTGTTTCAGAAAAACTGTCAATGTGGACATAGGTTATTTTAATTTTAGGAGAACTGAGTAAAAATCGACATGTTTTATAAACTGAATAATGAAGATGAATAGATTGCACTACGAGACTGTGTTCATATATTGTGAAATTATTTATTTATAACGACGAACTCCCTCGTAGAAAATAGAGGATTTTCAGACACGATTTGCATAATAAATCGGTTACTTCTTCTGTATTATATGTAAGATGTGTGATGTGAATGAGAAGTGTGTGGTTCATTAAATCCTAATAATTTCATTTTAATTGTTTAATCCAATAAAACGTTAGGATACATTTTCTAAAAAATGTCAAAACCGACCCCGGTCTCCCCTACTATGGTACCTACTTATTATTTGAAATTGGCTAAATAAGAACTGAGATACACAACCGGGAAAAAATTGGGTTGCCCATTTTAAAATCCGGGTTGCCCGCTCTAAATTTTGACAGCGGGCCTGCATGGAAGTTATTCATTCAATTAACCTCTCTTCAGATTCCCTACGCGCCTTTATTATATTTAATTTTGAAAGCGCTCTTAAAGTGTCGAGTCGTCGCGCGAGTGTTTCGCTAAAGGAATAAAATCAAAGCCCTCCTGATTGTCACAAGGAAATTAAACTTCAAGATGAAAGTCAAAGTGAGGAAATGTTGTCGTAAACATTATTCTAATGGCGGTACTTAATTGTGTCGTTGTTGGTGTTATTTAGAGCTGGATCGTTTCATAACTACTCCTAGCTGTAAAATGGCGAGAATGCGTATCCGTAGTACCCTGAACTAAAAATACAAATTTGGATAACAAATAATATAATTTAAATAAAAAATCCCTTGCTTCTTTTATGTCACTTATTTTTATATTCCTTGGTAAACTTTTTCTATTTGTGAATATTTTAACACAAATTGAAAACAAAATTTAAAAAATAGACATAAGAGCAAAGGTATTAGCTTAAACTATTAGTTATTATGTTTCACGAAAAACTCAGTTTTCAAATTATTTTTTATACTTGGCGTTCACAAAGTTACCGCAACAAAAGCAGTATTTACAGTACGAAATTTGGTGAAATTTGACGAAATTTGTGAAGTCTGTCATGGCAATGTGTACTTGTGTTCACAACACTAAAATTTGGTTTACAATTTAGGGTGTATTCTAACAAATTTGGGAAAAATGTGACGTTTGAACGAACTCATTTTATTGACATTTGAGTAATAGTAATGCGTAAATTTATCCATTTTAATTTTTTTCTTCACATAAAAGATGCAAAACGTGCTGTTATTTTATCTCTGAAAGTTGACCTTGACATTGACCTTGAACTTGAACAAAAAAATTATATCTCTGAAAATTTAATTTAGAGTTGACATTGACATTGACCTTGAACTTGAACAAAAATAATTAATTTCAAGTTGACCTTGACATTTACCTACCTTGAACTTGAACAAAAAAATTAATTTCAAGTTGATCTTGATGACAAAAAATTTTTTTGCCTGCAACAAATTTTCTATTAATATTTCTCGTATTTACACAGTGTAAATAAGGCTCAGCGAGACAACTTCAAGTTTGTCCGTTTAGTTATTAAATCAAGTATAATACAGTAGGATTTATCTATGGTTGGTATGACTTTGAAGCTTTGTGCGACAAAAAGTTAAATAAAATCCTAGTTGCGGCTTCGTTCGACCGTGAATTTATAGAACCTGCACGTTAGCTCCACTCTCTATTATGATTGGTCAGCCAGGTAGCTAGAGTCAGACGAAAGTAGACGAAGTCGCGAATGAAAATCCGTGTAAGGATTTTTATTTTATTTATTTTATTGACGAAAACCTAATCTCAAATCCTTCGACCATATGCTGTATGTTGTGAAGGCAAGAAGTACGGTAGCGGAGAGCAGCAACTATAGGCGGGGAAAGGAGGTGAGGACACGTTAGAGTGTTGCACATTGCTAACTTCTGGTTTGTTATCATGGAACAGAGAATGAAAATAGGCAAACTGCAACACTTCAAGGTGTCTGCAGGTCATACTCCTCTTCACACCGCTACGCTAGTTCTTTGCTTCACAACAAAGGCCTGCGTTGTTTGTCTATTCCTATCAGGGTTGAAAAAAAACATGTTTTTTTCAATTTTAAACAAAACATTTGTTTTTTACTGTTTAAAACTGTTTTTTTGGTTTAAAACATGTTTTTAACTCTGCACAAAAAAACATGTTTTAAACAACAAAAAAGCATGTTTAAAACATGTTTTAAACAGGATATCTGTTTTAAATAAATATTATTTCCTTCGAAATATGTCGCCAATGGTAGTTTTTGTCCGAGGACGGGGATTTACATCGCTCAAGCTGCGTAGCTAGGAGTCACCGATGGTCGATAGTTGAATTTGTTTTGTTTGTGTTATGCGTCGTGAATGGATTTCGATATCAATTTTAAACACCTGATTTAAAACACAGTTTAAAACATGCATTAAAACATTAGGCCGTGTTTAAAACATGTTTAAAACAGTTTGTTTAAAACAAATTGTTTTAAACATAACAACCCTGATTCCTATATATGGTCGAAGCTCAAATCTTTTAACCCATCCCGATCCATCTCTTAACGGCTGATTTTTGCCTGCATAGAAGATGCTAGTCTTTGTTGATTTTCTCAAACTTAAATTTGTAATTTATAAATTTAGTTGTTTTATATGATTTTATTAAATTAAATTAACTTAATGTTTATTAGCATATTTTTTCTGCTCAAATTATATCGATCTAAGTAAAAAATAGTAATCATTTCTTTAGTCTTGTTCAGACGAGGATTTTGTCAAGATTCTGAATCCTGGAAAAAATAAATTCACGGTTTTGAAGCAATCAATAAATTATATATTCTTCTTTTCCAAGACTAGGGGGTTACCATATTTGCTTATCTCGTAAAGAGGACGTCGAGCGAAGCGAGGTCTATAGAGAGGCGAAAATCAATCATACAATTACTGTAAATGTATACTTGAGATTGTTGTTTGAAAATTTTATTAAATAAATCTACCACTACCGATTCCCTTTCGCAAAAATCCACTGCACGCCAGTGGTCTGTATTATTGTGTAGAAATAATACAAATCGTACCTAGGTATAGTATGTCCAAAGGTACCTATATCGTTATGGCCCTCACAGCAGGCCTATTGTTAAACATTTAAGCGGATTTAAGCTTGATTTATGGCGTTGAAAGAACAGGTACGTATGAAATATTTTCGAATTTTATTTAATTTAAAAATCCTAATTCTCTCAAAATAATGTTCTCACTAATCTTATTTTTTCCTAATTTGACGAAAAGATCAACTCCCTTATTTGATTTTCGGAATTCATTACTAATAGAAATTTTAAAATGTCTAATGAATTGAAATGAAAAACTCTAGTGTATTTCAAATTTTGCTAATCCTACCCCTCGCGCCAGGTAGTGCTACTCCCTGCTGTGTGCGGCATTCCGCAAGCTTAGTAAGTCAAAGCTATAACGATATATTTTTGTATAAACTTTACTAATAGGAAAAAGCACAGGAAGCCTAAGCTAATATTGTCTTTTGAAGTTGAAGTCTTTGAAAGCTTTCGCCAAAAATGAAACTGATCACAATGCTCTCTTGAGCTCATTTAAGAGAATAAAATAACGGAATATTTTTTTCACAAAGACCAGCAAGAAAGAAGTAAATTATATTTTTTATTTTGTGCGTGGTTTCATTTAATTTAATCATATTTGAAAATTAAAAGTAAACACTTTCTTAGGGTGCAATAATAATTTATTGTTTAGCCGAATTTAAAAAAAAAGACAGCAGATCAGGATCAAAAGCAATCTGTCTACATCCCTCTGAGCGGAACAAGGATTCACCTGCCTTCCGCTAGCGGTACCAACTCACAATTTTTTTTTTTTTTAATATGGAAAATAATAGGCTAATTATAGGCTAATTAAATGCCTCATTCCCCAATTTTAGGCTCTTTAATTTTTTTTTGCAATAAAAAATTCCGCTAGCAGAAGGAATGCCAGCGGAACTTACGGTAGTAACAACAAAAACTTATTGGAACTTAGTTAATAATTAAAGGCTATTTATAGGCTCCAGAATATATAAACTTAATATAGGACAATGTCTTAAATAAATATTTAAGATACTTGTTGAGGGGAAGTAGCCGAGATTACATGGAGTACCGACAACGAAAAATTGTCAGTGGCACTGAAACAATGGTTTTGGTACAACCATGTTTTTAGGTTAGCCTGCGGCGCACTTTAAAAAATAACTCGAGGACTGCGCGCGTCTTTGGGACTACAGTGAGCCGTTAGTCGGGGACAAGGTCCAACTGGGATAGTGAGACGTCAATTCTGGAGCCTATAAATAGCCTTTAATTATCAACTAAGTTTCAATAAGTTTTTGTTGTTACTACCGTAAGTTCCGCTGGCATTCCTTCCGCTAGCGGAACTTTTTATTGCAAGAAAAATTAAAGAGCCTAAAATTGGGGAATGAGGCATTTAATTAGCCTATAATTAGCCTATAATTTTCCATAGGTTTTTTTATTTCTTTTTGTGAGTTGACACCGCTAGCAGAATGGAGGTCAAGGATTCTTCCATCTAGTAACTATAACAAATCCCTGCATTAGACGCACTTGAACGCAACCCGTAGCTATTTAGCTTATTTGTTTAAAAATATTAATATTGAAACTAGTTTCAGTGTAAATATTGAATATCGTTTTTTGCCTTTTTGGCGGTTTGTATTGGAGCATGTAATTTAAATTTTAAAATTTAATATTTCATAAAGCGTAGTATCTATTTACTAAAATTATTAATTTTATCTTTATTATTTAAAAATATTAATATTGAAACTAGTTTTAGTGTAAATACTGAATATCGTTTTTTGCCTTTTTGGCGGTTTGTATTGGAGCATGTAATTAAATTTTTTAAATTTAATATTTCATGAAGCGTAGTATCTATTTATTAAAATTATTAATTTTATCCTTTGTGTCACAAGCCATACAGCGAAATCAAGCATTTAGGTATCGACGCCCCCACCAATGATGCTGAAATTGCAACTGTTATTAAATGTCAAATATTTCAATAGAACCAGATTAAGTGGGTTTCAGTACATTATTACATTTCATTATTACATTAATTACAGGCAATTATTCGTTAGCATACCTACATATATAATTATCTTTCATGATACGTATGGCAAATTTAATTAATTATCCTTTAACCAATTTATGTAAATATTTCAATATATTGTTTGGACGTGCAATTAATTTCAAATTTATTAGACCTCTTAAACCCTTTACCGCATAGTGTGCCATATATGGCACATTCCTATTTTTAATTTTTTTTACCTATAAAACTGAATCAAGACGTTACTTCATGAATGGTCATATATGGCACATACACAGCTAATAATTGCTCTGACAGCAAGCCTACCTGATTTGTTTTATTTAAAATTGTAAATATTTTATTTCCAATTTTTTTTTATTAATATTCAATATTTCCCACTTTCGTAGAAAAAATAGTACCTATGCAACACACTTGCGGAAAGGGTCATTGAAAAACTCGTATGATTGGAGAACTCGCTATCCCCCGTGCTTCAACTGTCATACTAGTTTTTCAATGAAGCCGTTTCCACATTTGTATTACAATATAATATTTTCTACTTTCGTTACGTTATAGGCACTTTATTTCACTAATTCGCGTTAGGTTATGAACTTCATTATTTCACGCAATTGTCTTTACCTATTTCACTCCTTTTATTTAATAAAATATACACTATAAAGCTACATTTATTTTTAAAAAAATAGACCACATTGTAAAGAAACTTCGATATAAAATTGTTTTGACTTAGTTGCATATTTTAATCAGTTTAAATTAAGAAACACTCGAATAAAAATGTCGTTTGTAACATAACCTAATTTGGACGTTTTTGTTTTGTCACAATTTTATAATTTCAAAAAAATGCATTTATTCGAACGTTATATTGTAAGGAATCTCAGTAGCTACCTTATTGATCTGTTTACAGAACTCGGCTGCGCCTCGTGCTACAAATTTCACATACGTAAGGTAACAACCTTCGTTTCCTTACTTGTTACATAAATAACTATTTTTTAATTTTAAGATCCGTGATCCGTCCTACTTTGTGAGTATTAAAGATAAGTATACAGGAATGGTTAGCATGAATAAGACCTTTATTTTAGAATTATTTTAATTTATTTTTCGCCTTACGTTTCAATGTCATTTACGAGCATCATCCTCAGCGGCTTATACAATACAAAAAATATTTTGCGAGTCATATTAATAAAAAGTTACAAAATATAAAAGTAACAAAAGGAGGCATTTAGATGCCTCATGTCAGAAACATAGAATGTTTGAAACGAACCTCGCAAAATAATAATTACACAGTTATTCAAATCTCAACCAGAAATAAATGTTTGTCAATAATCCGTATCCTGCCCAACGTATTTCGCCTTGTCCATATTTATTATTCTTATTAGTAATGCAACGTATATCGGGTAACTATTCGGTATCCGGCTATCGGGCCACATTTTTACTATCCGACCGAATACCGGGTAGTGATCTGATATCCGGTGTGTTAGTAAAATTAGAATTTTAAAAATTTTAGGAAATAATTTAAAAAATATACTTCAAAATTTGACCAACGATGTATCTGTAGTTTAAACATTTGCGCATCACTCCAAAATAAGTTTTTGAATGCCGAATATTCGGCTGCCGGATATCCGGCTGAAGAATAAACCGGATATTCGGTATCCGGTCAATTCATCATCAAAATTCTTATCATACAAGCTCTTTTATTTTTCTCCCTTCAGATTATTCGAACTCGCAACAAACTAATATATGCCGAAAAAATAGTTTACACCTGATATATCGATGACACTCAATTTTTGAGCCTGCTATACCCAAATTGGGTAAAAGGCTTGATAGGTATGTATTTCTTTAATGTTTTAATGCAGTGGCGACCGGTAACTTTTTAAAGATATACCAGTGTTTCTCAACCTTTTTGTATTGTTTTTATTGCCACCCCCTCCCCAAGTTGCTTCTTGAGATTTTATAAGCAATTTAATAATTTTCATTATTACGACTGCGAACCTAGAAGCGAAAGTACTAAAACAAAGGAACGATTTGAATGCTGCTCCTAAATGGTCACCAAGCGCTTATTTTGTGATTTTCCTTCGAGTTACAAACCTAATAAAACTATTATTTTATAATATTGTATTAAGGTTACTAAGAATCAAATAGGTATTACGTAGGTAAGTACACCTTTGTTAAATGAATTTCAGCGCCATCTCTTAGTAATGCAATATCCTAATAATTCCTAATAAAACTATTATTTTATAATATTGTATTAAGGTTATTAAGAATCAAGTAGGTAGTACGGTAGTAGGTAGGTAAGTGCACCTTTGTTAAATGAATTACATCGCCATCTTTTAGTAATGCAATATCCTAATTCCGAACGCTCCGGAAAGGTCAGCAAATACAATTAATAGGTAGCAGGAAATACAACCACAGGGCCGTAGCCAGGGGGCAGGCAGGGCGAAGCCCTTCCTGGAACTGAATTAATAACATAATATGTTTTAAAATAAAAGCTGAAAAGTAAAGAAATGCAATTAAGTGTTAAAAGATGTTTCAATTTTAAATACTACATTATTCCGTAAAATATTATTGACAGAAGCATTAACGTTTTTTTCAAAAATTTCTATAAAACATATAGATAATAACTACATGATTTTGAATAAAAAACTGACACAACACGATATGTGTCAGCCTTATTGAAAATCCCGCAATCAAATTCGTCAAATTATAACAACGACATAAGTGCTTTCTAGCGGCAAATGCATAATATAATAAGTTTAGAAATGAAACTTTTCCAGCACAAAAAGCCACTTTTCAAGTTAATTTTCGCTACTATCTCTATAAGGTCCAATTTTGAGTTGTCTCATTATTCTTGCAAACCGACGATTTGTATTTATTGTTGTAAGACTATTATTTTTGTTTTTTATTGATTCAATAAAAAGATTTTCTATCAATTTTATATACAATCAATTTTAATAAAATAACATTACCTATACATTAAAAATTTACATTTGTCTGCCGTCTGCTCAACGCAAACTATATTTTGTATCTTCAAGGGGTTTTATCACTCAGCGCTGCTATAGCTCACAAATCCCCGTTTTTTCAGGTACCCGCGCTGACATGAGCACATGTTGTCTCTATTTATCTAATTGCTTATGTTTCGCTCCATTCTTGTTTAGAAAATACTCAATTTGATTGTCTAGCGCGAATGCAATTTTAAATTTATTTAACAAATTACTCGACTACTATTTGAAAATTTTATATAATAATGTGATACAAACATTTAAATTTACAATGCAATAAGGGTTACGAAGAGTTTTTCTCAAAATTATTATTATATAATTGTTTGTAAATAATAATAATACATTGTAGCTAGTTTTTTACTGCATTTGTCTTTATACGGTATTTTTAAAAGATTTATAGGATTAATAGGTTGGGAGTAATTTGTTAAATACTTTTTTTACTGTGATAAAAGCACCGTAACTACACGTATTTAAGTTCACCGCAAGCGACAGGGTTGTACAACGCAGTCCGATGCTATCTCTAACCAACACATTGCCCTTTTACCGCACTCCAGTCAGCACATTCCGCTCCGTCACTTCGGGCCTTCAGCGCTGTTTGGTAATCAGCTCGTACTAGTAGCATAGAACGGATATGAGAGTAGCGTTGACTCACGCAGCATCAAACTATGACAAATAGTAAGCCTACAGGCGTACAGGCGCAAATAGTTAAATTAGGTAGATAGATAGATAATGTTGTTTATTGATTGCTCAAAACAATTAAAGGGTCAATTTAAGTTGCCTTATGTGGCGAGTGTATACCTAGGCCTCTATTCTGTAACTTGTAGCAACTCTACATGTTAGTATATTCGCTATTGTTCTCTGGCGACAAAATACTGAACATCTATGACGTCATATTTGCAGCAACAGTTGCTGCAAGCGATTTTTGACAATTAACGTTGGTTTAAATCTTAGACCATATATGTTCTAGACACGTAACGCCTATTTAAATGTACAGTGGGTTTTGAAGCCAGCACTAATGACAGAGAGGCTGTGTGAAGTGAGATAGAGATCCCAAAGTTGCTGCAGTGCAAGTTGCATACTTTACACTTTTTAAGTGACATTTACTACTAATTCTTGGATTCTTTCATTCTTGTTGTCATCTATCACAATTTTGTATATTTAGAAGTTATCTTGTGCATTTTGATTGTATTTTATTGAATACTAACAATAATGTGAATCACGAACTGTCACTTGTCAAATCAAAAATGCAACCCGCATAACATCAACTTTGGTGAAAATGCAACCCGCATTACACAAACTGTGGGCTAACTGACAGAAGTGTCGGCTTCACAACAAATGACTGCGTGCGGGGTCTAAGGTATCTATGGTCGAAGGTTTAAATCATTCTTTTATAAAGGTTATGTGTGATATTACTTCAAATTTTTTTTACAAATTATTGGCATAATATGGCTCATTTATTTGCAATTTTGGAATTAATTGCTAAAATCTATGTATGAATTAAGTAAATCTATGAAATATTTTCTGGAAGTAACTTCGGATAAAATTAAATAAAAATAGCTATTTTGTCAATATAGATAATTTTAAAATTATTATTATTTGTCGTAGGTACTTATAACAATTCAATGAAATCGTGGTTATCGATCATCATTATGACAACGTTTATAAACAAAAAAAAAATCAAACAAAATGTTCACAATCGTAGTTTGAGGCCAATTTGACGCAATAAATTTAATAGTTTTATGTTTTTGTCGCACCAGTGTGACAAAACAGTACCTACCTACTAGTAATTTTGTACATACCCTAACTAAAAATTAAATTACAATGTTCATATTGTACAACGATTGTTAGACAAAAAATTTTAATTAAAAATCGTATTTTTTAAACCTAATTATTATGTTTAAGTTTCAAACATCCAACACTTTTATTCTAAACCTTTTGTTTACGTTACCTTATTGTGCAAAACTTTCAGAATTTTATTTTTCTTCTGATTAAAATTTTTGTACGTTTTTCAGTAATTTAATTGGAGTAATAATAATGACAAAAATAAATTACTGTTCTATAAATAAATAAAATGATGGTGAATGAAACGAAATGAAAAGATAAAATTTATCTGTGTAAAAACAAATTAGTTTCTGAACAATAATGCAGCAAAGGTTTGTACTGACTATTTTTCATAAGCTATTGTACTTGTTACAATAACAGAAATAAATAAATAATAGTATAATATTCGATGAGAGAATAATTTAGCATAGCACAGTTCTACGCACATTTTCGTTACGGGGATTTTTATATAAATCGCACAGAAAACACAGATTGTTATGACAGTTGTTTTGACATTTGGATTCGAGACATTGTGTATTTCTTATTGTGTTTTGCAAATATCGTGTTTGACCAAAAAATAACCTCGACAAGAGACTGTGACGTAAATAACAAATGAATAAGTGGTAAATAAATAATTCGTGTGCTGTGCTAAATGGATGCACTAATTTCCATATTTCCAATTTTAATGCTTGTTCTAAATTATTTTCTATGTGCTGTGCGTGTTATAAATCCACTTTAACGATGGTCATTATCATTATACACAAGAGAATAAAAGTAATCATTCGAGCGAGTTTTTAAAATTCTGTAAAAACGTTCTATAATTTTATGACGTAGTTCGGATTCTAGTGGAATTTAACATTTTAAAATTTGATTCAAATTGTTCTCTACGAACTGGTGTTATTATTGAACGAACCCAGTAGTAACAAAAGCTCTCGCAATTGTTTCAACTTTAAGGGGTGTCGATACCTAAATGCTGGATTTCACTGTGCAGCTTGTTACACATAAAGGATAAAATTGTTCATTTAAATAAATAAATACTACTCTTTATGAACAATTTAATTCATAAAATTTAATTACAAATGGTTCAATACAAGCCGTCAAAATGGCGAAAAACGATATTCAGTTTTTCCACTAAAACTTGTTTTAATAACGGATGGGCCAAATAAGACCTACCAATGCTAAACACAAATAACTTTTTTATTTTTTGATTTAATAATTTTTTTCTTTTTGTAGGTTATAATTGAATTCTTGGAAATCTATTAGCCACACAAATTGATTTTTTAAATAATGTTTTGATGTCGGATGAAGCGCATTTCCATTTAAATGGTTATGTCAACAAACAAAACTGTAGATTATGGGGCTCTGAAAATCCAAGGGCAATACACCAGCATCAGTTGCACCCATTCAAATTTACTGTTTGGTGCAGTGGTATGGCCAATAAAGTGAAATTTTTGGCCTGATTTCAAAAAATTCAGATTTCCCTTGGCCACCTCGCTCGCCAGATTTAACTGCGTCCGACTTTTTTTATGGGGATATTTAAAAGACAAAGTATATGTTAATAAACCAGAGACTATTAGACAGCTGAAGCATAATTTTCGAGACGAAATACTGGGCCTTCAACCAGAAACATTACGTGGTGTAATGGAAAACGCGTTAAAAAGAGCCGATCTCTGTATATCGAGAATAATGGTTTACATTTGTCTGATGTCATATTTTATACATAATTTCCATGAAAAATATTAATTGTTTACAAATAAAAGATAATTACTAGAGTTATCCGTGTTTAACATTAGTAGGTCTTATTTGGCCCAGCACCCTGTATTAAGATTTTTCAAACACTAAATCTATGCGAATCGTTTCAAAACCTGCAGTTGGGATTTCGAATTGTTGTAAAGGGGCAACAGAATGTTTTATGTTTTTACAAAATTGACATTTTATACAAGATTTTGTTCAATTTTTGACGTTTATATTGATATTTGTGTAAACAAATCTAGAAGAAACTAATTTTCTTGTTGCATTGATTTCAGGATGAACCAAAGAATGAAAATGATTTACTAGAGGTTTCCGAAAATCTAATGAAATGTATGGACGAGGATTGTCTGGTGATATAATAATGGTAAGTAATTTTAAGTTTTCAATTAGGTAAAGCAATTTCTTTAAAACAGAATGAAATAGAATTATTATTTTTGAGAGATATTAGTTCCCGATCTTTTTGTGCCCTTGTAATCTTTTCACAATCAATAAAACTGTGTCTGGACGGAGTGATTTTATATTTATTCTAGACAATGCAGCAGCACCTGTATTGTCTTTACCAGACACATGCCTAATTTCATTAGTTAATTGCAAGATGAAATCTTAATGTCGAATAATTTCTCTCACACATATTTACAATTTTGTTCTGTATTTTTTTAATAAATGAAATAAATTTATATTATTTTTTCAAAATCGGCATGAAAATCGTCAAAGTAAGATTATCATGACTAGGCATGAAAATTTTATTTATATGCCTCCGGTCGGCATCGCTAGTTTTCCATATCTCAAAATCCGCCAGAAACTCTTTGTTGCCAGCCTAGGCCGGCAAACAACCGGAAGTTATAGGTTGGCATCTTGACATTACTACAGTTGTCAAGCAGATGTCAATTTTATGCGTTGAATATTTTTTATACAAGAATTAACAAGATTTTGACAAATTTTAGACGTAAATCGTTAATAGAAACTGAAATAAATATATTTTAAGCTCAAATGCAAGTATTCAGTGCACAATTTTTTAGGTTATGTATAATAAAATACAAATTAATTAAATTCATTTTATATTTTTGTAATGAAATCGGCACATAAAATACTGTGTATTACACGTCCAGAAACAAACTGTTATGCTAGTGCTCGTAATTTGCAAGCCTCGCCTGTGGCTCGGCGTGTCAAAAATACTCGCTCTTGCAAAAGGTCAGTTTCTGGCCTTGTGATACAAATAACTATTTCATGCCTTGTCATTTTTACTTTCAACTTTGTTTACTTGTCATGACAACTTTTTCAAAAATTTGTCACAGCTCTGATGATTTGTCACAGCTCTGATGATTTATGCAAACCTATTTTTTTATAATTGTAAGCTTAATTGCCGATTTTAAAAAAAATAGAATACATCACGCGTCATAAAAATGTCTTTGCTTGACTCGGAGGCTTTGAAGAAATGCTCGGACGCTGCGCATCCTCGCATTCTTCAAACGCCTCCTCGTCTGCCATGAAACATTTTCATGACTTGTAATGTAATATACTATTATCTACGACCATATGTGTAAGTAAGCCATTAAAACAATAGTAAATGCTTAGTTACGATTGCCAAGGATTTACTGTTCTCCAGTTATGTAATATATATAATTACATTACTGTTCCCAAGGATTTACTGTACACGTTATGTAATATATATATATATATATATATATATATATATATATATATATATATATATATATATATATATATATATATATATATATATATATATATATATATATATATATATATATATATTATTACGTTACTGTTCCCAAGAAATTTTACAT
Organism: Agonum fuliginosum; assembly: GCA_947534325.1. Classification (NCBI taxonomy): domain Eukaryota; kingdom Metazoa; phylum Arthropoda; class Insecta; order Coleoptera; family Carabidae; genus Agonum; species Agonum fuliginosum. The sequence goes on along the minus strand of OX384030.1, from coordinate 52,943,316 downwards.
TTATTACTATCTTATGGTCGTAGATAAAATGTAATACACAATTCGAATTGTAATGCAATTACATTGCTCGTGTAATTGCTGCACTCGCCAAGGCTCATTGTGCGTAACTTTTTCACTCGCATGTAACGTGCCTTTTACATCTGATTTTATCGATGAAGGGTTGAAGCCGTGAGACGGAGGGGGTGTGCTGTCATGGCGGATATATTTATAATAATTTTGTAAGTTTTATAAATAAAAACATGCTGTGGAAAGAATAGAATGCAGATAATGTTATTACTAATCTTATATTTTACATAAAACATTCTTTAAACTACGTTCAAATTAATTCAAATTAAATATGACGTTGTAATACAAAAAATTTCCATCTGTCAAATTCTGAGAAATGTCAATGTCAAAATAACCTTACTTAACTATTATTGTCCCTTTTATCTGTTGAAAAATGTCATTCTCTACATGAAGAAATACTATAGTAAAAAATTGCGATCAAATGTGTAAATAGAGCATATACCAAAATGGCAGATAGTAACTTTAACAAAATTGCTTCATTGTTCTGTTCCAATGCTTCATCCTCTATGAATTTCTATCCTCTAAGGCTAAGGTAAAAATACACCAACTTTACGCTTTGTTAACAATTTAATACCTGAAATTTGTATACCTACGTTATCTAGCAATGGCCTATTATGTTTGAATTTGAATACGCTTTAATTACAAGAAATTATATTTGTCAAAAGCCCTTTTACAAGAGGATTTATTGGCCATAGAGCCAAATAAATAAACTCACATTATATTACTATACAATAAACTCACCGTCTCCATCCAGTACAACAGGTTTTTTAGCTTTCTTTTTTCTGGAGAATATCATCCCCATGATGTATTTTAAAATTTTGAGGGGTCTGTAACGGTTAAAATTAGAGCCAATATTTCGAATTCTGGATCAAATCTTCCTCCAAGTAGTGGTATTCTCCTTAGAAAGATCCTCCATCGCCAAAACAAACAGCCAAAAACATGGATAATCTAAAAATATTGTTGAAGATAAAATTTTGCTTTAAAATCGAAATATGTTAATTTGAATGTTGACAATTTTTATTATTTTTTGAACACAAAATATCTTCTATTATAAAACGAATTTAAAAATTCGATCGGTTATTTCGCAGATATAAGCTTTGTTAATAAGTTATTTGTTATTTTTGTGTTTAACAAAACAATAAACACTATAGAATAGTCTGCGGAATCAATGTTTTTGGCTGTTTCATGCCATGGGTAGAGGATCACCTTAATCCAAATCCTGAAGCCAAATGGACGATGCCAAGTTGAGGAGAATCTGTAACAAGAGAGATAGCGTTATAACCGGAATAGATTTATAAATTCTAGTTATAATGATTATGATATGACATATGACCAGTGCTCACGAGTAGAATTTCTTTAGAAAAAAGTGTTCATAAGTTTTTTGACTAAATGGATCTAATTTATTACGTAAAGTGCCAAGCGAGATGAACATGATCTCGCAGAACATAAACCTAGGAAATGACATATTAAACACGCAATTTACAATCGGAAATGTCAATTTCTCGTTTAGTCAATCGGGAAAAATGCAAAGAACACTGGCTTTCTTGAGCGTTCTACAATAAAATCATCTTCAAAATAACTAAATTTATTTTTGTACTCATCACCTAGGAAATGACATATTAAACACGCAATTGACAATCGGAAATTTCAATTTCCCAGTGCAGTCAATCAGGAAAAATGCAAATAACACTGGCTTTTCTAGACATTTCAGAGTAAAATCATCGTAAAAATAATAAAACCGAAAACCGTCAATATTTAAAAATAAAACTTGTGTGCAGCGCGCCATCTGTCGGTAGTAGTGAGTACAAAAAGCATCGTAACCTCAAATTTAATGACAAGACTACAACTACAACTTGAATGTATTTGATTATAGTTTTATTCGTTACAAAAAACATTGTACAAACCTCTTGCGGGAAGACCCATCCCAGCATTCGCGTAAATGAAACCCTCGCTCCGCTCGTGTTTCAAAAAAACCGCTCATGTGGGATGAAAATCTTCCCGCATTTGGTTCGTAAATAACTATTAATGAATGTTACTTCCTACGATTTTCTTGTAATAAAAAATAAAGCCCACAAACACCATCGATATATAATAACTCCTTGTAAATTTATTTAGTATTATTATACTTATTAAATAAAAACCAATCTTTTTAAAAGACTATTTCCTTCTATATCTTTTGTCATTTTAACGACTATTTCCTTTTATTTATTTTGTTATTTTTAACTACTATTTCCGTCAGTTCTTTTTTCCTTTTATGTTATTTCCTATTTATTTATTGCATTTAAAGTAATCAGTGTTTTTAAAAATAAATTCGTCTTTATTTGTGGTAAATACAAAAGAGTTTTGAAGTCGACGTAACAATGAATGAAGAAGATACTTTGATAATAAATTACAAAGTGACTTATCGCTACACAGTAATGCCAACCAAACAATGGGACTTGATTTGAAACTTGGAAGAAGAAGTCTATTTTGATGCTACAAACAAGCATCAAACACATCTCAAGTTTGAACGGACATGCAACAACTACATGTTTGACGCTTGGAAAGACTCTTTTCTTGGCGCATGCAAGATTCATCAAAGTTGCATTGTGCGAACAAGGCTTTAGGTCAAAATGATAATATTAAGAATAATTATTAAATAAAACAACATGTTTTTCTCTTATAATTAGTGATGCGAGTAGAATAAATGACAGTGGTCAGTCACGGTCATTTTGAGAATGACCGTCAGGTCTTTTAGTTTAATGACGTGACCGCCGTTAATTATATTTTGTCATTTTGAAAATAAAGTATGTCATTTTGAAAATAACGTATGTCATTTTGAAAATGACGTGTCGTCCATTGTGAAAATGACGGTCACGAACAAAAATGAACATTTCTATCAATGCAGTTTAATATATTAATTAAGCGCGAATATAAGCGTGAACATCATTATGTCAGCATTTAGTAGAGTAGGATCTCTAGTGGTTAGTGAAAATGCTAAAATAGAGTGTTTCATTTAAATATTTCGTTAAACGAAATACTAATAGTAGTACAAGTGCTAGTACCAATATGTATATATTTAATAATATATTAATGTTGTATTCATTCATTATAATATCATAAAACAAAAATGACCAAAATGACCCAATATGACTGAAAATGACTGGTAAATGACTGTCACGTCATTTTAATTTTAAAATGACCGTCATTTTACATCACTACTTATAATACAGAGGTGTTTTTCTGAGAATATATGAACATTTAAGTAATAAAAAATATGTAAGTTTCAAACGTACATTTTTTATAAGTAATTGAACAACTGAAAGTAATTAAACTACTTTAAAAAATAATTAAATTATTTCAATGTAATTCAAATATTAGTAGGTAATAGTAAAAACTATTCCCTTTTTCAATTACTTTAATAGTATGTGTTAAACTACCAATTACAATTACTTTGTTTTAAAAGTAGTTCAATTACAATTAATTTATGTAGAAAAGAAATTAATTAGTAATCTAATTACTGAAGTATTGGTAGCAAATCTGCACCAGCACGCCCGCTCTAGGGTTAATAACTCGTAGATATATTATAGATATTTCCTCCGAGTTCCGCGCCATTATTTCCCTACCCGATTTCATCCTCTGTTTTATATGTCCGCCCTCTATGATCTTAATCTGTTGTTTACATTCACGTGCGACTTGAGCGCACACAAGTGGTTGGTATGACGTCACACCGCCGCGAAGGATTATGTGCGTCTGCAAGGGGACAGATTGAGGATAAGTTACTTGTGACGTCAGCGTTATCCTGAAGATGACATTTGTAAATGGCAGGAGATAGTGGAAGTAGGTAGTGTGTAATACGCGCTATTACGCTACTAGAGGTTTAATCAGAAGGGTTTGAGGGGGGTTTAAATTTCATTTCTCAGGGGCATACTAAAATATCAGTCCGCCATCTTTAAACAAAATAGCGGTAACCGATTGTGTTCAAATTTGGTATGGTATCATGGGCGTAGTTAGAATTGTCATCATGTATTGTATGGTAATAACATAGAATTCTTATAACGAGATTCCTTTAAATTCGAGTTTGAGGCGTAGCCGGGTTCGCTAGTACTCTATAAATATGTTATTATTGAATTAACATGCGATGCTAATTTTTGCGATCAATTTAATTGAATTATTAGACGATTAATACTTAAATATCGTTGTAAAATTTAATATATTTCCAGTTACAACTCTATAGCGTTACAGAAAAAATATGTATGCCACAAAACACAATTTTTAATTCAGTAATGCCAACGTGTGGTGAAATCACAAACTACAATTATTTTAAGTAAATTAAATATGCATTAAAAACATTATGTTCGGCTTTTAAATTATTGTAAATTTAATTAAAATGCACTACTCGTATTCTTATAGTATGCAAAAAGTAGTATTTATTTTATTCATTTAACATCACTCGGTCATTACTACAGTTATTTTTCATTTTGTAATGTTGTAACTCCTCTGCAAAAAAATTTCAACTATAACAATAATTTATAATACAAATTTTATGATTTTTCTATTCCAAAAGAAAAAATCTGACGTGGACACCACATGACTTCCTTGTACGCCTATTAAACTGTTCATACTTTTCTTAATAACTAAAATGTAGAATAATATTAAAAAATCTGTCGTGGCCACCACAAGACCTCCCGCCATACCTACTTTATTCTTTTAACTTATTATACAAATATATTAATATATATGTACTACTACTGCTACTATACTCACAAATATATTTTAGTCACTTTATTTAAACTGCAGAAGAAGATATAAAGCATATATTACTATTGTCACTGTCATGTCATAATTATTTAAATTTTACGTAGTAACAAATGTTAATCGATCATGGACTACAAGATACCGAAATACTAAATTATAAATAATATACTTTAATTATTCTTAAATGATACCAGATACAAAAATATTTATAAAATACCGATTGTAGGTATAATAATCACATAATCTTTCATTTAAAATAAAAAAATTTGTCTTAAATTAAATATTTATCGAAATATTTGAAAAAAGTACTACTTCCGGTTTATAGATTGAAACCAAAAATAGGAGGTGCACAACTAGATGCTATAACAGTTCTAAATACAAAATTTCAACTTTCTACGTCTAACCGTATTTGAGTTATGCGACACACATACGTCCGTCCGTCCGTCCGTCCGTACGTCCGTCCGTACGTACAGACGTCACGACGAAACTAGTCATAATGGATTCAGAAAAGGTCAAAACGGATATTTCCGTCAAAATCTGAGAACCGAAATTTTTCGCGATTACAATACTTCCTTTACTCCGTACAAGGAAGTAAAAAACACAAAACCAATTTTAATATCTGAAAACATTTGCATTCGCACTTTCGCAGAAAAATTGTTCATCAGTACAAGGATCTGAAAATCAGTACTGTACTGACAAAACCAGTACGAATAGTTACTCTAAACTCTAAAGTAATTGCTCTTATTGTCTATCTAGGTAAACTATTCAACGTTTCAATTCTCCAAATGAAACGTAATATTGAGTGTAGTAGTGTAGGTATTTCGTGATCTAGTTCAAAATTAAACCTTCATCAGAGTATGTGTGTGTTTGGTGTGTATGTTTGATGTACTTTGTACTACGGTAGGTAATAGCCACAGGACAATTAAATGCTCATATGCAATAATAACGCAACAGTGCAACGTTATTCACAACTGTGGGTTATTCGGCAATTATTGTAAATCGGCCGTACCGTGGTCTGATGATAGATTGCCTTTATCTAATTATGCTTCGTGACATATAAACAGGACCGGATTTCAGGTTGTGGGGGCCCGAGGCTCATGTTGATGTAATTCAAAATCTGATGTGGCCAGCACATGACCTCTCGCCATACTTTACTATTTTACTAATATAAAGCCTCATTTCCACCGACTGTTTAAGTGCTTAATGCACTGTAATTGGAAGTTAATTCTGTAGGTTGGTTACCATCAAAAATAAAAAAAATAAAATAATGATTTGTGCGTAATGCATAATGATTATTTATTAGATGACCATTTCCACCTATTTTGTTTAAGAACTAATTCGACAGAGATGACATTTGTTGACGAATTTTTGTAATTTAATCATTTTTTGCGATATTAAGGAATGGAAGAAGTGTCAATTTCGTAAGTAAAGTATTAAGTTCCATATTTAGAAACAGACAGAATTTGACAACTCGAAACAAATAATAAATATGACACATGTCTTTCTTTATGCTTGTGCATTACGCCTTATGTTTGGAGTTTGCAAAGTTTTGTTCTTAAGCATTAAAACAGTCGGTTGAAATGAGGCTTTAATGTGTATGTAGGTACTTACTCACAAATATACCATTGTAGAAGTGAATTCGGGAATTGTAATTTTTATAATATTATTAACGTGTATTATGACCTTATTAATAATAAACGATATTTTATATTTTCAATTTCAATTTTCAATTTGTCAAAAAGTCAAAAATTTATTTGACATTAACACTCAAATATTTTATTTTTTGTTTTCATTGATAGGCAGATAAATCAAAATCGTAACAAATTTTTACCTCTCGCCACTCAGTACTGTAAGAGAGGTATTGTAATCATGCTTAAATTTCGAGTTTTCAATTGATAACAGGGTAGGCACTTAGGCAGATAAAACAAAATTGTAACAAATTTGTAGAATTTTTAACTTCTTGTAATTGGAAAATGGTGCTAGATAGAAACAACGTTTTGAATACATATTGTAGACAGTAACATTTAGTATATAGTGTTATTAAATAAATTCCTATTAAAGCTCGGTACAATATTAATATTAATATTAGAGTGTTAATGTCATATAAATTTTTGACTTTTTGACAAATTGAAATGAAAAATATGAAATGTTATTTATTATTTATAAGGTCATAATAAACTTTAATAATATTATAAAAACTACAATTCCCGAATTCCCTTCTACAATGGTATATTTTTGTGAGTAAGTACCTTCATACACACTCAGCAAAATAGTAGAGTATGGCGAGAGGTCATGTGTTGGCCACATCGGATTTTTTACGATGATCTTGGAAACTTACGAATGGTCACTCTAAGGTAATAGCTCTTATTGTCTATCTAGGTATACTGTTCAACATTCTAATTCCCTAAAAAGTGTAACGTTATTGAGTGTGGTTCGTGCCGGTTTTCGTTCCTGTTCCGGTTCGGTTCGAGTCCCTGATTTATAAAGTTAAAAATTGAAGACAATTTTTTTGTTATCCTATCGATTTATAAGTAGAACACTGTTGCTTGCTTATATTTTAAATCGGCTTTTAAGATGTTTACTAACTGGATTTGTGTAAAAAGTAACTTAGATATCCTTGTAAAATAGGTTCTAAGAAATAAATATCAAATGCAAAGAGAAATTGAAAAGAGAAAATAAGCTCAACTATTGTATATTGGTAGATTTTTCTCTTATTCTTGTTATTCTACTGAAGATTACATTGTACATATTTATTTTCTATATTTTAAGCTTTATGTATAAGAACTCAAATAGCGAACATAATATGGATTTTAATATTATCAACTAAAATTCAATCTGTATTTGGAATATTGATTTTGTATTACAGATGAAAAGCTTGAAATCGCTTTTTATTTTAAATTCCTACATTAATTCGAATGGAAGGTTTATGGAATGCTCAGATTCAGTCGCTATTTTATTGAAAAGGAAAAATTTTAATTTTAAATACGGCTCGTTCCATTTCCTACATTATAACAACTTTTACTAAAATGGAAAAGTTGTTAAGTTAAAATATAATTTTTACTATAAGGCTCTCTAAAATCGTTACTTTGCGAACTGTTTTGAGTTCGCAAAATAATATTTTATAGGAAGTCCTTTAAAATATCGTAACCTAGGCAACGAGCTGTTAATTACATTTTTTACACGCCCGGGAATATTTGTCGGTTTCTATGAAATTGTAACAGAAATAACAAATTATTCCCTGAGATACATAATATTTAGAAAAAAAACTCCATAGGGAGTTTTACATTATAAGCCAAAAATACCATATCATATAACCAGCTGTGATAAACCAAAAACTTTCAATAGGCACACATTTAAAACAATTTTTAGTGTCAAATAATTTCTACAACTTGGATGAGTATTTTAACTATAAAAATTAATCCTGTACAAATTTTTTTATTCTATTTATTACTTATTATTTTATGTATTTATTATGACGTTTCATATACATGTATATTATCATGTCTTCTGAATAACAATATATTATTATTATTATTATTATTTATTTTAATAAAATTACTCACATTTATTATATTGACGTCATATAAGCAGTGTTGTAATAGATAACATCTATATAAAGATAAGGATAACTTAGGTATTTTTTATTTATCTAGATAAGATAATAGATAAACATTGAAAAAATTATCTAGAGTTTTTTTTTTTATAATGGAGTGGATGTTACCCCTACGACATTAACCGCACATCGTCCAACGTCCAATAAAATCATGTCTAATTGACTAATTTGATGTTTTACGATCCTTACGCCTTCCTATATTTAAGATAGATAATTTATAGATAATATAAATAAATATAAAGGACATGTTAAAGTATAAGCGGTATCAGCTGGAGAGCCGGCAGCGTTGCAAGCTTGTGCGTCGTATGCTTGCACAGTTTGATTACATTTGAATTCGATTAAAATTACAAATGAAAAAAGTTGGTTATAATTTTACTAAAAGTATTATCTAGATGGTAATTAAAAATTAGATAAAGACAATTTGTAATATTATCTAGATAAAAGATAATAGATAAAAAAGAAAAAAATTATCCAGATACGATAATAGATACAAATATATTATCTAGATGGTTTATCTAGATAAAATTATCCAGATAAGTTACAACACTGCTCATGGAGTATTGAGTACTTTTTGTACTACTCATCACAGAAAAGTTTTTCAAATATTCAAGAAAAATATTCAAGAGTACTTTTTAATATCAGTACTCATATAGGTACCTACTCAATTCAGTACTCAGCCCAGCTCTGTATGTGTATACCGCCTTAAGCTAAAAAAAGCTTATTTCATATCATAAATAATAAATCATAGATAATAGTATTTTGTGCACCTAGGGAGGGAAGCGTGCTATTACTCCCGCGGGCGAAGCGGCGGTCCGAGCGAGGGCGCCGGCTTCGCTCAAGGGTGTAATAGCTATTACTCCCGCGGGCGAAGCGGCGACCCGAGCCGAAGGCGAGCCGCAGGCGAGTCCGAGCGAGGGCGCCGGCTTGCCCAAGGGGAGGAAAGCAAGTACGGTCCTCCCGAGCGGGAGGGAAAACTCGCTTCCCTCCCTCCATTAGCAAGAGGAAAACACTGCTTTCCTCCCCCGAGTGACGTAAAATCTTTTACGTTTCGGTCGTCAGTCTTATTTATTGAAACATGTTTGTTTATATGTTTCATTTTTCAAGAAACGTCTTTGTAGAAAAGTTTATTTATTTTGTATAAATGTATTATTCCCGGTAAATATAAAACTTTCAGGCACTCCTAAAGATTTTCTTAATTTTTTTCTCTATCTGTATCGAAGGATTATAAACCTTTTAAATATTTAACATAGAGTCATGGAGACCTATTGCATCTTTCCAATTTCTCACTCCGTATCCTTTCATTGTTCGAGGATTTTTAGTACTTTATACAACTTATGTGTTATTAAACTTTTCCGATTGCTCGCTGATATGCATAACTTTATGCAGCAGTTGCAAACAAGATACATACAAACAAGAAAGAAAAATAAGTGGAACAGATGCACAGATGCCTGTAAAATTAAATGTAAATTTTAAAGTATAGTGCAGGGATAGTTGAAATATGGAAATATTTTAAAAGCATTGTGAATGTTTGCAGATGTTAAATATTATTGAATTCACACTGAGATTTATAATATCGAGGCTGTTGCTAAGCGACGAGGTGAAACCGAGTCTCTTTAAACATCTTAAAGGGGTTAAATCGCATATTATTCACGATATATTCCAAGCTTTATCGTATCATCGACGACGACGATGTTAACCCTTCGTTTCATACAGTTGCAAATTTGCAACATAGACATTTGTCGACGTTTATTTCACATTTAGATGTGCTTAGCTTAGCAGTGATTCCATGATGTTACAAACTTGCAACATTCCTACTTACCTATGTCAGAGAAATTTACTTGTGGCCAAAAGATAGTGCTTGTGTTCAGTATATTATTTTTGTTTCAGTGTGTTACATGTCAGAACAACAAGACAAGACAAAAATTTGTAGCAGATGATTCGATAAGAATCGAAACGTTTGCAATAACTAGGAGTATTTGATTTTATTTCAACCCTTATCCATTTTTCGACGATCCAGTTTTTTCAAATTTAAATTTTTGGATACGAATAGGTACTTTAATTATGTTCATAATGTTGCAAATTTGTAACATGTTCTATTTTAATTATTAATAATAATTATATATATATATATATATTTTTTCCAAAAAATTATCAGGGGGGTAATACCATAAGAGATGATAATTTTTTGAGAATTGTTTTGTCGTTTCCACGGCAACTTATTTCTAACAATTTCACGACACAAAACATCATCTATCAATTTCCCGAAACGAAGTTGAGGGGAATTGTCAGATGATGTTTTGTGGAGTGAAATTGCAATAAGTTGCCGTGGAATAGACAAAAATTCTCTCAAAAAATTATTATCTCGAATGGTATTTAGGAAGAATATTTTTCTTGTTAAAAATACTACCAAAACGACTCATTTTGCTAAACATTTTGACGTTTCATGTGACAAATTAATTAATTTTTTGTTACTGACGTAACAAAATAAAACCTAATCTACAAAATTATGTTGTCAGATACATCATTTTACATTTTCAATTCTATTGGTTGCATTACGTCATTTGACGTCATCATTACGCAATATGATTGGTTAAACCATCTGTCAAAAAATATTCGTTATTGTTCAATTGATATGTTCATTTTAAGTTGAAATAATTTTTTTGTTTGACATTTCAAAATTCATAAAACGAATGATTAAAACAAATCAACAATTTTATTACCTAGTCAATTACCTACTTGACAATTTGAATATTATGGCAGGTTTTGATGTTATTCGTAACTAATGAATTATAAGTAACTAACGTATTATGTTGTTTATATCAATAAAAATGTTTCAAAGGTAACAACAGTTGATGATACGATTAAATATATAACAGTTCGCCAGTGCCTAAAGTGGATGTAACATAAACCATAAAACTATACATAGCGTCATTTAGTTAGTTTCTAAATCAGAATATTTAAAGATAAAGTAATTTTCACGACTAAACGAGAAATTCGCTTTTATGACATCAAAATCATAAGAGAAGTGTCACATTTTCACCCATATGAGAGAAGTAACTAATTCTATTGACTATTCATTTTATCTGTGGTCGTCTGAAAAATTGCATTGCTCAGTGTATATATGTATGTATATATGTATATTATGTACGCGTATGGTACATAATCGAGTAATTCAATCGTGATTCAAATTGATATTCAAATACATGCAAATTCTTATTACGGTAATTAGCACCAATTAATTTTAGATATCTCAAATTTAATTAAGGATATTAAAAATATAATTGTATAGATATCAAAACATTAATTTTAGATTTGTTGAATTTAAATAAGGGAGCGCTTTATTTGCCCAAACTGTTTTTCAGTCAAACGGTCATTTGACCAAACTTTTATTCTTATAACCTGTTATTTCACCAAACGAAATTTATCTTACACGGGTATTTGGTCGAACTGTTATTTGACCAAACTGGTATTTTACCAATCTGTTATTTAACCAAACGCTTTTAAACCAAAACGTTATTTGACCAAATCGTCATTTGATCAAATCGCCATTTGACCAAATCGTCATTTAACCAAATTGTCAAAGCGACGGACGCTAGTGACATCTTTAGTACACTAGGAGATCCACTTATTTGCCCAAACTGTTTTACAGTCAAACGATCATTTGACCGAATTTTTATTCTTTAACCCCGTGTAAGATAAACTTCGTTTGGTGAAATAACAGGTTATACATTTATTAACTCGTTTAGGAGTTATCGTCGTTTTAGTTACACATCTTTTACTGAGTTTAGTCTTATTTACGTCATATGAGAATGATATATAAATTTAATATATTATTCATTACATCTTTCTAAACGTGCATGTATTTTTTTAGATTTACTAGCTTTTTTAGGAGTTATCGTCGTTTTAGTTAGACATGTTTTACTCAGCAGCCCGCCATCATTCAGTAAAAAGAAACACCGATAAAAATTATAAAGGAGATATGACAGTTTCATGAGTATCTTTTAATATCATGCCCTATACTTGTGGAAACATCCATGCAAAATAACATAACGATTCACTTCTTAAATTTAAATATATAAAAGAAAATGTGAACAAAAATTTACTTTTTTCAAAATCGGCATGAAAATCGTCATTTCCAGACTAATTTCCGGCATGAAAGTAAGATTTTCATGACTAGGCATGAAAATTTTATTTTCATGCCTAGTCATTTTTACTTTCAACTTTGTTTACTTGTCATGACAACTTTTTCTAAAATTTGTGACAGCTCTGATGATTTGTCACAGCTCTGATGATTTATGCAAACCTAATTTTTTTTATAATTTTAAGCTTAATTGCCGATTTAAAAAAAATAGAATACATCACGCATAGTGTTTCGGTCGAGACGAGAAATTTCTCGAATCTCGTCTCGTCTCGTCTCGAAATTTCTCGTCTCGGCGAGACGAGAAAGCTTTTTAAAAATGAAGGTCGAGACGAGACTGATATGTCGAGATTCTCGATTCTCGACATTTGGCTCGAGATTTCTCGACAAAATCGATCATTTTTAAAAACTATTTAAAATCACGTTTTATCAAGAATTTTTTTTTAATAATTAAACAAAATATTAACGATTTTTGATTAGCGTTCAATCTTACGTACCTATTACACTTTTTATATAATAATATGAAGTTGGGTGAATAGCATTGTTTTTCTTATGTGAATAATTTCATGGGGTAGTTTAGTTTGGCAGACACGCTTGCGTTCTTGCGTATACCTATATCTGGACATTTTATCAATTCGTAATATAGTGTACGGATGGGATCACTAAAATATCAGGTATAATTTTGAATAATAATTACTTAATTTTATCAAAATTATAGTATTCACATAACCGCACATATTTTTTTATATTCTATATAAGATAATTAATTCATCTTCTTAATTTATTGTCACTATATACCAAACAATTGCTGCACATATTTATAGGTCAGTTACAAAAATATTAACATTTTTACATATACAAAATAAATAATATAGGTATTTTAAAAAGTCGAGAAATCTCGACGAGATTCTCGACCGAGACGAGACTTATTTGTTCGAGACGAGAAAAAATCGAGACGAGACTTGCTTTTTTTTCTTCGAGACGAGACGAGACGAGACAAAGTGATTTCTCGTCTCGTCTCGTCTCGACAGAAACACTAATCACGCATCATAAAAATGTCTTTGCTTGACTCGGAGGCGTCATTATTTATTTTTAAAATAGAAAAATCACAAAATTTGTATTCCGATTACTGTTAGCAACATATTTATACAGAATTTACGAGATAAATAGCTGTATAATATAATATAATCATCCTAGTAAGTTTGAGTGTCGAGCAGTTCTACCAATCATCTTTCAAAAATTCTGCTCGACTTGGAATGCTACGTTGTCACTTATACCACTGTAAATTAACATTTTATTTTTATTATTTCATTAATTTTTATTAATCCTAGGTGTAGAAATAATAACTTTTATCGATATTTCAGTACATTTATAATAATATGTTCTTTACTATACAATCATACAATTCATTTAAAATAGATAAAGTTTTCTTGTGAAGTTTTTTAAGGGCAAAATGTCATTTAGAAATTTTGTGTCAATGCTAATAAATTATAATAAGTAGCCATAAAAAATTATTTGTAATGAAGTGAGTGGTAATGCTCATTTTAGAGGTACCTACATCAACAAATTTCTTGTATGCCCACATAATTAAGTTACAGAAATGTGTGCGTTTCTGATAACTTTTATCTCCGACTGTACGACCAGTTCCTCCTTAAACAATGTCTTTCTATTTATTACGATTAGTTAACAGTTTTTATTGATTTCTGAATAAAAATGAATAATGGAATTATCGGGTTTTGAATGTTTGCTCCTCATTTATCATTCACTTTATTAATTCAATCAAGCGCTTCATCTGACCTCGATAACTTTGGACAGAAATCTAATTTAACTTGTAAGAATTTCTATAGGTATTCGTGTATAAGAATTATACCAATGGTTGCTTCAATGTACAGTTGAATATATTGAGTTACTTGAATTTCCATTCGCAGTCAGTCAGACTGACAAGATAAACTTAAGATACTTAAGCTGGATTTATAACACGCACAGCGCATAGAAAATAATTTAGCATAACATAGCATACGAATTCGTCATATGGAAATTAGTACATCCATTTATAAGACGCACAGCGCATAGAAAATAATTTAGCATAGCACACGAATTGACGAATGTTCATTTTCCTATGCACTGTGCTGTGCAGTTCTGTGCTTCGGGTTTATTCGTTGCATTCGTGACAGTTCGTTTTAGTTATCTTCTTATACGCACGCGCATTCGTTGTTTATTATATTAATAATTTTTGTAAAATAGTCAAAACATAATAACAAAATCACAAAGTCAAATAATACCAAATCAAATCTAGCATAACCAACAAAACAGTTGTCATAACGTCATAAGACAACACTGTAAGACAAGGACTTCTTCTTTTACTTCGTATAGCAATCTGTGTTTGTATGCGGCTTATAAAACCCCCGTAACGAAAATGCTATGCGCTGTGCTGTGCTATGTTGTGCTAAATTATTTTCTATGCGCTGTGCGTGTTATAAATCCAGCGATAGTTTTTACTCAACCAATGCGGTTTAAGGCGGTACACTTGTGACAAAAATATAGTGAAAAAGTGACCTCGCTATATTTCAAATTGTGCCTCTGCTATAACACCTACACTGTTCAAATTTTATATATGGTTAGTTAAAAGATGACTCTGTCTAGAGTACTATGAAGCTATATTACTTAATAGTTTTTTGGTAATAAATTAATAAAAACAGTCTATTTTGCCAATTTTTCACAATTTTTTTAACTAGTTGTCTAATTTTTTTGACAAAAAATCTTTCCATACCACTCTTCTGATCAATGCAAGGAATCGATTATTTCAAACAAAACTAATTAAGATGCATTAATAAAGCCACGATTTGAAATATTAAAAAGCAAAAATTAATTCTTATTTTCTCTAATTGTTGTCGCAACAATGTATTATACAAATTTTTCGGACAAATAATGTTTCGTAATTACTCATGGTAAATTTCAGATTTTTATTTTGAGCAATATAGCCATAATCGTAAATTCTGATTCTATTGCAGCAATATTGCAGTCAACAAGTGTACCGCCTTAAACAGGTCGATATTGATTCGTAATGGTGTCGTGATTCGTGCTTAATCATCCGAAAACGAAAATAGTGCAGTTTCATCCGAAGATCCTAATCCCTTGCCTTCTAGAGAATTCATAGCACCCTTCGACATTATATAGATATAGACAGATAACACTCAATGCTGTAGTATACAATGTTGTGATGGCAAGAAGTACGGCAGCGGGGAACAGCAGCTATAGGCGGGGAAAGGAGGTGAGGACACGATAGAGTGTTGCACATTGCTGACTTCTGGTGTGTTGCCATGGAACAGAGAATGAAAATAGGCAAACTACAACACTTCAAGATGTCTGCAGGTCATACTCCTCTTCACACCGCTACGCTAGTTCTTTGCTTCACAACAAAGGCTTGCGTTGTTTGTCTATTCCTATATATGGTCGAAGATAGCACCTGACGCCCAGCAGTTGCCAAGCAACTGCATGGCCTTTGGTGACATACATTATTTTTGTATTCGTATTGGGCCGAATTTATCACTCTTCTTTAAGCTAATGAAGCTCTCTAATTACCATGGAAACATCTTTTCTCTCTTTCTTATTTACAGATAGAAACATGCGTGTGTCTTTGTTTGTTATTTTTAGTGAAGCTTCATTAGCTTAGAGAAGAGTGCTGAATTCGGCCCATTGTTTATTTTTATTTGAAGACAAATATACATTCTAATCAGGGCTTGTAACCGAAATAAAAATCGGTTAAAGGTTAACCGAAATCGAGAAGTTATGCTCCTTGAGTAGACGAAAAATTCTGTTAATAAATTTGTGCTGTATTTTTAACGACAAGGGAGATATCGACGACGGGCATTTCGATGACTCATCCTGTATATGGGATAGAAGTAACATATTTTAGCGCAAGGTGTGATTTTTGTCTTCCGACGCGCCACCGAGCGCTAAAATCTGTTATCTACCCCGTGTATAACACAATATTATTTTCTATAACCACTACTAAAATATTTAAAAAATTAAGTAAAATGAGCAAAGCAAAGCATGACGTATTTTTCAAATGAATTTTAAAATAGTAAGTCATTACTTGTTCTAATGTTAAAGCATTTGTAAAACAACACTTTCCTCAAGCTCAGACTAAAAACAAATACAATTTCAAGAAAGCTAATTACCCTCAATTGTATTTAGATATTTCTAATATATAGGTTGGATTGGGTCCCAATTCTGGCACGTGCAATAACGTTAACGATGCCTGCACTGAATTTTATGCTTCAATTAATGACTGTTTTTCTGAAAATGTACCTAACGTATAAAACTGTAGACAAAAAATTAGTTCACCAACCCTGGTATACAGTATGGAAATCATTCTTCTTATTAAAGAGAAAATTCAAATGACAATGCACACAAAAAAGAATTCCAACAATTACGCAAACTTGTTATAATAAAAATTAACACGGTTTATCAAAATCATGAAAGAAATATTGAAAACTAACTACAAATGTACAGCAGTTTTGGTCTTTCATTCAGTCCAAGCGTGGAACGGATTTCGCGAACTATTCAATTCAAAGGAGAAACTTTCAAGGACTCTCAAGTAATTGCTGACACCTTCGGAGAGTATTTCCAAAGTGTTTATAAGGAATCTTCTCCTATTACCTCTCGCAAAGGTTCTATAAAACCAAATAGCGTGGTTTTCCTGAACATATCAGATGCAAACAAATATTTGACAGTTATACTATACAGTGTCATCTGTAATGTATAACCTAATGTTGTTCTGACGAGGATTTGGTGAAGGGGAAACGGTCTACCAATATTTTTCTTATAAATAAGAAATATTGTTTATTTTAACCTGTATAAATGGCAGACCTCATAATTTATATAAATTCTACTTTATTTAGCATTAGCATCTTCTCACGATTGAAGATGCCTGATCCGGCCACTTAGGACTGGCAGACTGGAAATTCTTTCTTTAGCCCTTCAATTTTACGACTATTAAAATGTCCACACTAATTTGACCGCTAGCTCTTAATAATAATAATAATACCGTTCAATTCCATTTTGTTTTGATTTGACGTAGGTACATATTATAACAGGGCGTTAGTTTTTGGGAGGAACTAAAACGATGCTTCTAAATTGTTGTACTTTAACGGCAATTTTTAACAGATAATTTAAGCATGACGATATAAAATACCAAATTCAATAAATTAACCACGGTTAAAATTTTAACAGTAGGTATGTTAATATTTTACAGAATAGACCTGTGCATTTTATAAAATGAATATTGCAGACTGCACAAAGGGAAACCAAGTAAGACATGAAATAAATAAATAAAAATCTGACGTGGACACCACATGACTTCCTTGTACGCCTTGTTTGTTCATACTTTTCTTAATAACTAAAATGTAGAATAATATAAAAAATTCTTTTAACTTATTATACTAGTATACTCACAAATATATTTTAGTCATTTTATTTAAACTGCAGAAGAAGATATAAAGCATATTTTACTATTGTCACTGTCATGTCATAAACATTTAAATTTTACGTAGTAACAAATGTTAATCGATCATGGACTACAAAATACCGAAATACTAAATTATAAATATATACTTTAATTATTCTTAAATGATACCAGATACAAAAATATTTATAAAATACCGATTGTAGGTAATAATCACAATCTTTCATTTAAAATAAAAAAAATTGTCTTAAATTAGATATTTATCGTAATTTTGTTTTAATTTTCTACTTCCAGTTTGTAGATTGAAACCAAAAATAGGAGGTGCACAACTAGATGCTATAACAGTCCTAAATACAAAATTTCAACTTTCTACGTCTAACCGTATTTGAGTTATGCGACATACATACGTACGCCCGTACGTACGTACGTACGTACAGACGTCACGACGAAACTAGTCATAATGGATTCAGAAAGGGTCAAAACGGATATTTCCATCAAAATCTGAAAACCGAAATTTTTCGCGATTACAATACTTCCTTATTACTCCGTACAAGGAAGTAAAAATAAGTACACAAAACAAAATCCATATTATCTCATTCTCCTATCATTCTACTCCACCCTTTCAACATAATATTTTTTCACTCTTTCTCCATCCATCGATCGAAATCAATTCGCTAAGAGCCAACGACCACCGCCGCTATACAAACCGTGAACCGTGAACAAAACTGGTAACGCGGTGACTGCTGACCGCGGTAACACGGTAACATCAACATCAATCCGTCAACGTGACCTATACCTACCCCTAGGAGTGGTTAAGGCTGGTTTATAATGGATGTAACTGGTGACTTCTTATATGTTCTGTTAACATGAGCTATAGGTTTCTTAGGCTGGTTACACACTGAGCGGTTTTTGCCGCGGCGGTAAATTTACCGTCGCCGCCTAAAGAATTTGAGGTGTTTGCACATTCAGCGGTAAAAGCGCTGTCGCTTAAAAGCGGTAAAAGATAATTTTGTTTGCGTCGTGTTTGATTACTTGATCATTGTGGTTAAAATAGTTAAATATAATAATATAAATGAATCGTTACGGTTCATAATCACACTGGATTTGACGTTTACCTATACTGTAACATCAATAAGTGTAGGAAGGTCTTAGGAAACCCTTTATTATTTATTAAAAGTATAAAAACATGGAACGTTTCGGGTGCAAAATGTACCCATCATC
This sequence comes from Agonum fuliginosum, assembly GCA_947534325.1. NCBI lineage: Eukaryota > Metazoa > Arthropoda > Insecta > Coleoptera > Carabidae > Agonum > Agonum fuliginosum. The sequence continues at coordinate 52,924,074 of OX384030.1, read as the reverse complement.
AGCCTAACGCTGTTACATAAATCATTACAAAAATGTAAAATAAGACACTAATGCACAAACTGGAAGCAGATTAAATCTACAACCGACAAAGCAGACCGACATGTCTGGTGGTTGATGAAATCACTATTTTATTTTCAATTGGTATTTAAAATGTGCAAACTTTTTAAATAATTTTCACTCCAATACTCATAAATATAATTTTTTTAACAACCCCATTGTTGTATTTTAACGGAAATTTTTAACAGATAGTGGACAAATTCAAATTAACCACCGTTAAAATTTTAACGGTATGTTAAAATTTAACGGATGCGTTATAGAATAGATCTGATTTTCTATTACTTGGTCTGACATAATCATTTTAAGTCTACAATTTAACTAGGAATATTTAAATAGATATGTGCATTCAGATTAATACTTTCAGCATTAAAATAAAAATATTTAGCATTAAATAGTTATTTAACTATCTAGTGTGTTAATGAGGGCGATTAATAATTGAGACATTTTAATGCGTGAGAGAAGCGAATGCGTTAATTGTATCAAACCTTTAATAACCAAATTTCATATTTAAGGTTTTAAGGATCTTAACACAGGATAAGTTTGGTAGAAATTCTCAAGCTGGTAGTAGTACTTTTGAAGCTAGATATAATTTTTCTGAAATAATAATTTATGACAATTTTTGCAATTAAAAATGAAAGATAGGTAATATAATTATTTATGGGTGCAGATAATTTTATCCGGGCAAGCTAGACATTGACTCAGACATACCGGAGAGTCTGACATTCTCATATATTATTTATTGTTTTGTTTTAATGCAATTATTTAACATTTTTAATAAAATTTAGGTTATAGATACAAATATTGTTATGTGGTTAAGTAGACATTTTTGTTATAAAATCTACATATTTAACTTAGGAGGTTTTAAAAAAATTACTAGAATGTAAAAATAAAGTCATATTGTAAACAGCAACATAATATTCATAAAAAACAGTTTGGGTGGCACTGATTTATTCAATCATAATATTTTGATCACAATATTCTTATTGAGGAAGAAACAAAACCTGTCTGAACCTTAATTGCGCTGAACTAGGAACCGATGTTTGCGAGTTCAGTATACCGTGGATTGTCGTAGTGCATGTATCAATGTTTATAAGGTAAAAATTAAAATTTTTGTGTATATATTTTGATATATTTAAATGTAGAAATGTCTATAAATTGCGTGTAATTAAACTTTTAATACGTAAAATGATATAAAATTAATAACGACTATTTTAAATTGAAAGTGTAGTGCCATAAACAATTTAAAGACTTTCTGGGACACCTACAGGATGCACCAGCGTCAGAGGTCAGAGTACACCAAAGGTTAGCATTTTCATTTATATTATAATCTAGTAGGATCCATATTGGCCTGAATCACTTTTCAAACCATTGTAAAAAAGGCTATACTATAATTAACTGCTCTATTGCCGAATTTGAGACTTTATATTTATTTAAATAACCATGAGTGTTGCCAACTTGTAGAAAAGCAAAAAATATTTATTCTTAAATATATAGTTATTAGTATCACAAGGCCAGAAACTGACCTTTTGCAAGAGCGAGTATTTTTGACACGCCGAGCCACAGGCGAGGCTTGCAAATTACGAGCCTAGCATAACAGTTTCTGGACGTGTAATACACAATATTTTATGTGCCGATTTCATTACAAAAATATAAAATGAATTTAATTAATTTGTATTTTATTATACATAACCTAAAAAATTGTGCACTGAATACTTGCATTTGATCTTAAAATATATTTATTTCAGTTTCTATTAACGATTTACGTCTAAAATTAGTCAAAATCTTGTTAATTCTTGTATAAAAAATATTCAACGCATAAAATTGACATCTGCTTGACAACTGTAGTAATGTCAAGATGCCAACCTATAACTTCCGGTTGTTTGCCGGCCTAGGCTGGCAACAAAGAGTTTCTGGCGGATTTTGAGATATGGAAAACTAGCGATGCCGACCGGAGGCATATAAAATAAATTACAAAATTTAGTTTTTATTTTGAAAAGGAGGGCCACTGGAATTTACATCCATCAAATGCATGCAAATGGCCATGAATTTTGATCATAATTTTTTTTAAATATAAACTAGACAAGTATACACACCTAAAAAATTACGTCAGTTAAGTACACGTCTGTAGGCCTTAAACACAATATAAGTCCGATAGACTCACTGATCCGTCTACGTTATAAATTTTGAAATTGTTTATTTCAAAATAATTCACGGGAAAACATATTTATTTATCATCAAATTCAACGTAACATAACACATAAATAAGAGAATTCTAAAAGCGTCATCGAATATATATTACCCAAATATGAGTATAATAGCTAAATATGTTAAAATGAGTCCGTTGAACTCACGTAGCCCGAATAAGGGTTAAATACTGGATCTGGTAGTATTTAACAATAAAATAAAATACAACTAATATTCTACTTTTTTGAAATTGCAGTATCTTGTTATCCATGATCGTATGAAATTTGTTTCTACACAAAATTTGAATTATTATATTGTGATTACTTGATTTCTAAACTAAACGGAGTAATCTGAAGTTGGAATTCTAAAACTGATCGTTTTTGATCGGCTGATGTAACACCAGTTTTACATCACACAAACTTTGTAATGTAAATAAACGAATGTTCTCCATCTTGTCTCGTCAGCTGTTATCAGTGACTGTACCGAGTTTGCCCGCTGATAGGTTAAATTTAATTTTGCCGCCAAAAAATCTAGTGATATTTTTCTCGTATTTACATAGTGTAAATACGGCTCAGTGAGACAACTTCAGATTGCTCCGTTTAGTTTAGAAATCAAGTATAGTACAGTTGACATCTTTAGCTTGCATTTTGGTTTGTCATCGTTTACATAATATTACATGAATATGAAACTATTAAAATGTAAGTATAATTATTCATTACAGTAGTAGAATGAGCAGAATTAGGCGAGAGGTCATGTGCTGGCCACATCAAATTTTTTTTAATTTTTAATAAAAATTTTAAAACATGTTACTTTTTTGCCTCTCTTCTTGGAAAATTTGTGCTGGCACCCATGCAACACTGAAATATAATAATACAGTATTATTATATTTCAGTGCCATGCAAGGCTTAATATTTTTAATCTGGCTTTTTCTGACTGTCATCATATATACGACCCTGCTGATTCTTTTTTATTTTATTTACATTAATTTTAATGAACTTCAAACTCTAAAAGGAAACTCATGAAAAACTAATTAATGTGTAGGAAACTGAATATGCAGCATATGAACTCTAAACAGCAAAGTGAAGTAGATTTTACATTTGAAGGGTTGCATATGCTGCAGTTTTCGTTTTGTGTAGGTCATGGTTGAAGATTGAATCGTCGAAGAAATTTCTATTAATTATAAAATTCATTTAAACTTTCACGGGATGTCCCCTAAGTGCATTTCTGATTCGCCGTAAGTAGTATGCGTGCGATGTTTGTTTTCATTGAACGCAGAAATAACGAGCAAATAGAAACAAAAATAAAAGTAGGGATAGTATGCAAGGCAATTATTTAGAAATTGCAGTGGAACGAAGCCTGTACATTATTTGAATTGATGGAGTTTAGTTATGTTATGATAGACCAAGCAGTGTATTTATTATATCGGGTGGGCCAAATAAGACCTACCAATGTTAAACACAAATAACTTTTTTATTTTTTTATTTAATTATTTTTTTCTTTTTGTAGGTTATAATTGAATTTTTGGAAATTTATTAGCTACATAGATTTTTCAAATAATGTTTTGATGTCGGATGAAACGCATTTCCATTTAAATGGTTATGTCAACAAACAAAACTATAGATTTTGGGGCTCTGAAAATCCAAAGGCAATACACCAGCATCAGTTGCACCCATCCAAATGTACTGTTTGGTGCGGTGTTATGGCCAATAAAGTGAAATTTTTGGCGAACGTCTGATTTCAAAAAATTCAGATTTCCCTTGGCCACCTCGCTCGCCAGATTTAACTGCGCCCGACTTTTTTATGGGGATATTTAAAAGACAAAGTGTTTGTTGATAAACCAGAGACTATTAGACAGCTGAAGCAGAATATTCGAGACGAAATACTGAGCCTTTAACCAGAAACATTACGTGGTGTAATGGTAAACGCGTTAAAAAGAGCCGATCTCTGTATCGAAATTAATGGTTTACATTATTTGTCTGATGTTATATTTCATACATAATTTCCATAATACATATTCACTGTATAAAAAAAATAATCTAAATAAATGATTATTACAAGAGTTATCCGTGTTTAACATTAGTAGGTCTTATTTGGCCCAGCCTGTAGGTAATATCAAACAAGTTAATTTTGTAATTAGGATAATAGTAAATAAGTTGACCAACTTTTAGGAAGTAATGAATTGGAATTAAAGCAGTTGAAGATGACACAAGTTATTTATATTACTACTAAGGACTGAAAGTAGCCTTTTGCAGCTTAAGAGGCCCGTGTACCTCCTAAAATCCAGCATAAAATGTACTAACGTAGCGAGTGTTTTGTGGCCAGTACAAGAATGGTAAAATTTTATTTTGACAAGGATTTAATAGAAAAAGAATGGATCCACAGATGAGCCTTTTTAACATTTTGATTTAAAAATTGTAGGTACATGATTATATTTCCAATTATGCTAACTTTACGCGGTTTTGACATAGATTTTATTTATACGACTAGGATGTAGATTAATATAAAGTTAACTTTTATTTTACATATTCACACTTGAGCCTCATTCACAATACGAAATTTGTAGTTATGGTTAGTAGGTAGGTATAGTTAGTAGTTATAGTTATTAACAAATTATTGTTGTAGTTAGCCTAGTAAAACAAACTAGTTTTGAAATTAGCGTCAAAAGTGTCAGTTCGCTTATAGGTATTTTATGTTTGGTTTACTTAAAGTTGCCTTTCATAATAATAATAAATATGGTGCAAAATTGTAAATATCTCTATTATAAAGGTGGTCCCGAATTTAAAAATAATAATGTTATTTTAGACGCCAAACGTTAAAAGTAAATCTCGTTCTATATTCTGATTGGTTGTTCATACAGGAAATCATTAACTATTAATATTATAGGTTTGGAATTTGCAAATATTTGCTCTAACTGAAATTAGCGCAGCGCAACGTGGAGCTATTTTCATATGTTAAATCATTCACGTTAACTATACCAACTAACTATAACTATACTATTTTCGTATTGTGAATGAGGCTTAAGATTTAATTTATTTTACGCTATATTTTCGGTATTATTTAAAATATGCACCTAATAGAAACTAACCAAAATTGTTGTTATATAGTTTACTTATTTTAAAAGGGGGGCCCCAATAAATTCTAAGCCTAGGGGCCAGTGTTGTAATAGATAACAATATTTTTCATCTAGATAAAGATAAAGATAACTTACTTTTTACTTATCTAGATAAGATAATAGATAACTATTGAAGAAATTATATAGATAATAGATAAAAGATAAATAATTATTATCTATATAATTACTTATTTTAAAAGAGGGGCCCCAATAAATTCTAAGTCTAGGGGCCAGTGTTGTAATCCGGCAGCGTTACAAGCTTGTGCGTTGGTATGCTTGCACAGTTTGATTACATTTGAATTCGATTAAAATTACAAAATTTTACGAAAATTATTATCTAGATGATATTTAAAAAATAGATAAAAATAATTTGTAATTTTATCTAGATAAGATAATAGATAAATAAGAAAAAATATATCTAGATAAGATAATAGATGAAAATATATTATCTAGATGATTTATCTAGATAAAATTATCTAGAATACTCTCAATTTTACTTTTGTTTCCATACCACTTTTTTCCCCACTACTACGGCTGCCTGAAACCAGCCCGAAACTCGTACTTTGCCGCATCCTAGCAATGCAATGTCATTTTGAAGTTGAAAAGTACTGTAAAAGTGTTTTCGTTGCGAGTAAACTGTCAGATTATTATTGAATTAAGGATAATGTTTTTATAAACATTTTATAGAGAAAGAATGGATCTACAGATGTGCCTTTTTAAAATTTTAAAAATTAATTTGTATCGAGATATAACCGTGTAAAGTTTGCATAAAATAGGAAATTTTTTGAATTTTTCGGAATTTTTATTTTCATGTAGGTACAATTTTTTAATAAAAATTTAAAAAAGGCACATCTGTAAATCCATTCTTTCTCTATTAAATCTTGATTGAAATAAAATTACCATCCTTGTACTGGCCACAAAACACTCGCTACGTTAGTACATATTATGCTAGATTTTAGGTAGTAGACGGGCCTCTTAACACGGCCGAATTCAGTCATTTCGACTATCTCTGAGCAAGAGCAAACAATTATTGGCGCGCCACTGGAATGTCTTTGACAGACTGATTTATTACTCTCAAATCAACTATAAAGGTTAATTCGCAAATCAAAATTAGTTTTAGTTTTATCTCCTTATCTCAAGGCTTAATTTGTTAAATTGGTCTTTTGACTGTGTCGTCGTATTAACGACTCCTGATTCCCTTTTATCATGACACAGCTATTCACACTTCGTAGATGTTTATTTGCATTAATTTTAATGAACTTGAAACTCTATAATGACGAAAACTAATTAAAGCTCAGTAAACTGTAGACACAGCGTTTAAACTTTAAATTGGGCAAAATGAAGTAGATATTACATTTGACGGTGTTGCATTAAGTTACTCATGTTGCTGCAGTTTTTGTTTTGTGTAGTTCGAGTTCATAGTTGAAGGTGGAAGAAAGTGTTGGGCAAAATACTTTTAGAAAGTATACTGGCGGAAAAAAAATGAAACACTTTGAAATTCGTGAAATTTCGACCATTTTCAAACCGCTATAACTCGGCGTATTTTCAATCGATTTCGATGAATCTTTGTGGACGAAAAACTTTGAAGTGTCTACTTTAAAGTCATGCCTGCGAATTTTAGCGCAACCCCTTCCGCCCCCCTCCAGCACCCCGGTGAAAAATAATAAATTTTAATTTTAAAAATGTCCAACTTTGACGATGTCTATGGACTTTAAAATTTCAAAAGGGCACTAAAATTCACTCAATTCCCTGTGCAGGACTCAAAGAACGAAGTTCCTACGATCATTTGGAACAAAGTTATGAATTTTTTGGTTTTTTGCACATAACTCAGCGACTTTTCAACCAAATTAGACGATTCTTTCGGGGAAAAACCAAATTGTGGGTGTACTTTAAGGGGATAATCTCAGGTTAGGATGATCTTTTTTCGTACCCTTTAAAACCCGAACAAAAAACACGTTTTTTCGCAAAAAAAACGTCTATTTTTGGTGATGTGTACCGAGTTGGAAAAAATTTGTCGGCTCGATCCACAGAAAAGGCATTGAAACTTGTTCAATTACCTGTGCTGGGCTCAAAAAACGAAGTTCCTACGACGATTTGGCACAAAGTTATGGCCGTTTGAAAAAAGGTGCATTTTGTGATTTTTTGACTCATAAGTCGGAAGTTTTTCGGCGAAATTGTTTGTTTTTTTCACGAATGAAATTTTACTTCAAAATTTCTAATTTTTTAGACAATTTGAGTTACACAAAATTTTCAATTTTATTTTTAAATTTTCTCGATATTACAGGTTTGCTTATGCCCATGGCATGAAGAACGGTGCTCGATGTGGCAATTTGCTTCGTACAAAGCTGTCAAAAGGATGTTACACCGGTATAGCAAAATGCCATACGAAAATTTGTATATTGCTTATTGCTATGTTCACTTCGTACTTTGAAGGTTTTTGAAAATTATTTTTGACAGCTGAGAATTAAAATTCATCAATTCTTTGTGTTAATTAAATTAATAATTAGTTTATTTATTGACAAAAGCTTAAAGAAATTTCTGTTTGACATCTTGTCACCTGACAGCAATTTGACTCGAAAAGTTGTTTTAAAATAAAATCACTCCACCTACGGTGTCGTGATTTTATTAAACAATTTTTCTTTTCAAAGTGCTAGGCAACAAGGTTTCAATACAAACAGAAATTTATCCGGCGAAATAAAAAGCTCTTGTGTAATTATTATAGTTGATTGTTAAATGGACTATAATATGGTAGGTACATTAAATGATAAAAAATATCTCTAATTTTTGATAATAATTACCTAATGTCAAAACAATACATTTTTTACGATCGGTACTAAAAGAAGGCTTTTTGAACTTCAGCTCTTTACTTGAAAATGACCAATGCTTCTTTGCAATAGTGACGGTCTAGATATATTTTCAGTCCGTTGCTTGTAAAAAATTTGCTCCAGTAATCATAAATAATAGAATATACATTTTTCCAATTCTTTAGTAATTCAAATTGCATTGTTTATTCTGCACAAACTCAATTTCCTCCCTCATAATTTATTTCCTCTAAGATTATTTGAATTTTGAAATTCGCCATTCACCACTTCGGAGGCCCGATGATTGTCAACAATATTAATTACAATGCAACTTGTTCTCTACGTAGGAAATTCAATCTGCTTTCCAGGATCATGTTTCGCGTTTCATTATCGTTCTCTTGACTCTTTGTTTTCAGTATAACTTGCTTGCATCTAAAATCGCGCGTTTTTCTGTTTTAATTAGCAAAATGCCGGTGAAATAAAGAAATAATCCACGCTCACTGGATCTCACGTAATTATAACGTAGCGTAATTACGAGGAAGTTCTAGATGGAATAAAAGAAGAAAACTAAGATAATAACGAGCAAACAAGATAATTTTATATTTATAATTTTTTATCCTCTGTGTTATACTTTTATAATGATGGGGCTTATGGACTTATTATTATGATTTTATGATTTTGAGGTTACGTAGTATAAAATAGTGTTACGTGTTAGTGTAAACATACTACACGGTTTCGTTAAATATTTCAGTGTTGACACGCCTTCATTTTAAATTCACATTTCAATGTACTCTTTCTTATTGTGTAATAGCTATTAATATAACAAGATAGTATTCGATTTATAATACCGAGGATGTTTAAGAGACGAGGTGCAACCGAGTCTCTTTGAACATCCAAGGTGGCTTAAATCGCATATATTCGCGTTATATTCAAAGCTTAATCGTATCAGCAAAGATAGCGATGTTAAAACAAATTAAGAATTTTATTTGTCAATTAGTTGACAGTTCGCATATTTTGGAAGGTTTTGATGTTATTATGGTTGTATCTAACGTATTAAGTCCGTAACTAATGAATTATAAGTATCTAACGTATTATAAGTAACTAACGTATTATGTTGTTTATAATTATCAAAAAATGTTGCATGTTATAAGGTAATAACAGTTGATGATACGATTAAGTACATAATATGTTACCGTTTAAACCCGGAGTCAGTTAAAACTAGTTTAAACTAGTAAAACTCGAAAAAATTAAGGTTGTACAAATTAACCTAACCTAACCTTACCTAACTTCGCGTATAAACGAATCCATAACAAATGAATTTGTCAGGGGGCAGCTGTCAAACTGGTGTTTTATATTAACTTTAGAAAACTGTCAATATAATACAATTTTATATGCAGTTTTATAGGTATTTTGTGTCACGAAAATATTATTTAAATTACGTTTTGACAGAAACTGTTCAAAATTTAATTTAAAATATGCAAAAGTGAGGTTGGAATAGTAGGTTGCCCCCTGTCTATGACGTCATTCTGGATTTCTCTATAGACGAATCCATAACAAATGAATTTGTCAGGGGACAGCTGTCAAACTGGTGTTTTATATTAACTTTAAAGGAAACTGTCAATATAATACAATTTTATATGCAGTTTTATAGGTATTTTGCGTCATGAAAATATTATTTAAATTACGTTTTGACAGAAACTGTTCAAATTTTAATTAAAAATATCTAAAAGTGAGGTTGGAATAGTAGGTTGCCCCGTGTCTATGACATCATTCTGGATTTCTCTATTGACTATTCAAAACTAGGGTTTGGTTAGGTTAGGTTGGTTTTCGATTTTTATTAGTTAAAACTAGAACTGACTTCTGGTTTTAACGGTAACATGTACATTTTAGTGTGTTAATTGTAGTGTATTTTATCTCTACTCGTGCTATTTTACTCTTTAATGTACTTATTTGACACTGACCGTGTTAAAAAACACTGAGACAGTGTGAAACACAGCACATCTTCATTGCGCAATCTAACGCAAACGCATTACTCATTTCACTTGTTGCTTCGTGTAGAAACAGGTGAAATTATTTTGTGTAGTCCGTAAAATTGGAAAAAATCTACTGTGGCCAGCACTCGACCTCTCGCCTAATTCTGCTTATTCTACTAATCTAATAAATAGTTTTACTTACATTTTAATAGTTTCATGTTCATGTAATATGTAAACGATAATGTAAACTAAGAAATCGGAGCTGTTCTTGAGGACTTTCGAAGATTGCCTGTTTTCCGTATTCATTGACGCGACTAATAACTAAATTGAAAAATGTGAGTGTAGTTTTATTTCTATGTTCATTTCAGTTTAGAACACAGCGTTGTTGGTTAAGAAAGGGCGATGATATCCTTGAATCTGATTGTCGAGACGAGAAGTGTATTTATATTATCAATGAACATTGGAGAGCCCCGCGTTTTTATTTCCGGTTGATCTTTCAATTGTTCATAATCTGAAATTAGTAAAACTACGGATGTTCCTTTATTGTAGACAGTTTACATTCAAGAGATTACCTCCTTTAAGTTTATTTATTTATTTATTTATTAACGTTTTATTTAAAGTGGCAATGTTCAGCACAAGCTGTTCTTACACATGACCGCTCGAAGGTTTGATCTAAGAGAATGTGTGAGTGTAAAACCAAGACAGATTGCATTCGCAGTGCCATTTACTATTTTCTAAACTGAAGTAGACTATATCCACCCTCATTTGCAAATTGTAATGTATCTTTGATTTACTTTTGCATCACTTAATTGGACGTATTAGCATCAAAGATCCATTATAATTTGCAAAAGAGTTTCTTTTGATGCTAATGCGTTCAATTGAGTGTATGAAAAAGTAAATACGGTAAACGTTCAAATCTATAAAACATGAAAATATGTAGATACCTACCATGGTGCATTATATTATATAGGTGATGTCACGACCATATAAAAGCATCGCGTGAAGTTGACGCCTTAAGAGAAGAATATACACGTAACAAGCACTTTACACGCATACACCGCATTGACACATGGTTGCACATTTTAACAAAAACAAATTTTATATGGTAGATAAAGGATAAAACTTCGTTCTATTAATTAGTGCCATTTTTTCTATTTTGTACCGAAGTTTTAGTTTATAAAATAAAGAAAACTACAAAAATTCACATTTTTTTTACCTCTAATTTTCTCGAAATCAGAAAGTTTTTTCTAAAAAATAACACTACCCTAACATTGATTAACTTTAAACTACATGATTCAAGATTAAAATATCATGTTCTGCGAAATATAAAGAAAAATCTGTAGGTGCTTCTAAACGCTTGCAAGCGGTTGAAAAGTAAGTAATTTCGATCGTTGAACGTGCTGAAAAAAAAAATTGCACTAATAGAACGAAGTTTTATCCCTTATCTACCATATAAAAATTTGTTTTTGTTAAAATGTGCAACCATGTGTCGATGAGGTGTATGAGTGTAAAGTGCTTTAACGTGTACATTCTTCCTGTACAGAATGCTCTTAATCCATCAGATTTTAGTCTCTCGTGGCCTAACCTATAGTTTATACACCGTGGTACCTACTAACATATTTACTTGTTGTCCTTGAAAACTTTGAAGGGTAAACACAGAACTTTAAGCATATCAACAAACAAACAAACAAATAAATAAATGACTAACCGGAGAAAGAAAACTTCAGGAATAGTTTCGTGTAGCGAATAGTTCAACTTAGATTTTACTTTCATTTTTTATCCTTTCTCTTTGTTTTGAAGATATTCCGTTGATGAATGGCGCGACGCATTCTTGTTAAAGTGAAACGAGAAAACTTTGGAAGTTCTGCTATAACTTATGTTAAGTTATTGATTTGTACGGAAATAGATCTGTCATAATGTTTTTATAGGGTTGAGAAGTGTCAAGTTCAGGAGTTTGTGACACGTGACAGATTGAGTAGGTACTTCGACCATATATAGGAATAGACAAACAACGCAAGTCTTTGTTGTGAAGCAAAGAACTAGCGTAGCGGTGTGAAGAGGAGTATGACCTGCAGACACCTTGAAGTGTTGCAGTTTGCCTATTTTCATTCTCTGTTCCATGACAACAAACCAGAAGTCAGCAATGTGCAACACCTATCGTGTCCTCACCTCCTTTCCCCGCCTATAGCTGCTGCTCACTGCTGCCGTACTTCTTGCCTTCACAACATTGTATACTACAGCATTGAGTGTTATCTGTCTATACCTATATATGGTTGAAGAGTAGGTACAACATTATGGATTATATTATATCGATGATTTACAAATGTAGATTTTATATTGAATTTCACATTCATATTATCAACTGTAATTACACAAGAGCTTTTTATTTCGCCGGATAAATTTCTGTTTGTATTGAAATCTTGTTGTCTAGCAATTTGAAAAGAAAAATTAATTCCTAAAATCACGACACCGTAGGTGGAGTGATTTTATTTGAATACAATTTTTCGAGTCAAATTGCTGTCAGGTGACAAGATTGAGATGTCAAACAGAAATTTATTTGGAGGAAATAAAATGCTCGAGTGTAATTCAACGAGATAATTTAACACACCTTTGGTTGCTCTTCACAAATATTGCCAAAATCGAATCATTTTCCTGACAAACATTACAAATATGAAGCAAATGACAATTTAGTGTTTTGTTTATAGTTTGGTTGCTAAGAAAAAGATAAATAAGGTTTACTTGCAAAAAGTTACCTTACTTTTTATCCGCTGTCAAAGCGATAAATTTGTATTTTATTTATGGCTTACTTTATACAGGAGTAGAATTATCAACATCAATACAATTTTCACTGATTTAAGGCTCATTCCCATTGCTTATCATAGTCATATTTTCTATTAGTTGTCGACAGTCTTACACAGCGAAGAATTTATCTTCACCATAGACTTATTTTGTTTTCTACTGTAAATTAATTGCAATTAATTAATTGGGTCATGTGTCGGTACCTATTTGTTTTACTAATTAAACATTTCCAGCGCACAGCAACGATCTTTTTGTAAAGATTTGATAATAGCATCGTGTCGAAGAGTTGAAATAATTTACAAGGATTGTCGGATGATAACGAAGGATAAAAAATTAAATGATTCCTTGAAACTGTCGTTTCACTGCCAGGTTTGTCAAAAACCCGCGTTCTTTTGAAATTTGCCCAGCAACTGGGTTTTTTAGCAGAAAAACTCGTAAAAAGAGAAAAAAATTGTAAGTGGGTAATTATTATGTTAAAACCTTTTTAAAAACCATATATAATAAACGAAAAACCTACTTATATAGTTTAATTCTGAATTAAAAATGCGGTAAAAAAAGAATAATTATTGTGAATCTATTTAGATATTCAGTTTGGCAATGTTTCATTTTTATGAGCATAACTTTTTTGAAAAAGTGGGATTTTCGGGTTTTTTCAGGTGGGGTTTTTCGGACTGGGCAAAATCACAACTCTGTTGGTAAATTTTGGTATTATTTTGGAACTGTAAATTAAGAGCATTTTCTGAGCATTGAAGATGGTTAAATAATAACCGAAACGTCTGCATCTCTGCATCAAGGAGTATTTTAACCGAAATTCTCACTTCTCACACAGTAATTCTAGACAGAATTCTGTATAATTATAGACAGAATTATGTGTATACAAATTTGCTGTATGCAACGACGCATAATTTGAGGCATAATACTGGTTTGGATATATTAGCATTCCAATAGTATTGTCACGTGCTCTAGGAAAATAAAGACGAGTGCGTAGCACTAATGAAAATTGCCGCGAAGCGTTGCTTAGATATTATGTCAGTTGATGATTGTTTTAAAAATACATAACTTTTTTTGGAATAAATAAAATAATTCGAAAAATTGTCAAGCCGAATACCATACGTGACTATGATTTTTTGGTAATTTTTGCCGTCTGGTCACGACTGCTTGTTGCTACGCACTCGTGTTTATTTTCGATGCAACAAGCAGTCGTGACTAGACGGCAAGAATTGCCGGCAAAATCATAGTCATTAATGGTATTATATATCATAATTCCACTCCTGTATAAAATGAGCCATAAACAAAATACAATATTTGTTATATTTTGTTTTTTCGTTCATTTACATTTTTTTCAAAAAATTTCTGGTAGGTATAAGGGTATTAAGATTTTATGTCATCGAAAAGAGAGAGAAAATCTCTATTAAATGAGCCTTATGAAAGGGTACATTGCTATTTAAAAAAATTAAAGTGTCATTCGTTACTCATTTGTTTTCTGAAATACAAAAAATTGAATGCTGTCTTATTATGGAAAATACAACTTTTATATACAATTTTTTGTATATAGTTGATATTTACTGAGATATATACTATATTCAATATTCCATACATAGTGGGCACCCTGTATACAATATATTTATATTGTAAAATAGTCAATAAACTCTACTATATTGCGAAGCTTCCCTTCGGATCGTGCCGCAAATAAAACACTTGCAAGTAAAATGTTCATTTTGACACTTGATACACAATAGTATATTATATATTGAGGGACTAAAGTGCATGATTTAATCCTGAGGGTGAAGTTTATTTCACGAGCCGAAGGTGAGGGAAATAATAACCTGAGGGATTCAAGATACTTTAGTCCTGTGGTATATACGCTATTTTTTGCACTTCATCCTTAAATGAATGCAAAATAGTTTAAAAGAATACACATTTTGCAATTTTGACAGTAAATTTTATGACAAATATTTATATTGTTACCATAGATACTCTGTAACAAATAGCACGTATTTACTTGACAACGGGAATAATTAATTCAATTTCTTGACAACGGGATTAAATATGAAAAATAATCCCTTGGGATCAAATTAAGAACCTTAGTCCCTAAAAATAAATACTAAAGAAGAGTTTTAATCCCGGAAGTGCAAAATATACTATTTGATTTATCCTTCGTTATGTTATATCCATCCTCCGACGATGCTTTCAAATGATTAGAAACAATCCGATTAGTTACAGTATAGATACCCATTCATTATCAATATGTCCGGATTTCGTTGTACGTATTGGTAATTTAATCAGTTTGTATTATTACTAATAGATAATTGAGTTTACGTGCAGTATCCAGTATATCACTCTGAATTCTCTCTGGTCTCTGTGATAGCTATTATGGAATTGGATATTGAGTAGATATTAGAATGGTACTTATAATGATCAAATATCGTATGATTGAATGAGGATTAATAATACTTAAAGCTTATTGAAAACATACATAGAAATTATATATCTTTTGATTATGAATATGAATACCAAACACGCAACCATTGAAATGTTTTAATGTTTGTGGGAATTTTGTCGTAAAGTCATAAAGGCGGCACTAAAATTCCTCTTGTTGTTTAATTTTCACTAACAAACTATGAGTTTTCGTAAGTTAAAGGCTGGTAACCAGAATCACACACATACGGAAATAGTATATTGTACAACAAGAGTGGATGTGATGCCTATATCTCACGAGAACGAATTTGCAGTCACGGACCAGGGGGAGTGTCTGCAAACGTTCGCGTGAGATATAGGCAATCCACTCGAGTTGTACAGCCTATTTTTTCTACGATCAAACAACGAATTAAAGTTTTTGCAATAAATGCACTCAATATGATGCCAAAAATTATTTAAAAGTAAGGTTACATCCATTAATTTTTGACATATGACATTTGAATAATTATTGTCAACGTAAAAACTCTAAATTTTATTTGCTTTTTTAGCAATAAAATCATGCTTTTAAACATAATTAATTATTAAATAACAGTTGATCCACACCTGGTGTGGATATGACATCTCTATCCACACATGATAGTATGAAGATATGTTGCCAATATCCATTAAGGAGTAGAAAAAAGTATATTACATAACGAACATGGAAAGCGAATGTTATCGTGTGAATGAGAACGCACAAAGTTTGCCGATTTAGGAAAACTCACGAGCACTCGATAGATACTTTATGCACAATATGTTGACTAGTTGCTTTGAAGCAACAGGTGTTAATTCCCGTACGGGAAATTTACTCATTCATATACAGCGCAAAAATATTTCACATTATCTAGTTGATAGTTTATACAGGTATGTAACTTCTCTAGATAATTATAGATAAATCATCTATAAAATATATTTTTATCTATATTATCTTAGCTAGATAATTGTTTTCTTATTTATGTATTATCTTATCTAGATAAAATTATCTTTATCTATTTTTTTAATATCATCTAGATAATAATTTTTGCAAAATTAGAACAAATTTTTTTTATTTGTAATTTTAATCGAATTCAAATGTAATCAAACTGTGAAGCATATACAACGTACAAGCTTGCAACGCTGCCGGCTCGCTAGCTGGTACCGTTTATACTTTAGAAAATGTCATTTATATTTTTTTATTATCTATGAATTATCTAATAACTATTTATCTATTATCTAGATAATTTAATCAATGGTTATCTATTATCTTATCTAGATAAATAAAAAATAACGGTTCAAGTTCAGTTTGCGATTTGTTCCGATTTTTACTTGAAATGAACCGGTAACCGGTTTTTAACAAAGAGGTTTAAATTCCAGTATCTCTTCAATGATGTATTAAATAATGATCAACTAATTAAAAATATTACAATTTTGAAGTAAAATAGGAAAAAACACTAAAATTAAAGAGAAAATTACAATTTTTCAAAAAATGACAAAGGACCTCGCACCATTATCATGGGAAAAATGTTATCGTGGATTTTTCTGAAACTTGGTATACGACCTAAATAAGATGTTCTGAATCGAAATGGTCCTCTGGAAAAAGTCCGAAAATGCCAGGTTCCCGAGTTATAACCCTGTAGGCATTTTCGAACTTTTTTTCAGAGGACCATTTCGATTCAGAACATCTTAAATAGGCCGTACACCAAGTTTCAGAAAAATCCACGGTAACATTTTTTCCCATGATAATGGTGCGAGGTCCTTTTAGTTAATGCTTTAAAACGTTCCGAACCGGTCCAGTTTTTTTATCGGTTCAGGTTTGTTTCGGTGTTCACTAAAATAACTGCGGTTCGTTCCGGTTTTCGTTCCTGTTTTGGTTCGGTTCGAGTCGCTAATTTCTACAGACCGCTTATAAAATACGAAAAACTTTAGCAAGTACGTTACCGTCGTAGAGTTATATTAAATTATGTTAAACAGCTTAGTAATATTTTATTAAGGTGTTCGTCTACCCTCAAATTTTTCAGCGTTACAGAGGTGTACGCCTCCCACGTTTACTTTAATTGTAATTGAAATATATGATGCTTTTACATATGAGTGTATTAACAAAGGATGTCTTAATGCTTCTATATTTTTATTTTTTTTCTTTGGCCTAGGAATTTGAAGTAAAAAAATATTTAAAATGAGGTTTTTTGCGGTTTTTTGTCATTATTTGATAATATTTTCCTCGGTTACTATAAATGGCAAGAAAAATTTAAAAAACAAGAAGCATGCAGCTAAGCTTCCTTTTTCGAATTTTTTTTGTTTTACTTAATTTCATTAAAATATACACAAGTTATTATGGGAATCTGGAGCCATGTTTACAGTAATTTTCAACTTCAAAATGACATTGCATAGCTAGGATGCGGGAAAGTACAAGTTTCGGGCTGGTTTCGGGCAGCCGTAGTAGTGGGGAAGAGAGTGAAATAGAAAAAAAGTAATATCGAGAGTATTCTAGGAATTCGAAAAAATAGTAGACGAGTCTCTTAAGCACGCGGTGTACATTTTAAAATTTCATTATCGTCTTGCAACAAGAAATTCGTAATGAATATAACTGCGCGAAATACAAAACTGAAAGTTTTTGCTGCGAAACAAAAAGATTTTCTGTCTCTGCGACTGTGATTAAATTTTAATTTGACTGGTTTCCCTTGTTTGAAACTCGGTTTGCAAGTTTGTAAAAGATGGATTAATCTATTTATTATTCAGGCCGACCGCCGATATTTTGAGTGATTACCAACTTTTTATAAAGGGGGCAATCAATGCTTGAATTGATTTAAAATTCCCTATTCAACGAAGACTCGAACTGCGTGGAATTTTAAACAGTTGTGAAGAGCGTAGCTAATTGAGGACTTGGGTGCAAAAACCGTCCATATGCCATTTTTGGTGTTTTGAGTTACGATGCATTTTATATATTTTAGAGAATACATGGCATCTTTTGGTGCAACAACAGTTCATGAACTTGCAACTTTACCATGCCTTTTAACCCATTTTCTTCCAGTGTTCCAATATTGGAACAACGAACTTAAACAAGCGTTTAATTCATTTTTATCTCTAATTGTTATCGGAACAATATATAGTTTGAATTTTTCAATACAACAATGTTTTGTAATTACTAATGTAAAATTTCAGATTTTTATTTTGAACAATATAGCCAGAATCGTGAATTCTGATTCTATTGCAGCAATATTGCACTCAGGAAGTACAGCGCCTTAAATCGTCTTGCAGTTTTAAGGCTCTACACTTGTTGAAAGCAATATTGCTGCAATAGAATCAAAATTCACTATTCTGGCTATATTGCTCAAAATAAAAATCTGAAATTTACCATAAGTAATTACGAAGTATTATTTGATCGAAAAATTCATACAATACTTTGTTGCGACAACAATTAGAGAAAATAAGAATTAAATTATGCATTTTAATATTACAAACTACGGCCTTATTATTGCATATTTATTAATTTTGTTTTAAATAGTCGATTCCTTGCATTGTTCGTGAGAGTGCTAAGAAAATATTTTTTGTTAAAAAAATTACACATCTGAGGAAAAAAATAGTAAAAAATCGGCTAAATTGACTATTTTTACTAATTTATTACTAAAATACCATTGAGTATTTCAAAAATATAATTTCTTAGCACTCTAGAGTCATCTTTTAAAAATCTATATATAAAATATGAACAGTGTAGGTGTACTAACAAGAGCTCAGTTTGTAATATAGCAAGCTCCCTTTTTCACTATATTTTTGACACAAGTGTAGCGCCTTAAGTATTCCATTTCAGTCATTTTGCTATTAAAAGCTGAACTATTCACCTACAGTGTTAATAACTCCAAGTATTAACTCTTCTTTTTATCGTACACTTTATAAAACAGTGGCCTATGCAAACAAAAAAAAGTGATAGCAAATTGTCAAAGCAACTCAACGTAACTTGATCACACGTAGCCGTAGGTGCTACATACATACATCGAGTGTGAAACAAACAAACAAAGCCTTTTATTACGATTGTACGTTTGAAGTTTCGATGGTTTTTTTCAGGTTCAATTCACTTCGTCATGTGATTTGCAACGTTGTTTAATGTTTAGTACAGAGAACTGGACTGGAACAATTTTAATCTGCGCTTTTTAATAATGAATGCTTTGTAGCATAATAATTAATTGCTCTTGTCAAAAGAGCTTTTAATGGAGAAATATAACTGTTTATGCATATTGAATGCAATATAAAAAGTTGCATCTGTTTATGTTTTTATTATTCGTAAACATAGGCACCGACTCATTGTGCTACATATTTACCATTCTATTTTTACCACTCCAACTTTTACCACAGCATTTTTACCGCTATCCAGTTTTACCGTTAACTCATTTTTTACCACTCAATTTTTACCACTCCAACTTTTACCTCTGCATTTGTACCACTATACTTTTTACCGGTATTTCGTTTTACCACTAATACATTTTTACCACTCCGTTTTTACTCGGTTTTTACCATTACAACTTTTACCACCATATACTTTTTTACCGCTATTCCGTTTTACCATTAATAGTTTGTGGGGCTATAGTACGGCTTTGTTAGTGTAGTAAATACCAAAACCGAGTTTGTGGGGCTCTAGTACGGTTTTGTTAGCTTTGTTAGTGTAGCAAATACCAAAACCGAGTTTGTGGGGCTCTAGTACGGTTTTGTTAGCTTTGTTAGTGTAGTAAATACCAAAACCGAGTTTGTGGGGCTCTAGTACGGCTTTGTTAGCTTTGTTAGTGTAGTAAAAACAAAAACCGAGTTTGTGGGGCTCTAGTACGGTATTGTTAGCTTTGTTAGTTTAGTAAATATCAAAACCGAGTTTGTGGGGCTTTAGTACGGTTTTGTTAGCTTTGTTATAAAAGAGACGGTGGTAAAAATGGATTGGTAAAAAAACACGTTGGTAAATATGTTGGTGGTAAAAAGAAATAGTGGTAAACATAGTGACGGTGGTAAAAATGGATTGGTAAAAGAATACGTTGGTAAATACGTTGGTGGTAAAAAAGAATTAGTGGTAAAAAGGGGCGGTGGTAAAAAATGAATTGGTAAAAGTATAATGTTGGTAAAAAATGGATTGGTAAAAGAATTACGGTGGTAAAAAAAGGACGGTGGTAAATAGGGATTGGGGCAAATCGCACCGACTACGTGGGGGCTTCGGAGCCCCGAGCCCCTACAGGGGGTTTTGCCCCCACACGAACATACGACATTTGCTATTTTATTTATTTCTACACATAAGAAGGTAAAATCTGCTGTTATTCAGCTCTGAAAATTTAAATTTAAGGTATTTGACCTGATGAGAACCGTCTACCTTGTAAAATCTAGCATAAAATGTACTAACATAGCGAGTGTTTTATGGCCAGTACAAGAATGGTAAAATATTATTTCTACAATGTTCTAATAGAGAAATAATGGATCTACAGATGTGCCTTTATAAATTTTGATTATAAAATTGTGCATGATTATAAAAATTTCGAAAAATTCAAAAATAATTGCAATTTATGCAAACTTTACACGGTTATATACCTATCATGATAGATATTAATTTTTACAATTTTAAAAAGGCACATCTGTAGATCCATTCTTTCTCATTATCCTAAAGTCAATAATAATCTGACAGTTTACTCGCAACGAAAACACTTTTACAGTATTTTTCAACTTTAAAATGACATTGTATAGCTAGGATGCGGCAAAGTACGAGTTTCGGGTTGGATTCAGGCAGCCGTAGTAGTGGGGAAGAGAGTGGTAGACGGGCTTAAAAATAATAAAAAAAATTGTATACATATTTTAATGTATTTCAATGTAGAAATGTCTATGTAATTGAACTTCTTAATGACTAAAATGATATTAATTTTTAACGACAATTTTAAATTTTAAGTGTAGTCCTAAAAATTTAAAAGTCAACTTTTAATAAATCATAATTTAAAAGTGAAAATTTGAAAGTCAAAATTTAAAAGTAAAAATTAAATGAATGAAAATTTAATAAATCAAATTTAAAAGTGAAAATTTAATAAATTAAAATTTAAAAGTCAAAATTTAAAGTGAAAATTTAATAAATAAAAAAAGAGTGACATGGTCAACAATAAAGTGTCATCTCCTGTCTTTATTACTTCGGGGTTCATTTTAATGAAGTATTCACCTCACCTAGCGCCCTCTGTATATCAATATAATAGACTATTATTCACAAAACCTAATTAAAATTTAATAATTTTTTACAAAAAAATAATTCCTATACAAGAAAATAATAAAAATATAGCGTATACATACAAAATCGTTATTTTCAACACAACTTTGCAATTATTATAACTAGATGTCAGATAAATACACTAGTATAACAAGATGTGTTCAACAGGCAATGTTTATACAACATGATTCTATATTGTATAATGTGCCTGTCAGATGTTATCGATATAAATTTATCTGAATTAAAATAAAAACACATTTATTTTGTCCTTTTCCATCGATTTTCCACATTATCACGTAGATAACGCTTGATAAAAATCAAGTTAAATTTTTAACACTTTAATAAAATTGTTATTATTATTGTTAATATTATTAATATGTTATTAGTAATATTCGAGATTTTAATTGAATTTATTATTAGTTATAGACATGTAAATTAAATTAAGTAATAAATATTGAAAGCGCAAATGTTTATAATATTTTCATTAATTCCAGTACTAATTTAAAAAAATTTAATTAACAAAGTTGGTACCACTGATTGTATTAAGGTCATTACGAACTTAAATTAAGTTTTTTGTAAAATGCTTAAATATAAAATTTCAGTCGAAAATTCGTACGCGTTCTCAAGTTATCGTGCTTACAGGCAGATGACAGACCGACCAACTTTTCTTAAAATTATATTTTTTGGGTTCAGTAGAGTCTAAAACGTGAAGATTTATCAAAATCTCGAACTGTTAAAAAATCACGATTACAATTAATAGGTACTTCCTCTATTATAATAGGCCGGGGAAGTAAAAATGACAAATTCTAATAAATGCGTCCCTTCTACTATTAGCTACATGAAAAGAATAATTGGGTTTTCAAAAATATATTTTTTATGTAAATACTTACATGATTTATTTTCACGGCTATTAATTAAGTGTTTATGTGTTTTTTTACATTAAACACATTTCTGTGAATGTAAAATGTATTAGACGTAAATTTACGATTATATACAAATAGTAGGGCTAAAATTAAAACAAAATGATCAAAAGAATGTTATATTTTTGGTTCCCTACACTAGAAGTCCTTGATGTTCTCGTATACACAATAGACAATAGTTGTGATGCCGCCTAGATGAGAAATTTCTCGTCTCATTTTCGTCTCGTCTCGTAATTTCGAGACAAGAATTCAAAACTTCAAGACGAGAAATAGTTCTCGAGAAATCGAGAATTGTCGAAACTACAACTTTGAAAAAATTTATATTATTCTCTTTGAAAATGTCAAAATATTTTTTTCTACAACTGTCAAATAAAGTTGACATATTTGAATCCTTAACAAAGCGCGAATTTCACAATTTTCTTTTTGTTGTGTTATCTCATTTAAAACCAAAATTGAAATTAAATATTTAATCAAAAAGTAGGAAAAATCTAAAAGTCGAGAATAGTCCTTTAGTCGAAATATTCTATATAGACTAAATTAGACTAATCGTTATCAATTTTTTCTAAAATCGTTGGACTTGTTTTGAAAAAAAGTCGATTTAAATTTAAATCGATAATAGACTTTTTATCAGCTCTAGTTTTGATATAAAAATTCTAAAATTAGAATTGAGTGCAAATATAAAAGACATACCTATAGAAAAAAATTCTTAAATTGAGACGAAACGATAATTGAACAGTCGAGAAATGACCGAGATTAGAGTCCTTAAATTTCTCACGACATAACTAGACAATAGGCTACTTTCATTATTTTTTCTTTCTTAGGTATTTATACATAGTATTGTAATTCTAGAGGTATCATGTAAAAATTCGATACCGCGATTTTCGCGGAAATGTTTCTGAATTCGTTTTGTTTTGACCATTTTCTCAATAATGTGTGTGTGTGTGTAGATGGATGGATGTGCGTACGGATGTTCAATGGCTCATGAACGAGAAAAAATTAAATAATAAAACTTGGTATTTATAAAATCTAGGATATTACGGAGAGCTAAAATCGATTTAGTTTTGTTGCATTTTTATTGCTTTTCCAATTGAGCCGAAAACCGGCCTTATGATCCCTCCTCCTTTGTACACGTTTACTTTAAATATTATGAAAGATGTTTTAAATTTCACTATTCTGTCTTTCAAATAACATTGACAGGTTGATGAGATGGGAAAACTTATTCAGAACATTTGTCTTAAAATATAAAACAAAAAAATTAAAAGTATTCTTAGCAATTTCATGCACACTGCACGTGGAGAAACTTTATGACAAGTTTCCTTAAAATGTTTCTACAAAAATAAATTGTCAAAATTGTTTCTTGAAAGTTAACAACGCAGTTAATTTGAAAAAAGTTGACATTTTCACCTATCTTAAGAGTTATTTTCCTTATGCAATGAGGCTCTAATTTTCGAGAAAAAATTATTGACATCTCATTTTTGAGGAAACATTATAGGAAAAGTTTCCACGTGTACACTAGGCATTACAAAATAACTACAACAATAAAATTATTTACTTTTACTAAAATAAGAACAGTGTTATACTCGTAACAAAAGACGAAATATTTAGAAATTGAACTATTTGAAATTGACGAACTTAACTTAAAATCCAAATTTATTATTTTAAACAACTAAAAGGTAATAAATATTATATGGAACATTTAATACTGCAGTTATACCTTTTATAATTTTAGCTCTTATTAAAATTAAATTTATTCACTGACCATAATAGTTTAATTAACAAAGTAATTAAAATATCTTTTAATTACATTAATTATTAATTATCAAATTATTTAATAACATAATTATTTTCCGCCACTATAAATAAATGTACATGTTGAATGAATTTAATATTGTACAGATGAGTGTAGGCATTTCATTGTTAATAACGTGGTAATTTAAATATGAATTTCAAAATATATAAATTAAAGTAACATGCAAAGACATTAAGGGAACAAAGCACTTTCCTGAATGCAATTAAATTTTGATATTTTTTATAGAAAAAAACTGAACATACATTTTGTATACTTTTATAATTATTTTTTGTTTTTATAAATTCCATCTGCACTTAATTAATTTTGAGATAAAATATTTTATATGTAATTTTATATCCTCATCTGAAGGCTGGCAGATCGGCATATTTAATCTGTTGCATTTTTTTACTCAACCGTACCAATTTTTTGTAATTTTTCTTTATGAAAGGGTAAATATAGACCTATATTATAGTACAAATTTCAAAGTCTAACTTAAGAAATATTAAACATGTACATTGTGCATATTTTAAATTCTATGTTTCAAGGAATTTGAGTATACCTAACTCATTTGTTAATTAATATTTATCAAATTTGATTTAGGCATAAAATATTTGTTAGTGCATGTCACTGTTTTCTAAGTATATTTTGTATTAATCAAGTTTAGATCTAATATAATATTGGTACGATTGGGTATAAAATTAAAAGAGATTAAATATGAGCGCTAATTTAAATTTTGGCTATCCCCAGCCTTAAAGATTCAGCTTGCTCTTTGCACATAAACAGATTCGTCCTATAAAACTCTATTTTACGAACTTGTTACATAAATTACTATTATTTTACGATAAACAATAAAATCCAACAAATTAAACAAGAAATAGTTACCTTTTTTTGTTGTTTACGAATCAAAGTTTTGTTAAATAACAATATTACTCATTTGTGGTAAACTACTTGAATTCTCAGAAAATAAAAATTGAAATAACATTTTTAACACAACAAACCTACGTAAGGTGGCAAGTCGTACATGGATATATAATTCACAGTCGATTTTTATAACGTCACTAAACGTCGTAAGTCTGGCACTAGGAATATTTCGTTAATTTCAAGAGATACAGAAAATGTTTATAAGCAAAGTTAAACTAGAAAAGGGGCTCGTAAGATGGTCACAATAAAAAGTTTCTGTCATTTCTGGTGTCACCGAAAACGGATACAACTTTTTATCTAGCATAGAGAATCGGTAATGTCATATATTTTTTAGAATGTACATAAAATAAGCTTTATAACGATACCATAATATCATAGTTTTACTCCAACCATTTCAAAATGACGGCGAATTTTCTTCAAAATATTTACCAATAAAAATCCATTAAGAATAAAACATAGCAAACTATGAAAATCAATTTTTACCTACCTGAAAACAAAATTAATGGTTGTGATAGTAAAACTTGATTTTCATAGATTGCCATGTTTTATTTGTAATTGATTTTTATTAGGAAATATTTTGAAGACTATTTTCCACATATTAATTAAACCAATCATTTGCTTCAATTTTTTAAATTATATTATATTTTTAAAATATATCGGCAAAAATTGAAAAAATTCCCTAGGGATTGTTCAAGTGACAATTTACCCGTTACATGGCCATGTATGACAATTTTATTGATTTAATTATTTAATATT
The DNA here is from genome assembly GCA_947534325.1 of Agonum fuliginosum. Taxonomy (NCBI): domain Eukaryota; kingdom Metazoa; phylum Arthropoda; class Insecta; order Coleoptera; family Carabidae; genus Agonum; species Agonum fuliginosum. The sequence continues at coordinate 52,898,112 of OX384030.1, read as the reverse complement.
ATTTTTAATTGAAATTAAAAGTGTCAAATGAACCTTTTTGCGACAACTTCTTACGATGAAATAAAAATATATCAAATATAACGCCAAAAAATACAGTTACGTCAAAAACCTTAGTTTGGAAGCAATTATTAATGAACTAGTGAAACGAAAGAATCTAAAATTTATAATTTTGACACTCAAAGGTTAGTAAAAAAATTAAATGTCAAAATAAACAACCGTTTCGGCACAAAAAATTAGTCTTTATTTAAAAACACGAAAAACCACGAATAATTATTCTAATCGGTCTGCAGCAGTGTCAAATTTTGCTTACTCCGGCATTAAAAAACATTTAATAATAAAAATATTAGGACAGTCCAACGTAAATTTATTAGTTCATATTTTATGTCTGTTTATTTGGGAAATAGTCTAACAAAATATATATCTCGGGTCTCATTATTTTGCAGGTAAAATTATTTCTTAAGATTTTTGCTTTTTCCTCGACAAATTGAATGATAAAATCCCTCGCCTTCAGCTCGGGATTTTGATCATGTCATTTGTCTCGAAATGTTACCAAGCAACAATCTTTTGAAATAAATTTTACCAGCAAAATAATGATCCCTTGATATATTACTATTGAAAATTCGTCGTCATTTTGAAATGGTTTGAGTAAAACTATGATATTATGGTATCGTTATAAAGCTTATTTATCACTGGTACAGATAACTTTAATTCACTGTATTTTTGTTATGCAAAGTATAATTATCAAGTAATGAATTTTTATTATGTCCATAATTTTATTTCTACCAATAATATTGTTATGTAGGTCTATAATTTTATTTCTACCAATTTTTATTATGATAACTACCTACATAATTTTTGTTTTGACAATTTTATTATCACTATACTTCATTTCAATTTTGACAATTTTTATTAACAATCTACATAATTTTAATTTTGATAATTTTTATTATCATTCTACATAATTTTAATTCTGACAATCTTTATTATGATATCTATAACTACCTACATCATTTTATTTCTGACAATTTTTATTATCATTCTATATAATATTAATTCTGACAATTCCACTCATAGTTTTTCATCCAATCAAAACACAGTATTTTGCTGAATTGTACCAATCACAGACGAACTACAGTGACAATTTTCACTAGTGAAAATTACACTGACAATTTTCACTTGTGATAATTGCCGCGAAGCGTTGCTTAGATATTATGTCAGTTGTTGATTGTTTTAAAAAATACATTACTTTTTTTGGAATAAATAAAATAATTTGAGAAATTGTCAAGCCGAATATCATACGTGACTATGATTTTTTGGTAATTTTTTCCGTCTGGTAACTCCTGCTTGTTGCTTTAGAAAATAAACACTCGTGCTACGCACTCGTGTTTATTTTCGACGCAACAAGCAGTCGTGATCAGGCGGCAAAAATTTTCGGCAAAATCATAGTCACTAATGGTAATATATATGATAATTTTTATTTTGATACGTGCCTACATAATTGTAATTCTGGCAATTTTTATTATCATTCTACATAATTTTAAATCTGATAATTTTTATTTTAATAATTACCTGCATAATTTTAACTTTGACAATTTTTATCATCATTTTATATAATATTAATTATGGTAATTTTTATTTTGATAACTGCCTATATAATTGTAATTCTGACAATTTTTATTATCATTCTACATAATTTTAAATCTGATAATTTTTATTTTAATAACTACATAATAATTTTAATTTTGACAATTTTTATCATCATTCTATATAATACTATAATATTAATTCTGCTAATTTTTATTTTGATAACTGCCTACATAATTGTAATTCTGACAATTTTTATTATCATTCTACATAATTTTAAATCTAATATATTTTTTAAGACTACATAATTTTAATTTTGACAATTTTTATTTTAATAACAACTACCTACATAATTTTAATTCCGACAATTTTTATTATCATTCTACATAATATTAATTCTGATAATTTTTATTTTGATACGTGCCTACATAATTGTAATTGTGATAATTTTTATTATCATTCCACATAATTTTAAATCTGATAATTTTTATTTTAAAAACTACCTAATAATTTTAATTTTGACAATTTTTATCATCATTCTGTATAGTACTATAATATTAATTCTGCTACATAATTGTAATTCTGACAATTTTTATTATCATTCTACATAATTTTAAATCTAATAATTTTTATTTTAAGACTCGTAATTTTAATTTTGACAATTTTTATTTTATTAACTACCTACATAATTTTAATTCTGACAATTTTTATTATCATTCTACATAATATTAATTCTGACAATTTTTATTTTGATAACTGCCTATATAATTATTGTAATTCTGAAAATTTTTATTATCATTCTACCATGAGTTTTCATTGATCTCCATACATTGAGAATAATCTGAATTAATTAAATATAATTATAATTAATAATATTAATTAATTATTTTTATGTTGTATCATAATAAACATCCTCTTAAGATAAGTGTTTTTAAATTTTAAAACGTACGTTTAGTTTAATTTTTATATTTTAGAAACTTGCTATTAAAAGTAAAACAGTTTGCCATAACATTATAAAAGACAAATCGACAAATGTACAGATATTTGCCACCTTACACGAGGAAAGTTGTACTAAAAAGTTTCTTCAAAGTAAAACAAGAGCTAGGAGCTGTCATAAAAAAACTGTATATACCGGTCATACGCGGTAACTTATTATTTCTTTAAAGTACACTATACAGAACATTACTCTACGAAAGATTTTGTTTCAAAATTTTACTGAAACAATACTAAAATTTGAAATTAAATTGTACCATATTTATAATTTATTTTTATGATTAAAAAATCAGTGTTCCATTAATTACTAAAATTTTAACAAACATAAAAAATCCAAAAACATCACAACATTAATCACAATTACACTTACTACTTGTGGAGCTCTTCACACGTGCTCGAAGCGTCGGTCGAGTAGCGTCGCTGGTGCTGGTTCGGCACACGGTCCGGAACTGGCGCCGAGAGCTGCGTCGCGACGGTTTATATGCACAATAGGTAGGTAGACACTGACTGTGAGAGAGGGAAGGCGCCGCGGCGACTCGCGTCGCCAGAGTGGGCAGTAAAGAGAGAGAAGTAAACATCCATGGAGAGACATAACAGAGAAAGGTGGCATTGATGAGGAAATGGAGGAGGGGTAATAGGAATTAGTTAAATCTTCTTTATCCTACTTTACTTTTGTTCCCACATTTTTCGCGTCGTTAAGGTGATCCTGTACCCATGGCAGTAAACAGTCAAAAACAATGATTCCGCACGCTATTCTATAGCGTTTATTGTTTTGTTAAACATAAGAATAACAAATAATTTATGTTTGAGGGGGAAAAGACAATATTTGTAAAAAAACTACAAAAAACTGTAAAAAAGAGAGTTTTTGCGCGCCACTGTACAGCTATTATTTATCAAAGAATTAACTTCAAATTTTAATATGTTGTCAACAAAAGCTTGGATCTGCAAAATAACCGATCGAATTTTAAAAATTCGTTTTAAAATAGAAGATATTCGTGTTCAAAAAATTACAAAAATTGTCAAAATTTAAATTAACATATTTTGATTTTAAAGCATAATTTTAAAATTCTGCATCGACCATTTTGTAGATTGTACTTTATCTTCAACAATATCTTTAGATTATTATATGTAACAAAACAATAAACGCTGTGAAGTGGCGCGCGAATTCCATGTTTTTGGCTGTTTTCTGGCGCGGTAGAGGATCATCTTAAGTACATACACAGTGCGTTCGGTAAATCATATGATGTTGGAGCTGAAGTGATTTGAGAAGTAAAAGAGCACCTCGAATTTTTGATTACCAAAAAATATGGTTTGTTTTGTCCGCCGCTGTACACTGCCTACTACTAGCGATTTTAAAGTTGACGGATTTAAAAGTTGTTCAATTAAAAAGTGCCACTAGCTTTGAGCCCCGCGCATTATCGACTAGATACTTGCCGTGGGTTTGCACTTGTCAGTTGTCATATCCTCCTTGCGGTTGTCATCTTGTCTTGTGCAGGATGGATGTTACTGAAGTAGCATGTCTTGGTGCACTAATTAATAATATTTTATTTGCTCTGATTAAATAGTTGCCAGTGCGCGCTACCTCAAGCCTGAATCCCATGACTAAAATTATCGACAATTTATTGTCAATACCGGCAACTTTTGTTAGAAATTGCAACACACTTCTATATTATAAGTATTTCTATGTTTTGAGTTTTTATAATTTGAATTTTAATTTATTTCATACCGTAAGCATATAATAGCTAAAGGACATGTATAGACATTAAAAAAATTTAAATACAATTTTCTTCTATATCTTATTAAATATTTGAGGATTCATTTATGAAATATCAAAATACAAAAACTATTTCAAATATAATTATTTTTGAAAATTTTCTTTTGTATTAATTTTAGACTAGTTTTATATGAATTCTAGTGAAAATAACAAATTTTTATCTCCACGGGTTCAAATGCTACAATAAGATAAATATTGAATTTTAAATTTTAAGAATTTTATTTTCACCTATTTTCTTTAATTTAGACATTTTTGAAAAGTTTTTTAAACAGGGTTAAAAAGCATAATTAGATAAATTTTATGGCTCAAAAAAACATGAAAATATCCCAACGCGTTCACGATTTATGCTGATTTAGGAGTTCTCATCGTATTTGAGCGTTTCAGCTTAAAATACGTGTTTTAAACATATTTTATTTATTAACGATTTCTATTTTTTGAGTTTTTATAATTTGGATTTTAATATATAAACTTATGATTTTATGTGTATGAGTTTTTGCTCGAGCGTTCATACTCGAAAACGCATACAAGTCATAACGGCAGTGCAAAGCTTCCGACGGCAGCCGCTACCGGAATCAGGCCTGGTTTGGATGTAATCGGTTACTTCTTCTGTATTCTGTAAAGATGTGTGCTGTGAATGAGAAGTGTGTGGTTCATCATTTCAGTAATCTGCTAACTTGACGACATAACCTTTCTTATAACTGTCAGAAATGGACCCGTTTGTTGAAAGTTACATAGCTGGATCTGCTATGTTTATAACAGTAAATATTGTAGCGAAATATAAAATACTCATCAACATGTAAACAAACATCAACAAAGAATAAATAAATAATAATAATCAATAAATATCGCCCAGGTGTTTCTTTTACATAATCTTAATTGGTTTCTAAGAATACCACTTATGTATTATACCACTTATTTGTAGATTTATGGGGAACGCATGCAGCACTCGAAAATTCTAACGCTGCTTTATTCGTGCACTGCTTCATGCATACGTTGCTTTCTCTAATCACTGCTTTGTTCAGACACAGCCTCATTCATACACCGATTTCTTCTAACACCGCTTTATTCAGCGTCCTAAACTCCATTGTCCTAATGTAGCACAGAAACAAACCTAAAATCATAATACTGAATAGAAAATATTATAAAAAAATTTATAATTTAAAATTCATGCCATTTGTTGTCTGCTATGTTTTTAGCATAAAAGTAATTTTCAATAAGCACCATGTTGTTGGAATTACAGATTTTAGGTTTGTTTCTGTGCTACATTAGGACGATGAAGTTTAGGACGATGAATAAAGCGGTGTTAGAAAAAATCGGTGTATGAATGAGGCTGCGTCTGAACAAAGCAGTGATTGGAGACAGCAACGTGCGTGCATGAAGCAGTGCATGGATAAAGCAGCGTTAGAATTTTCGAGTGCTGAAATGTTACCCGATTTAATAATAATATTCTTTATTATCCAACAGGACTAAGTCCCAATTACAGAATAATGTACACTATTTATTCAAGAGTGAGATAACACAATAAATTAGAGATTCATCAAGTCAAGTAGCTTGATGTTTTAGTGAATTACTTGACTTGACTTGAAAATCAAGCTTTTAAAAAAATCATTACTTGACTTGACTTGATTTTCTATCGGTACTACTTGACTTGATATCAAGTAATTTCAAGCTACTTGATATTACTTGATAACGAACAATTTTGTTAAAAAGTGCGCAATTCAATCGAATCATTAATTAAAAAGAAATGCTGTATTTCCTGACCCAATTGAACGATTTTGTATCTACACCAACGCTGTATTTTTATAATTTTCTTGCATAGGAATTATTTTTTGTAAAAAAATTTAAGATTTTAATTTGGTTTTGTGAATAATAGTTATATTGCCAGATCCATTTGTTATAAATTGATACCTAATAATTTGATGTAATGCAATACAGTTATGAAGAATTACTTAATTTTTTTCCTTTTTGAAATTTAACTATTTCATTTTCAAGTATCAAGTACTTGAGATTTTACTACTTGATTATCAAGTTACTTGAAATTTTACTACTTGACTTGACTTGACTTTCGAATTCTATTACTTGACTTGAACTGGACTTGATTTCAAGTCAAGTCAAGTCAAGTAGCTTGAAAATCAAGTCAAGTAGTGAAACCCTACAATAAATGCCTTAATACTAATGATAATTAACAAAAGATATAAGAATAACCATAATAATGAGATTATGAGAGTAAAAAGCAAGATTTCCTTAAAATGGCACTATTTGAAGCCCAAGTAAGTACGGACTGGCAGTCCGCGCGCGCCCCTTCGTGTTCAAATTTGAATGTGTCATAAACAAAATTGACATTAAAACCTTACCACTCTATGTGTAAGGTTAATTTTATTTCTGATAGAATTCACGACATTATCTGTCGAACTAACAAAAGATAAGTACGCTAGGTGGGTTCGTTTATTCAGTTCTGTGCACACATTTTTAACATGGTGCACAGTAACCGTTCGTTTATTCACTTCTGTGCACTTTGTACTGCACAGGATGTGTTCGGAAAATACTCGACTGTGCGCACTGTGCATGCACAACAAGCCCAAGCTCGGACTGTTGGGCACGTAGCGTGCATGTCACTTTTGGAGGTTAAAACAAAAAACAATCATAATTATGGAGAATGAACAGAACGAAGATTATATACTGCATATTCGTCAGATAATGTATAATAATTAATTTCGAATATGCTTTTTGCTTTAATAAGTCTCTTGTCAATGTCTGAAAATATCGAAGTTCTTAATAAATAACTCATATCATCAGCATAGCACAGAATCATAAGGTGTGACATGAGTATTATCCAAATTGTGAGTCAATGAGTGATGAAAATCAAAATGGAACAGTAGATATGTCAAAATACTGCACACAAGTTCAGAGACCGTTCGTTTATTTCCTTTATACACGAAGTGCACAGTTATCACGTGACCGTAACACAGCCCAAGCACAGATCAAGCACACAAAGAATAAACGAACCTACCTCTAGTATATCTCCAGTTTCTGTCATTGCTTGAATTGCTTACAAAAAAGAAAACGTTTGCCTAATAAATGCATTTATTCGAAAATTGAGTATTGACGTGCTTTCTAACAGAAATAAAATAGACCACTAGCATTTTGAAGTTGGGCTAATGGAGTGAACTCCGAAACACTTTTGACTCTATAAAAGTAACAAAATAACCAACGATGTTGGAGTGCACGGATTAAAAAGAGTGAATAGAACTGATATACCGTATACTACAAACGGAGATACTCTAAAGCAAAACATCCCATTCAATATTAAACCACTCGGTATAAACGCTCGCTCCATTCTGCACAATAAAAAAAATCCGGGTAATACCTTAACACTAAATCGTTAACTTGGGATGTTTCCAGTTATCATCAGTAGGGGCATATTTTATTTGATTATAATGATATCTGAGAAGAAAAATTACGTTAGGATTAGTTTTCGAGAAGTTATAGAGTTTTTGCACGATTGGTCTTTTTTATCAAAGGTCGTGCTCGAAACCGTTTTCAGACAGTCATTTTTATTCACTTTATCTGCATAAATTTCTGCAAATAAGAACAAGCAATAGATAAAAATAATATATCAATAGAATCATTAGATGTAGAGTATTTTTATTCGACTGGAAAAATTATATGACAGAAAACAAATAATCGGCAATCAGTCAGGATGAAAAGGAATGAAGTAATAGTAATTTACATTCTATGTGCGGTAGGTTAAATTTTACAACGCGAGGTTCTATATTGAAGTACGACGCGACCTTTATTTATTGCAAAATAATCAACATTTATTGTTTAACAAAGGTACAATAATTGAAGAGATCTGCTGCCTTTTTGTAGGACATTCCTCCTTTACGCACTGCTGCGACTGCTTTGTTCAATTGCTCCTCAGAATAATTTTTGTAGGGCCTAGTGCCCAATTTTCTTTTATAAACACGACCCATACTTGAACAGCAGAAGTATTTGCAGGTTAAGTACTCGTATATGTGAGATAAAGTTACACACGAACATGTTTGTTGTTAAGTTCGAAATCCTAAAAAAATTATCGTGCGTTAAAAGTATTTGAAAAATCACGAACATCATCTCAAATCATCAACCTTTCAAACAAAGAACATGAAATGTACTTATACCTAATAGTTTAGCCTCAAGATATCTTAGCATTTCATTAAAATTAAACCTTAAATAATATTCAGAAATATTTACCTGTTAATACTTCTGATCTCTGTATACACTGCTGGTACGTTTCAACAAGTATTTTCAATTCTTAAAATTTAGTTCGTCAAAATCCTGCATGGGTAGCATTGCCAACATAAAAGTAACAAATTTTATTTTGCAAACTGACGCTGTTAGGCAAAGTTACCTCTTTGAGGCAAAGTAAAACGTCTATGTCTATGGTAAGTATTTTTGCGTGTTTTCAAAATGTAATTACGAAAAAAATATTTGAATTAGCAAAAAAATTATGAGATAAATTTTATTATAAAATGTGTTATTTTTATTGTAAAATAAAGTAAATAGATATTTAAAAAAAACTCTTTCTCACATAATTTCAATTTAAACTACATATCTTCAATTGGAGTCCTCGGAAGTAGGTACAGCTTGAGTACAAGTTAGTCTAGACAACTCTTTAAACGATAAGTAGTAAAAAATTAATGTATGTGTAAGAGATATGGGTCCAAAAAATCACCTTTTCCTATAAATATGGAAACATTAGTTCCATTTCGGTACTCCCTGCATTGTGATAGGTGAGTTCTGAGAATGCGTATTGGGGTTTAATTTCCAGAGTTCTTGTAAACTCGCAAGATAGTTTTATTTATTTACCGATCTTGACCTTTATTTTAAAATATCGACTTTCATTGCATTTGACAGTTATACTCTATTAAATTTTTTCAATATAAGTAAAAAGAGAGCACGGAGTCTCAGTCTCGCAATTATTTACTAACCCTAACATTTTAAAAACTAGGTTATGGGTAATATGGCACAGCACACTTCAATTACCAGGTTTCCCAACAAGACGTTTATATTTTCCTATAAAGTTTAATGGCGGTGTGTACATTGGGAGCAATTAATTTCTTGAGTTTATATCGGTTGATATTATCCATAAATGTTGTGACACAAATTAATTGAAGCCTGTTTTTTTCGTATTTACTTGAATATTGGTTATTTTATTTTATTCATATACATATACCGGGCGTTTTTTAAAATTAGTAAACAAGGCATGTCATTACCATAGTTACAGTGTTACAGAATGACAGCAATGTATTAGAGCGTTTTAGTATTAAGGCCGGAATGTAGCTGTCCACGATTTCGTCGAGAAAAATGAGAGATATATACAGATTTAGTGTGTCGAACAAAGGTAGCAATAGCGAACGCGCTCTAAAAGTGGCATCGTATTTGTATGATATTATATTTATAAGACAAAAGAAATAATCAAACGCGTTATTTATATACTGTATAACATGTTACCTACTAGTGCGACGCATTAATTTTAATAGATTTTGTATTTAAAATGCCCTAAATTAAACATGTAAAAGTAGAATTTTTCTCTTTATTCGGCATTTTTTTAAAACAATACTATGAAAAATTTTGGAAAAATCGATGCGTCGCACTGTAGCATGAATATTAAATATTGTCGTAAAAAAATTTCAATGATCTTACGTTAGTATTAGATTCAATATTATACAAACCGTAGAGCACTGTTTTACCTCTTTCTCATACAGCTACATTCCCGCCTTAAGGTACATTTACAACCAAATTTTATCCCAGCACAATTTTAAGCTGGCTTAAAATTGTAAGTTAGGCATACGTGAATCAACTACCGCATTTACAACCAAAATTTGAAGTCTGCGTACTTCGGACCCGAATTGCACTTCAACTCAATGTTTGCAAGCTGCTAGCTTTCACTTCAAGTCGAGAGTGAATTCGCAAGCACATTGCGATTATGGGAGGCGCTGCAGTTTGTAAACAAAACATAGATTTTGAATTGGACATATGGGTAAGAAGAACGGTACTGACTTCTGAATTACTTACATTAATTTTATTTGTAATTGAAACCGTAATTTAAGTATTTGATATTATGTTGAACACAAGAAGCAAGACAAATTGTTTCTTACCAAACGTCAAATTTGCGATATGACAGATACTTATTTTACCAAAGAAAATAACATTTCATGATGTTACAACAAATGACATGTCGTATTTTCGCTTTACCAGCGAACTGGTTGTAAACGATATAAATTTTAAGTCGACACAATTTCCACTTCAAGTCAAAATTACGCAGAGTCTAAATTGGTTGTAAATGTACCTTTAGTTAACTCAAAAAAATCGATCGGTTATTTCGCAGATCCGAGCTTTGTTGACAATATATTAAAATTTGAAGTTAATTATTAACATCAAAACAATATTCACAAAAAACAGTTTGGGTATTTGTATCGCTGATTTACTAAACTAAAATCAAATAATATTTTGAGCACAATATTCCATACAGGTAATAGAGGATTAAACTAAAACCAAATAATATTTTGAACAAAATATTCCATACAGGTAATAGAGGATTAAATTAAACCTGTTGAAACCTTGTTTGCGTTAAATTAGGATCCGATGTTTGCAAGCTCAGTTTACCGCGGATTGTTGCAGTGCATGCGTCAATGTTTACAAGATCAAATCAATAATTTTGTGTATATATTTTGATGTATTCATATGCAGAAATGTCTATAAATTGCGTATAATTTAACTTTTTAATGCGTCGTCAGAGTATCACAGGTTAGCATTTTTATTTATACGAGTATTATAAAATATTGACGCATCTTAAGTTAGCAGGATCTACATTAAAGGACTTCTATCACAGTAAAAAAGTATTTAACAAATTACTCCCAACCTATTATTCCTATAAATGTAAAAAAATCTGACTGGACATCACATGACTTCCTTGTACGCCTATTAAACTGTTCATACTTTTCTTAATAACTAAAATGGAGAATAATATAAAAAATCTGACGTGGCCACCACAAGATCTCCCGCCATACCTACTTTATTCTTTTAACTTATTATACAAATATATTAATATATAAGTACTACTACTACTGCTACTATACTCACAAATATATTTTAGTCATTTTATTTAAAATGATATAAAGCATATATTACTATTGTCACTGTCATGTCATAATCATTTAAATTTTACGTAGTAACAAATGTTAATCGATCATGGACTACAAGATACCGAAATACTAAATTATAAATATACAATTTAATTATTCTTAAATGATACCAGATACAAAAATATTTATAAAATACCGATTGTAGGTAATAATCACATAAACTTCCATTTAAAATTAAAAAAATTGTCTTAAATTAAATATTTATCGAAATATTTGAAAAAAGTACTACTTCCGGTTTGTAGATTGAAACCAAAAATAGGAGGTGCACAACTAGATGCTATAACAGTCTTAAATACAAAATTTGAACTTTCTACATCTAAATCTAACCGTATTATTTGAGTTATGCGACATACATACGTCCGTCCGTACGTCCGTACGTACAGACGTCACGACGAAACAAGTCATAATGAATTCAGAACAGGTCAAAACGAATATTTCCATCAAAATCTGAAAACCGAAATTTTTCGCGATTGCAATACTTCCTTTTTACTCCGTACAAGGAAGTAAAAAACAAAAATAATATTCTTACAACAATAAATACAAATCGTCGGTTTGCAAGAATAATGACACAACTCAAAATTGGACCTTATGGAGATAGCAGCGAAAATTAACTTGAAAAGTGGCTTATTTTGTGCTGTAAAAGTTTCATTTCTATAATTATTATATTTGCCGCTAGAAAGAGTACTTATGACGTTGTTCTAATTTGACGAATTTGATTGCAAGGTTTTCAGCAAGACATATTTCGTGTAGTGTCAGTCACACTTAACCTTTATAAAAGAATAATTTAAACCAACATTTTGTCAAAAATCGCTTACAGCAATTGTTGTTGCAAATATGACGTAATAGATTTTCAGTATTTTGCCGCCAGAGAGGAATAGCGAATATAATAACATGTAGAGTTGCTACAAGTTACAGAATAGAGGCCTAGATATACACTCGCCACATAAGGCAACTTAAATTGACCCTTTAATTGTTTGGAGCAATCAATAAACGACATTATCTATCTACCTAATTTAACTATTTGCGCCTGTAGGCTTACTATTTGTCATAGTTTGATGCTGCGTGAGTCAACGCTACTCTCATATCCGTTCTATGCTACAGTACGAGCTGATTACCAAACAGCGCCGAAGGCCCGAAGTGACGGAGCGGAATGTGCTGACTGGAGTGCGGTGTTGGTTAGAGATAGCATCGAACTGCGTTGTACAACCCTGTTGCTTGCGGTGAACTTAAATACGTGTAAAGGGCTTTTATCACAGTAAAAAAAAGTATTTAACAAATTACTCCCAACCTATTAATCCTATAAATCTAAAAAAAATACCGTATAAAGACAAATGCAGTAAAAAACTAGCTGCAATGTATTATTATTATTTATAAACAATTAAATAATAATAATTTTGAGAAAAACTCTTCGTAACCCTAATTGCGTTGAAAATTTAAATGTTTGTATCACATTATTATATAAAATTTTCAAATAGTAGTCGAGTAATTTGTTAAATAAATTTAAAAATTGCACGCGCGCTAGACAATCAAATTGAGTATTTTCTAAACAAGAATAGAGCGAAACATAACAATTAGATAAATAGAGACAACATGTGCTCATAAAACATAGGCTGTCAGCGCATGTACCTGAACTATAACGGGTATTTGTGAGCTAGCAGCGGTGAGCGATAAAACCCCCTTAAAGATACAAAATAGTTTGCGTTGAAATTATACGGAGGACAAATGTAAATTTTTAATGTATAATGTTATTTTATTAAAATTGATTGTATATTTCAGCGTTTCTCAACATGCGGGGCGTGGAAAAATACAAAAATTGATAGAAAATATTTTTATTGAATCAATAAAAAACAAAAATAATATTCTTACAACAATAAATACAAATCGTCGGTTTGCAAGAATAATGACAACTCAAAAATGGACCTTACGGAGATAGCAGCGAAAATTAACTTGAAAAGTGGCTTATTTTGTGCTGGAAAAGTTTCATTTCTATAATTATTATATTTGCAGCTAGAAAGCACTTATGTCGTTGTTCTAATTTGACGAATTTGATTGCAGGGTTTTTAGTAAGACTGACACATTTCGTGTTGTGTCAGTTTTTCATACAAAATCATGTAGTTTATGATCTGTGTTTTATAGAAATTTTAAAAAAAATCGTTAATGCTTCTCTCAATAATATTTTACGAAATAATATAGTATTTAAAATTGAAACATCTTTTAACTATTAATTGCATTTCTGTTCAGCTTTTATTTTAAAACTTATTATGTTATTATTTCAGCGACAGGAAGGGCTTCGCCCTGCCTGCCCCCCTGGCTACGGCCCTGTGGTTGTATTTCCTGCTACCTACAAATTGTATTTGCAGACCTTTCCGGAGCGTTCAGAATTAGGATATTGCATTACTAAGAGATGGCGCTGTAATTCATTTAACAAAGGTGCACTTACCTACCTTCTACCTACTTGATTCTTAATAACCTTAATACAATATTATAAAATAATAGTTTTATTATGAATTAGGATATTGCATTACTAAGAGATGGCGCTGTAACTCATTTAACAAAGGTGCACTTATCTACCTACTACCTACTTAATTCTTAGTAACCTTAATACAATATTATAAAATTATAGTTTTATTAGGTTTGTAACTTGAAGCAAAATCACAAAATAAGCGCTTGGCGTCCATCGTTCATTTGTTTTAGTACTTTCGCTTCTATAGGTTCGCAGTCGTAATAATAAAATCTCAAGAAGCCACATGGGGAGGTGTCGGGCCGGGCCTAAGCCGAATCCTATCATTTGACAGGTTCGGCCCGACCTAAGCCCGCGGTATGTTGTAGTAGTGATCAGACGAGACGAGACTTTCCCGAATCTCGTCTCGTATTGTCTCGAAATTTCTCGTCTCGCCGGAACGAGACTGATTTTTTCAAAAAAAGTTCGAGACAAGATTACAATGTCGTAATTCTCGAATCTCGACATTTTCGTCAAGATTTCTCAAATTTTTAAAATTATTTACTCAATTCAACAATTTGCTAATATCGAAATTTGTACATTTTTTTCCACCAATTCGCTTATTTTGCGTGTTTTAGGGGCATTTTTATTTGTTGTCAACCTCAACATAGATCTATCATCTTACTGGCATTAACCTTGTAAAATTATTAGATTAAATTGCCCGCACCCCGCAGCTTATGTAGTAAACTTATCAATTTTAGAAAATAATGCAATTATTATTAATAAACGTGTCAATAAAACAAATAGTTATTTGTTTAACTAGGCAAAAAATTACTGCCGCGGCTAGAGTTTCCTAGACGAGGCGCAGCCCTATTATTATGGACAAAAGTTAGGTATTTCTGACCGGCCAGTACCTACTTTTCGTCCCTAGGGAGGAAAAGTCAATTGGAATCCCACATAATGCAGGAGAAAAAGTACTTTTCCTCTGTAGGTAGGAAAGGTGCTGACTGGTTAGATATACCTCATTTTCGTCCCTAATAATAGGAACGAAAGGTGGCGTTTTAGATGCAGGTATTGAAAAAATAATTTAATTGTCTAGGCACAGACTGTCAGCTGTCAAAAAATAGCACTTTTAATGCCAATCGCCAAAAAATGTTTTTTTGTAAAAATAGTCGAGAAATCGAGACCAGATAACAATAATCAAGACGAGAAATAATCGAGATGAGGTAAAAAAATTCACATTCGAGACGAGACGAGAAGTGAAAAATCTCGTCTCGACGCATCACTATGTTGTAGGGCCGTAAGCCCGTTGCATATTGAACCCGGCCCGGCCCAAGCCCGTCATTATAATGACGTAGTAGGCCCGGACCGGACCAACGGCCCAGGCCCGTCAAGCAGTAAACCTGGCCCGGCCCGAAGCTCGACAATGTTTATAGAAATTTGGCCCGGGTCCGGCCCACGGGCCGGGTCGAGTCGTGCAGTGCTTTACACGTTCTCAATTTTTTACGATCGCTATTACCTCCCTTTTAGGCGGAAGGTAAAAATTTAAAATCTGTCTGTCCTTTTAAAAGGACATTAGGTCTATCTGGATAAAAGCGTTTTGCATCTTAGTGCATAAATGATTTTCAATTCAAATGAACACTCGTGTGCTGTATAGAAAAGAAATAGTTTTGAAAGTTTCATGTGCCATATATCCATCAATATACTTATTACAAATTTCTAAGTTAAAATTGCATCTCCAAGAATTAACTTTGACTTCTAAAATCTATAAAGTTAGATGTTCTGGAAATACTTCATTTTCGATATTAAACTTTAAATGAAATAAGTTGCAGCTAATATATTAATATCCTGCACATGATTAAGGCAGGGAAGAGAAATTGTGTGAGAAATATGACGCTATAAATTTTTTTCATAAATTATTACATTATTAACTTGAGAATCAGAGGTAACGTCTAAGGGCTGGTTTATAATGGATGTAATCGGTTACTTCTTCTGTATTCTGTAAGATGTGTGATGTGAATGAGAAGTGTGTGGTTCATAGTTATTTCAGTAATCTGTTAACTTGACGACATAACCTTTCTTATAACTGTCAGAAATGGATCCGTTTACATAGTTGGATCTGCAATGTTTATGACAATCAATATTGTTGCGATATAGTATAAAATGTAAACAAACATCAACAAAGAACAATAGTTATTTGTCCAACTAGAGAGGAAAGCGCTTCTTTTTCCCACTCGAGCTCGAAGTTTGGATCACGAGCGAAGCGAATGAGACAATCGAGCAAGAGTGGAAAAAGAGCTTTCCTCTCGTGTTAGACACAACATTTTTTTCACGACATATTTCAAAACATTGTAAATGTAGAAGAAACATATAACTAGAAGTTAGGTTATAACTGCCATCTGTCAGAATGACGTTTGAAAACAACGAAATGCAGCCAATATGCCAAATTAAATTTAAGTTGTAAAATCGTGAAATAGTAGAAAAAGATAGTATAAAACATAATAATTGTAAAATAATAGTTTACAGTATATCACTATAAAATCAGAATTTTCAATAAAATAATAAATTTACTTACAATTTTTAAAATATTTCATCGTAAAATAACACTGGTGGTAACACTGCTTACTTTCCTCTCTAGAGAGGGAAAACCTACTTTCCTCACTATTTTGCGAGAAGAAAATTGTGTTTTCTCCGCATGTCGTGAAAAAATAGATTTGCTTGTTAATTGGTGGCAAATGAGTGAAGAGTAAAGTATGTAATAGAGTGGCTTTATACTGAGTATGGCTGACTACAGTAAAATTGTATTTGAATAAAATAATATGTTTGGGAATACATGAAGGGTTTAAAAGTTAGATAGGTACTGAACTAATTTTTAGATATCATACTGTCAAGTCCTGTTCAGACGAGGAAAGTTTTTACTAAAAAGTTTCTTGAAAGTAAAACGAGCTGTCATAAAAGAAACTGTCAATACCTACCGGTCATACGAGGAAACCATGGCGAAAACTAAATATTTCTTTAAAATATATTAAAACTAGTGATCGTAAATATATTTAATAAAAATAAATACATTTCCCGTACGAACAGTATTGACAGTTTTATTTTATGACAGCGCCTAACAGTTATTTTACTTTCAAGAATTTTTTTAGTAAAAACTTTCCTCGTATGAACAGGGCATTACAGATAAATAAATTAATTCCACATTTTTTTAGTATGAAACCATGGCAACTTGTTTGCAATATAGAGCCTATGGCCACACTTTTATATATAGATACTCTAGGAAGTTTTCTTAAAAGTTGGCGAACCTGACTATTACAGTATAGGTAAACGTCAAATCTAGTGTGATTATGAACCGTAACATAGAAATAGCTATAGCTCATGTTAACAAAACATCCATTATAAACCAGCCTTAAATATTAGAATATTTATAACTAGGAATTTCAATGAAGATAAAATTATCTCCTAGAATTTTAAATAAGCGAATTTTTATGATTAAGAAATTTATACACAAAAAAACATAAAAATAAAATTCATATCAAGAATCCAGTGGGCACAGAATAGTTATTTTTGTATGAAGTTCGCGAAGTAGATATTTTTTGTGCGTAAGAATGTCACTTATTCGAAGGCACTAAAACATTTCGTGCTCGAAATGCAAAAAATATTTTTATTTGAAATTCTAATGAAAATTTGTTAAATTCAATAAAATTTAAATAACATTCAATAGGTAACTGTGATAAAACGTTTGTCAAAACCGTTAAAATAGCTATTTATGTAACAAGTAAGGAAACGAAGGTTGTTACCTTACGTATGTAAAATTTGCAGCACGAGGCGCAGCCGAGTTCTGTAAACACATAAGTAAGGTAGCTGCTGATATTCCTTACGTGTTGCATACAATATTTTTTCTACTTTCGTTCAAATAAAAGCAATTTTTTGAAATTATGAAATTTTGACATTTAACGACATTTATAAACTTTGACATAAAACAAAAATATTCAAATTAGGTTATCTACAAACGACATTTTTATTCGAGTTTTTTTCAATCTAAATATGCAACTGCAAGTCAAAACCATTTTATATTGAAGTTTCTTTACAATGTGGTCTACCATAGGTACTTTAAATAAATTTAGTTTTATATGTGTATATTTTATTAAATAAAAAGGAGTAAAATAAAGACCATTGCGTGAAATAATGAAGATCATTACCTAACGCAAATTAGTGAAATAAAGTATCTATAACCTAACGAAAGTAGAAAAAAATATTTTTTTTACTTTTGTTAGGTGACATATACTTTATTTCACTAATTTGCGTTAGGTTATGAACTTCATTATTTCACGCAATGGTCTTTATTTTACTGTTAATAAGAAAACATATATAAAACTATATTTATTAAATAAATTATATACCTACCACTTTGTAAATTTCAATATAAAATGATTGACTTGCAATTGCATATTTAATACAGTTTAAATTTTAAAAAATCAAAATAAAAAATCTTATGAGGCCAGCATAAGACCTCCCGTTATACTTACTTTATTCTTTTTACTTATTATACAAAAATATATTAATATATAGGTACCTACTACTACTACTACTACTACTACTACTACTACTACTCACAAATATATTTTAGTCATTTTATTTATTTATTTTATTATTATTAACTGCAGAAGAAGATATAAACGATATTTTACTAATGTCACTGTCACTGTCATGTCATAATCATTTAAATTTTACGTAAGTATAGTAACAAATGATAAACGGTCATGGACTACAAGATACCGAAATACTAAATTATTAGTATATATTACTTTAATTTATTCTTAAATGATACCAGATACAGAAAAGTACCGATTGTACGTAATAATCACATAATCTTCATTTAAAATAGAAAAATTTGTCTTAAATCAATTATTTATCGAAATATTGTAAAAAAGTATTACTTCTGGTTTGTAGATTGGGTTATAAAGATACCCTTAAGGTTAAACATTAGGTGTGGAAATTAACCATCTAAAATCTAGATCTAGACCGTTAGTCTGATCCTCATGAAATTTTGCATGAGAGTCAGAACAGTCTCTTTTCAATATTAAGTATAGTTCAATTTTTTTTATTATTATCACTATAATTATTATGACTCCGGTAATAGTTTTCTTTAAATACTTTAGACCTAGAAATCTGTGATCAAGCCGTGTCCACTAATTTTTAGAGACACTCTGTATACCTACAACTACCACAGTAGTGAGTGAGACTAGCTCTGAAGTTAAAATCTGAAGTTTAAATCAAATACAAACTGTAAATGAGTTTTCTTCCGCTGATCAAATTGTCGCTGCAGTTGTTAAATAACTGCATTTTAATCCTTTTTTCTCGTTTCTCATTTCCACTTGGCAGCATCGCGGTCGGAAGTTAATTTCGTTTAAAAATCCGTTGGCAACATTTTAATCAATTTCAAATTAGCAGGAAACGGAAGTTGTTTCTGACGTCTTGCAGAAAACAGCTGAAGATTCAACAGACTTCGACACAAGATGCAGTCTTTGAGGTTAACTACCACAAAGAGATCTGTAACGAGTTTCCCGCCTTAAAACTAACGATACAAAGAATCATGTTAATTAAGTTTACCAGAAATGTTTCAACGTTCTCATAAGCGTAACAGAGTAAATTAGTTTTCTTTGTACTTTGATTAATAAATTATTTTATAAATATTAACCTTTAACTACCCGCGCTCTAAAATCTCGCGTAACTATCCGCGCGGTGTATTTTATACACCACATCTATGAATGTGAGATTGAGTGCATAAATCAATGTATAATGATAAGAAAATATGTTGCCTTGATTTTTCATGCTTTTTTATTGAAATATAACAAATGCTGGATTAAAAAGACAAACTCTTCAACAAAGAAAGCATTCAAGAAAAAATAATAAAAACTCAACCTGTAACTACCCGCGTCGGTGTATAAAATACACCATTTCTACTATAAAAATCTGACGTGACCATCACACAACCTTCCGCCATATCTAGACTTTAAACAGAAATGTATACGTACAATCCGGTGCCCATTTAAAATATACAAACAAAAAATCTGGCGTGGACACCACATGACTTCCTTGTACGCCTTATTTGTTCATACTTTTCTTAATAACTAAAATGTAGAATAATATAAAAAACTTATTATACTAGTATACTCACAAATATATTTTAGTCATTTTATTTAAACTGCAGAAAAAGATATAAAGCATATTTTACTATTGTCACTGTCATGTCATAATCATTTAAATTTTACGTAGTAACAAATGTTAAACGATCATGGAGTACAAGATCCCGAAATACTAAATTGTAAGTATATACTTTAATTATTCTTAAATGATAAAAGATACAGAAAAAGTTATAAAATACCGATTGTAGATAATAATCACATAATCTTTCATTTAAAATAAAAAAAATTGTCTAAAATTAATTATTTATCAAAATATTTTTTAAAAGTACTACTTCCGGTTTATAGATTGAAACCAAAAATAGGAGGTGCACAACTAGATGCTATAACAGTCCTAAATACAAAATTTCTACGTCTAACCGTATTTGAGTTATGCGACATACATACGTCCGTACATACGTACATACGTACGTACAGACGTCACGACGAAACTAGTCATAATGGATTCAGAAAAGGTCAAAACGGATATTTCCATCAAAATCTGAAAACCGAAATTTTTCGGGATTACAATACTTCCTTATTACTCCGTACAAGGAAGTAAAAATCTAAAATATTGAAACACAGAAATTTGCATATCATCTGAATAAAAAGATTCATTCACAGGAAAACTCTTCTGTGCTGAAGCCATTCTCCGTTCAATTACTACATTTAATATCTTACTTATGACATATAGCACTAGTATGTCAACTTGTCATACCCATCTCACTTGTCAATATTTTTTACACAGAAACAAAATTCAGTCGAACATGGATTAGAAGATTTCAACGTTTTATTTGATAAATTTATTTTTTTAATTTTACTGCAGTTCTTTGATGCTACCAGATAAAGACAATTATTTATAACGTATGATGCAAATAACTTTGCCTCTAATTCTTATTACAAATAAATACTATATTTATCCAAATTTATATAAATTTTTGATAATTAATCTTTTCAATCTTCAAAAAATATCACTTCCAATGAAGATATTTGTACCAAAATCTAATGGGTTCTTTCAATTTATATACAAATGTTAAATACCAAATATCAAAATTTTTTGGTAATTCGTATTTGAGTTATCCGACTGACAGAAATCCGGCCCTGACCACATAGCTACACACATACACACATACACACATACACACATACACACACACATACATACAGACATCAACGTGAAACTATCAAAAATGAATTGTAAGGACCCTAATTCGTGCTCATCCACTAAAAACTCACTACCCGATTTTTTGCATGATTCCAATACCTTCCTTTACAGGCAAGCGGAAGGTAAAAAGCGGTAAAAAAAACCCCGATGGGGTATTCCCCACTCATGCCCCTCGATGTATTTTTACTTTGTCCCTAAAATTAACAAAATGTTCATAAATCGACAAACACTAATTTTATGGGCAAATAAAAGCCCCTAAATTGCATACACCAGACTGTAGTGCACTAAAGAAATTGTAAATAAAACCAACTAAATTACCAGCCACCAAAGCGCAACTTTCTGAGCACCTAGTAAACATATCGGTCGTAAGTTACATAGAGGGGCATGAGTGGGGGAGACCGGGAGCGGTTTTTACCACTTTTTTTGTAGAAATGGTGTATTTTATACACCGGCTCGGGTAGTTAAAGGTTAAATAATGAACTACTTAGCGCTACAAAATCATAGTAAACACATTTCAAAAAATAATATGCACACTTTTTTATAGAAAATTATCCTTTACAGGCTTGGTAAAGAAATAACTTTGTTTAGCTATATAGCTGAAAAATTGAGCTTTTAGTTAGATTTGTTAAATATTATTAGTCCGGCGATTACAGGACAAATTTCATATCAACTATATGCATTTTGTGATTAAAGTGTGAAAATTGGCTTAAATGTTAACAAAACTATTAACTTTCATATAAGAAGTGATGCCAAAGTGGTAAGTATCTACTATTTAAAAAAATATCCGCCATTTTTAATTTTCTTTATTTATTTCGTGTGGTTAATATTACGGGAAAAATTGTTTATACAAAATTGTACTACTACTACTACTACTCACATATATTTTTTAGTCATTTTATTTAAACTGGAGAAGAAGATATAAACGATATTTTAATGTCACTGTCACTGTCACTGTTGTGTCATAATCATTTAAATTTTACGTATAGTATAGTAACAAAAAATGTTAAACGGTCATGGACTACAAGATACCGAAATACTAAATTATAAGTATATACTTTAATAATTATTCTTAAATGATACCAAATACAAAAAAAATATATAAAATACTGATTGTAGGTAATAATCATATAATCTTTCATATAAAATAGAAAAATTTGTCTAAAATTAATTATTTATCGAAATATTTTTAAAAAGTACTACTTCTGAAAAATTGTTATAAAAAATTGTAGAACATAAAATTTGCTATAAAACGGTATGTCCATTTTTACCTCTCTACGTAAATTAATTAATTAATTAATTAATTAACTGTAACAGACCGTGGTGACAGATAAACAGATGTCTGTTACTGACACCATATTTAAAGATTTATATAATATTAATTGGAACTGTGTTCATTTCTTCTCATTTTCTTATTTAGCACCTACGTCTTATAATGCTATTTCAGACAAATTGAAGTCTCTGTCGTTAAATTCATTTAAAGGTCATATAAAATCGGAAACTTTTGAGTAATATACTTTAATATTTAAGGCAATTGAAAACTATTTTACCAGTATCTCTGTAATAATGTATTTGACATACTCGTATACTATATTATAGTTTAAGTTTTTCATCATCGTTATTTCTAATTATTGTAAAAATTTCAAATTCTATATTATGTAATGGTTGGGTGGAAGAGCAGCCTTGGCTGAACCCCGCCTTTGACGTATGTCAATCAAGTTTATATTTATTTATTTATTTATGTATCTGCGGCTATTATTATCTCAAATTATACTCAACATAAAATTATAATATTTTGCATTATACATTTCTTCATCTTAATGAAGAGCTGAAAATATTTTGGTAAAAATCTGCCAACCGGAAATGGTATTTTCTTGAAGCATTCTAAAAAAATTTCAAAAAATATAGGACATACGGTTACAATATTATTTGTCATACGATATGACTCAGTATTAACAGGACATAATATAATAAAGTAAATATGTTATCTACAAAGAGCTAATTTGATTTTAATACTAAAAATAGATCAAAATATGGTATAAAATTTTTGCATATTTCAATATTTTTTTCATATTTTCAAATTTTGAACATATATTTATTATAAATGCATATAACTGCCTATTTCGTACCTTTTAACCCAAAATTTGAATTTTAAAAAAATTTTAAAGGCTATAGCCGGGTAAGATGGTCAAATCGGCCCCCAAAGGAAATCGATCGGGAATATGATTTCTATCATTTGTACCCAAAATTGGATTTTTTGGTAAAAATGTTAACCCCCAGACCCCCCACCTCCCGTAGAAATAGCCAAAAACGTGTTTTTTACAATTAATTCTATATCTTTTTTTCTATTGAGACTACGCGTTTGAAAAAAAAATTTTCCTGATATTTATCAACCATTCTTTTCGATAAAAATTGTTTTGACATTTTTGGCGCCATATTTGAATTTATAAAAATTTATAAAAATTAAAAAAGTGGAAAAACACTTATTTCACTACGTTAATATAGAGGTGACGGCATGAAAAAAATCTCAAAAATTCCTCTTCGAGAGAGGAATAATTGGTATTTTTTTCAGATTTTTCCGATTGGTGCAACCTTTCGAAAAAAATTAAAAACCGTATTTTGTGTTCCAAATATAGGTTTTTCTTCTCAAATGACAATAGAAATCCATTGAAAAAATCTCAATAATTCGTCTTTCCTCATCGAGAGAGGAATAATTGTCATTTTTTCAATGGATTTCTATTGTCATTTGGGAAGAAAAACCTATATTTGGAACACAAAATACGGTTTTTAATTTTTTTCGAAAGGTTGCACCAATCGGAAAAATCTGAAAAAAATACCAAGATTTTTTTCATGCCGTCACCTCTATATTAACATAGTAAAATAAGTGTTTTTCCACTTTTTTAATTTTTATAAATTTTTATAAATTCAAATATGGCGCCAAAAATGTCAAAACAATTTTTATCGAAAAGAATGGTTGATAAATTTCAGGAAAATTTTTTTTTCAAACGCGTAGTCTCAATAGAAAAAAAGATATAGAATTAATTGTAAAAAACACGTTTTTGGCTCTTTCTACGGGGGGTGGGGAGTCTGGGGGTTAACATTTTTACCAAAAAATCCAATTTTGGGTACAAATGATAGAAATCATATTCCCGGTCGATTTCCTTTGGGGGCCGATTTGACCATCTTACCCGGTTACAGCCTTTATAAAATTTGTAATCGCTCTGATACCATTTACATTTTAAAGGTAGGTAGGCACACAAGTCGTATTTCAGAAGTTATACGTTGTTTCGTTTATTTTATATTATGATATTCTTGTATATTGGTCATAAAATGTAGTTTTTCCTGATTTATAAAAATAAATTATTAGTAAAAATGAATAAAATTATGTTGCATATCTGCATATATTTGTAAAATATTGCATAAATGTTTAATTTTGTGCATATATTGAGAGCATATTTTGGTCTTATGCATGCATGCATATTGCATGCATATTTTGATCATATTTGCCTGCATAATCCGCACTCTAGTTATGTATCATTCATATCTGTGTTTAGGACTAGTAATAACAACAAATAATAATTTTGTTGATTTTTTATACGTAGTGTACATTATTTTGTATTATGTTTAATGATAATAAATTGAATCTTGATAGTTGAAATTTTGATTGTGAAAGGTCGAAAATATAGGTACTAATGAAAAGTTACATTTGTGCTGAGGAAGGCTAAAAACGTAGTAGAAACGTCGACTTTATGAATAAATAACAAAAACTTTTGTGACTGGTGTACCCATTATTTCGACCTTCCAACATTTAATGATAATAAATTAATAAACGAAATTTAAACTGTATAATAGAATTTCAATTTCAACTCATTCTACTCGTAATAACTTTAACCTTCATAGAGGTACTTATTTTAGCTTAGTTAAATTTTTTACTATCATTTTTCATTAATAACCATTGTTTTTATTCTGAAAAAATGTTTGCTATTTCCTACTATTTTGAAATGCCAACAGCTGAAAGTAGCCTTTTACTGACTGAGGCTAAACTGAAATGCGCAAAAATACTTTCAACTAGAAGTATACATCACATTAGTTTAATAATTATTGATTAATTAATTTTTATTAGCATTCAACAGAAATATTGTTATTTTTCATTTTTTCATATATATGTATATGAAATCTAAAATTATGAATGTAGAAAAACAATACAACAAATAATAATATACACAAACTTGACATTTACACAAAATTTTATTTATTTATTTATGTAAATACTGCCCAACAGGCAATAGCTCAATAGAGGACAGGAAAGCAGTAAAAAAAAAATACATAGAAATATAAAATTATTACACACTAACAAGAGTAGGTAAATACAAACAATAAACAGCAAATACAATTAATGAATATTTAAAATTTTGAACATTATTTTTCGGTGTGTATTGAGCTACATCAACATTTGCAAACTTGGTCTGATATACAGGGTGATTGTTGTAAATCCGGCACTAGGAATATTTCGTTTATTTGAAGAGATACAGAAAATGTTTATAAGCAAAGTTAAATTAGACAAAAGGAATCACGCAAGATGGTCACAATAATAACTTTGTGTTTCACCGGAAATGGGTACAACTTATAATCTAGCGTAGGTAATCGGTAATGTCATATTTTTTTTAGAATGAACATAAAATAAGCTTTACAAAGATACCATAATATCATAGTTTTACTGTAGCCATTTCAAAATGGCGGAGAATTTTCTTCAAAATATTTCTAATAAAAATCCATTAAAAATAAAACATGGCAAACTATGAAAATCCATTTTTACTTATTTGAAAACAAAAGAAATGTTTTGCGCTGTCATTTAAGGGTCTCGTCTCCGTAACAAAATATTGCGTGTTTAGAGGTGTAGCAGTTTCTGCTTTGCTCATTGCATATTAAAAATTTGAAGGAAAAACAGGTACTAGATTTTTGTGAAAGAATTAATCTAGAATTATACCCAGTTAGAATTCTGAAAAAATCTTTGAAATCCATACACAAAATTAATGAAAAAGTGTGTTTTAAGCAATTTTTTACATGCTTTTTCTTATTATTAAGAGATTTATTAGAAAATGTAATACGGCATAATCCTAGTTGCACTCTTCGTCTGTATATAAATTTACGCCATTTAGCTTTATCTATAAAACTTCGTGAGCATTGTAGAAATTGCTAGACTGCTTTTCCGTATTATTAGCAAGCGTTTCTATGCATTAACATAGGACAAACGCGGCGTAGAGCTACGTGGAGTCGATACTCTTAATGTACAATGTACCTAGAAGTAATTAATTAAGTTTTGTGGAAACTTTATTATCGTTGTTTGCATTGTTATATTTTTAATGGATTTTTATTAGAAAATAGTTCGAAGAAAATTCGCCGCCATTTTGAAATGGCTAGAGTAAAACTATGATATTATCGATGTAAAGCTTATTTTATGTACATTCAAAAAAAATACCGATTCCCTATGCTAGATTAAAAATTTTCGGTGAAACCGGAAGTGACCCAAAGTTTTTATTGGAGCCATCTCACGAGCAGTGTTGTAATAAATAACAATATTTTTATCTAAATAAAGATAAAGATAACCTACTTTTTATTAATCTAGATAAGATAATAGATAACCATTGGAAAAATTATCTAGATAAAAGATAAATACCTAATTATTATCATATAATACCATTAGTGACTATGATTTTGCCGGCAATTTTTGCCGTCTGGTCACGACTGCTTATTTTCTAAAGCAACAAGCAGGAGTGACCAGACGGCAAAAATTACCAAAAAGTCATAGTCACGTATGGTATTCGGCTTGACAATTTCTCGAATTATTTTATTTATTCCAAAAAAAGTAATGTATTTTTAAAACAATCATTTTTTACTATTTTTTTTGACAAAAAATATTTTCTTAGCACTGTCACGAACAAAACAATGGAAGGAATCGACTATTTAAACAAAATTAATAAATATGCAATAATAAGGCCATAATTTGTAATTATAAAATGCATAAATTAATTCTTATTTTCTTTAATTGTCGCAGCAATGTATTGTATGAATTTTTCGATCAAATAATGCTTCGTAATTACTTTTTATTTTGAGCAATTTAATAATACATTTTTTTTAAATAAATCGTTTAACTTAAAGACTCCTTTATTTGTATTTTGTAAATTCGTCCAGCAGAATAGGATCCTTTCTCCATTGAGCTATCCGCGCCTTTTTGGCGTTACCGCCGTATTACTACAGAGCGTCCCGTAGTGATAATCGTCCGACCGACCATTATACGTAAGAAGATTACACAACCGCCAACCGCCACTAGGCGAGGAAGCGGAAGCAAAGAGCGTCATACGATTTAACCACAACATTTTAAATCATAACCACCTTTTTTTACTGTGTAGTATTAGTCACAGATAAAAATAGTATTACTGAGTTGTTGCTATGTTAGTGATACAGTGGAAGTTGTACAGTTTACAAGGGTTCCAAGTGCAAGTCTTCATTCAGTTTTTAACTGACATTTATTTCATTTTGACTTCCAATTTGTCTACAATAAGGTAACATATCAAATCAAACATAACATGACAATATTTTAACTGTAGTAATTTTTTAAGTCTGTGAATCATGGCATCATCAGAAGCAGGACCTTCAACCTCTTTTACAAACAGTGCTGCTGGAATTGTAGTAACAGGATCAGGAATCGTCACAACTAGAGACGTGACTGTTCATTATCACAGTTCATCAGGATCTGCAGTAGACGAGTTTCCATTGCCTAGGCTGATAGACACATTCCATGGACGTGAAGATGAAATGCGTGACTTGGACGAGGCGTTCTTCTCTCAACAGAAGAACAAAGTAGTGATTTGTGGCCTCGGCGGCTTCGGCAAATCAGAACTGTCTAAACAGTTCGGACACCAATGTCGAGTCAATGGAAAAGTTCAAAGTGTTGTGTGGATTGAATCAGAAAACCCAAACAAACTTAAAAAATCATTTAAAAAGTTAAAACCTATTTATGAACAATATGCTGATAAACAATTACTTATGATTTTCGACAACTGTGTCAACCAACAAAGTATAGCAAATTTTGAACCAAGTGGAAATCAGAATCACTGCGTATTAATAACGAGTCAATATAAGCTATGGAAAAGTGACGTGAAAATCATAGAACTAGAATCACTGTCTTCTACTTCAGCAATGGAAGTGTTCAGGTCTGTGTTAGGTGCCAAGTACAGAGTTGAAGATGAACGTTTATATGAAACTCTGGCTCGTTCTGTTAGTTTCATTCCTTTAGGACTTCAAGTTGTTGCCTCCTATGTGGAACAAGGAGATGATCATTTCAATTTAACAGAATACGTGAACGAAATTCAAAAAGCCGAACCTCATATTATCAATGAACAAATAACAGATTGTGCTGGTAATAGTTATAAGAAAACAATATATGGTGCAATGATAACATCGATAGATAAAATTAAAAATAAGCCAGATCAAAAACCTAAGATACGAGAACTTGCACACGATGTGTTATGTTTCAGTGCGTATTTACCTCCTGATTGTATACTGACTGAAGATTTATTATATTTAGTCAACAGGAAAAGAAATGATAACAAGAATAATGAATTAAATTTGGCAATAAATTTCTTATCAAATTATTCATTTTTGCGGAAACATGGTCGGTTTAAAGATATGTTTCATCAACACAGGACCACGCAGGCATTTGTGCGCTATTATATAAGTGAATTTGAACTTCAGTCTGTATATTATAAAGTGTGTCTAGATTTGCACTTAAAGGAACGAAACTTCTACTCATCAACTATTTTTAGTCACGCTGATTCCAACGTAACAATAGTACATGACTTTTATAAACACAATTATAGGCATGAAAATATCGGTATATTTCTTCGAGAGCTTATAAAGGGTGAATACATCGGATGTATTAAAACAATTTTTAAAAACCCAGATGAACAAACTAAGAACCATATAAACAAGTATAATCTATTAGCTATTTGTGCATCAACAGAAAATGTAGAATTGTTCAAGATTTTATTGTCACATGTTGACATAAATTCAAAAAATGATGACCAGGACACAGCTCTACATGTGTTAGTCAAACTGAGAAATTTAAAAGGAATCAAATTCTTAGTTAGACACGGGGCTGATGTGAATGTTCCTAATGCGGCAGGTGATCCACTGTTATTCACAGTTATACATGGAGATCAGTTACATAAACCACATGATTGGGATGAAGTATTTAAGATATTGCAGCCGAAGGTAGATTTCAGTCTCACAGACAGCAGCAATCAAACACTTCTACACGCCGCTGTAAACAGAAAACAACCTGAATTAATTGATTTCTTTATTAAAAATGGTTTGCAAGTAAATCAAACAGATAACAATGGTTGGACACCTTTAGACTTACTGTATCATCGGAATTCATTTGATTTCTATTACCGTATTGATCATTACGTAACAATATTAGAAAAATTGTTGACACTTGGTGCAACATCAAATAACATTAATCATTTAAATTATAGGGGTGTTTCATGTAGTTATCTGTTGTTGAGTTACGCTTTGGATTGTAATAACTTGGAGCTATTGGAATTGCTGTTGAACAGTGGTGTAGATGTCAACAGTAGAGGCTGGCAACAACAAACAATTCTACATAGATGTGTCATCGACGAAAATTTAAAAGCAACACAAATAGTCGTTAAACACAACGCTGATTGTTATGTGAGAAAATGGCGTGGAGATACACCATTGTTTTGTTTCGTTAAATATGCATACTGTAATGTTAATGATATAGGCTTGAAGAACATGTTAGATTTACTGCAGTGCCACCCCGGCCACGTTGATGCTGCAGGTGACACAGTATTACATGTTGCTACACGAAGACGTTATGTACAACTAGTAGAAATGCTTGTAACAGTGTACGAATTTAATGTAAATATACAAAATTCTAATGGAGATACACCACTGCATGCTCTCATCTCATCTAAAGATATCTTGTCCCACTATGATATAAACAAGGCAGACATAATTCAAATTATAGAGATGTTCAACAGTTATAACGCTCGTTTAGATCTAGAAAATAATAGAAAAGAAACGTTATTGGACATGTTGCAAAGAATATGTACCGAGGAATACTCGCATATCATAAATGACTTAAGTCCCTATTTCACACTAGCATCACTTAGAAAATTAGATTCTTAATCAGTAGTTTTTAAATATTTATTTCTTAGCATGGAAATGTATTTTAATAGTATAAATTTAAGTAGTAGATATATTTGTAGTATTTTTAAAAATGTATTAATAATTGGTGTAAATATTTATCTTTATTTATTTTAGTAGTTGATACGGATTGTAAATTGGTTATCTTTAGTTGTATTACATAGAATTATTACCTATACATTAAATATGAAACATTTATAACAACTTATTTATTTAGAATAAAAATATCAATGCTAACTGATATAGATAATAATTAATTAATTATGACGCACATTTTTTGTAGATAAGTTTATTTTATTGATAATCTTTTTTAAATCAGTTAAATGTATTTACTCCTGCAAGTCCAACAAGACCCATTACCTAAAAAAGTTGCTAATACCTTCAAGTGAAATAGAGTATAGCAGTAGTTCGCCATGGTGGTAAAACATGAACTTGTAAATTATTAATTAAGTTAACTATACTAACGGTTTACCTACTTAAATGGTAATAATTTATGAAAATGTCATCTTGAATATAAAGGGGTTTTGTCGATCTCTTAAAAATCTTCTTTCTGATCGCATGTAATTTCTTTATTCAAATTTTTTATAAAAATTACTTTTAATTGACTCCGCAAGTGTGACGTCATGACCGCCAGGTTACTATGGTTACGGTTTGGTTTGCGTTCCAAACAAACGCAACTGAACGTATTATTTTAAGTGTAGCTCAGTTTGCAAGTCATTTATTTCTTTATTAATGCTATTTATTGTGTAAGGTAAGTACATTAATGTTTTAATACAGATATGTTCAACTTGTATTCATCAAATTTCTCGTATTTAAGCAATATCTGTCACATAAACACTAAAGTAAAGTTTGTTGATAGGTTACACTTTCCTATTAATTTAAATATTTACTAAACTTCAAAATAAACTGAATTTTGTAATTAAATATAATATTTTCATACTTACTTATGCTCTGCATCACACTTGTAATGGTTTGTTTGGAACGTAAACCGTAACCTACTACAATAACATGGCGGTCGTGACGTCACAACTTGTGGAGTCAATTAAAACATACCTTCTGTAGTCTTCATCTATTAACAAATACTTATGTAGGGTCTTTCATTAAGAGTGATAGGATTTTAATTTTAAATAAAACTTAAACGGTTTGACATATCAATTTAGTTTTTGATTTATTTGGAAGCTAGGACAGTGCAGTTATGTTCGGAACAAGATATCGTTCAAATGTCCACCACGGCTTTCTTGACACTGATCACAAGATCGCTCCAATTTGGCCGAATTTGGTTCATCCGCAACACTGGCCGCTACAGCTGTGATATTCTCTTCATTTCGAACATTTCGTTGTCTTCTTGGTGGCTTATTATCTTAGTAATGTTAACTCAAACTTTAGCACAGTGCGTCTTATAGCCTGCGCAGAGTAACGGTGGCGACGACCCAATTCTGGGGTGAATATAAGTTGAGCACTCACAATTGAGCTCGAACTTTGGTAATATTTTTTTATTATTTCCAACCGCTCTAGAGGCGTCAAACGCTGCATCATGAAACTGCACACTATACTAAATAATTTGACACCTGGAAGTAAATAAAATATATATCAGAAACCGAGAAATCTTTATTGAAAAAACTATCACTCCTATTGAAAGACCCTATATAAAAACAGGCCCTGGATTGAAATTATTCATGTTCATATTTATTTTTAGGCTACATTATAGAGCGCTGTAACGACTTATGGCCAGAAAATCGTGTCCATAAAACTTATAGAAATTCTATAACTTTATAGTGGCTATAGAAACATACAAAATCGAAATTTGCTTACATTCTGTTACTAACGACAACTATAGAGCTTATAGAAGCATACAGAATAGACCCATAAATCAGAGAAAAACAGAAAATTTTTGTGCAAGTGGAAATGCAATTTTCCATATGATCGGAAACGTGCAAGGGTTTAATACCCGCTTTTGTTGTTGTTATAGGGTCAATATTATATCCTCTAAAAGGCATGCTGTATGAAATCGGAGACCATCACCTGCATGTCATGAGCTCCCAGTCTATTGTGGTGTATTGTGTTACTTTTAGTTCATAACTAGAGACGCTTTGACAAGTTTGACATAAATCAGAATCTGGTTAACCTGTCAGTTTTGTCTGACGTTTAGTAAATAACAAATATTTTATGATAAGGCTTTAAGTTTGATGTGTGCATAAAAACGAACAAAATAATATGTTTTTAATGTACCAGCTGACGTTACATACACGTTTTTATCATCAAAATGCAACTCGAAATAACCTCACTCTTATATTTTGCGATTACTTTGCAACAATGATATGGACAGTATCTAGACAGAATGTGATCGAAGATCTGCAATAATTATTGTTCATTTGCAAGTAACCAAGTGAGTCCAAAAC
Source organism: Agonum fuliginosum (assembly GCA_947534325.1). Lineage (NCBI taxonomy): Eukaryota > Metazoa > Arthropoda > Insecta > Coleoptera > Carabidae > Agonum > Agonum fuliginosum. The sequence continues at coordinate 52,865,160 of OX384030.1, read as the reverse complement.
GCCAACTTTTAAAACCGGCCGTAGAAAATAGTTGTTTACTTTACAAGTGGGCAAATAAAATATTACCTATACGAGGGAAATCTTAACTCACAAGGCTGAAGGCTGAGTGAGATAATTTTCTCGAATGGGTCATTGCTTTTTGCTCACGTATGAAGTATAACGTTTTATCCAACACCTCTTAATAACTCCTTAAATATTTTTAAAATATTTATGTTTTACCCAAAAACAGCGTTACTATGGTGACTTCCAACAATCAAAATAACAGTTTACCCACTTAGTGGGTATAATTTTGCGCAATACTACTAGTGGGCAATCTTTTACTTTGCTTGTTTAATCATGATGTTTTATTAAGAGGTGTTGGATAATAGTTATTTACTTTACAAGTGGGCAAAGTAAGGAATTACCCACGAGGGAAATCTTAACTCACGAGGCCGAAGGCTGAGTTAGATAATTTTCTCGAGTGCGTCATTCCTTTTTGCCCACGTGTGAAGTATAACGTTTTATCCAACACCTCTAACTGCTAAAATATTTTAAAAATATTAAATTTCAACCTAAAACATCGTTTCTATGGTGATTCCAACAAGCAAAGTAACAATTTACCCACAAGTGGGTATAATTTTGATCAAAGCCACTAGTGGGCAATCTTTTACTTTGCTTGTTTAAAATCACCATAGTTATGATGCTTTTATTAAGAGGTGTTGGGTAAAAGATATGTACAAAATCCATGATGACTCTGTCAAACGATTTGTTTTAATCAAATTGTCATTTGTTGATCGTTAGACTCATTAATGTTACCTCACGCATTTATTTGTTGTTAATTTTTGGTTGGAATCAAAGAATAAAATGTGATTTATAATATTATAAACATGACGTCACATATAAGCAGATTATATTGCACTTTTGAACACTGTAGTACGGCTTTATTGCCGAAATACTATTGGTTTTAGGATTATAGTCAGTTGAATAATTTAATGTTCAATAATTTGTTTTATGAAAATTAAAAAACCTTTTAGCTTTATATTTTATTGTATAGTATAATGGATAAAATCATAATCTGAATAAGTAACCACGAATTAGTTTAGTTTCATTATTTGTTTTATGATTATTGAAAAAACATTTTATCTTTATATTTTAATGTTTATGTTTAAAATTATAACATAAATAAATAACATCGAATATTTTTTAACAGATGGTATTAATAAATCATATTTCGTTATTGTGACGTAGGATGTAAATCCATAGATTAGAATAATATTGTATTTAGTTATACGTTGGTTACAATAAATAATTAATTTGTCAAGCTAAATGCAAAAATGTTTTTGTCCTCCTGAATTTTAAACAAAAAATCTGATGTGGCCAGCACATAACCTCTCGCCTTGACACTGTAATATGTGAATTTGGTTTTTGTTAGGCTACTTTTTGTATTTTTTTTAGTTCTTCAAGCAAAGTAAAGATTCCTATTGGCATTAAAATCAAATTATCTCTTTGTAGATACAATATTTATTTTATTATTACCTTATTACATTATATCCAGTTAATAATGAATCGATGATGCGTTATACGTTTAATGGAAGGATAAAAACTTAATGGAATTCAGTTTTTTATTTATTAAATTTCGGCTCCTATAGGTACTATTTTTCAAAACCAGTTAATAATATATTTATACATTTCTTTAAAAATGGTGTTACAAATATTTCAGAAACTGTGTATGTTTGTTCATCTGTCACATTGACACAAGGCATTGACATTTTCATTTTTGTTTTTAATTTTTTTTCCTATATTATGATTTACAAATCGTGGTAGGTAAAATTACATATTTTTTCATCCAATCAAAACACAGTATTTTGTTGAATTGTACCAATCACAGACGAACTACAGTGACAATTTTCACTAGTGAAAATTACACTGGCAATTTTCACTAGTGAAAATTGCCGCGAAGCGTTGCTTAGATATTATGTCAGTTGATGATTGTTTTAAAAATATATTACTTTTTTTGGCATAAATAAAATAATTCGAGAAATTGTCAAGCCGAATACCATACGTGACTATGATTTTTTGGTAATTTTTGCCGTCTGGTCACTCCTGCTTGTTGCTTTAGAAAATAAACACTCCTGCTACGCATTCGTGTTTGTTTTCGACGCAACAAGCAGACGTGACCAGACGGCAAAAATTGCCGGCAAAATCATAGTCACTAATGGTATTATATATGATAATTTTCCTTTATTGGTAAGAGATATAGAAACGATGTTAAATAAATATTGTAAGAGGTAATTTTTTTGTTCTTTCAATTGTCGCATGCCAAATTGTAACTAGGTATCGCAGTTTCGCAGTATTTCCTATATTTTTTAAATAAATTTTTGAATGCTTCAAGAAAATACCATTTCCGGTTGGCAGATTACAGGGTGGTTTTGAAGTTAATGTCCTAAAATAAGGTTAAGTAATATGGCATGTGTAGATTACGAAACAGAAAGATTTTGTTTATATTCGAAAAATTTAGGGTAGTTTACCTGCAGCATTTTTTGTAGTAGGTACTGCACTGGATTCGTTGTCCTATTAAACTCAAACAAAAGAAGTAGGTAATCAACATCTTAAATTACATAATACTAGTAAAATAAACAAACATAATTTAATAATTTTTAATGAAACAATAATTACTCCACCCAGTGACAGGGGCAACGAAACATTTTTGACTGGAAAACATGGAAATTAATTTCATACTACTTACCCTTAAATTTATGACATTAACTTCAAAACCACCCTGTATAGAAACCTCGCGTTGTAAAATGAAACTTACCGCACTTATAATGTAAATGCCTATTGTAAAATGAGAGGTTTTGGTTGTGTTTTTTTTAATAGGAAAAATATTTTTCCTAAATACCATTCCAGATAATAATTTTTTGGGAAAATCGCATTTTTTCCTGAAAATAATATGTGTAGTTTGTAGTAGCTATATTTCCGGAAATGTTTCTGTAGACATTAATAAACACAATTTATTAAAAATAAGTACGTAATAATGCGATTTTCTTTCCGATTACCCCTCGGCACGGATTAATATCCAGAAACATTTTTATATACATTGGTATATTACAAGTCAAAACATTATTGTTGTTATTGATATTATATAAATATGGCAACAAAAATTAAACATTCCTACTAAGTTAAATCTTCTTGGCTATAGAAGCCGACTTTTCAACAGGGACAAAAAAAATTAAAAATGTGTAAATGTAAAAGTTACCTACATTTAAATTAAGCTTAGAATGTGGCTTAAATCAACAAAATCAGACTATTAGGAGTGGTATTGGTATTTTATTTGGGGTGGGCGTTAAAACCTTTTCCTATTCAGTCGCTTGTTATTTGATAGTAAAAGAGAACATTATTGTGTTTCAGTGTGTGTATGTCGAGTGGCTTTTGGGAAGATATGAACCCAGGACTTGGAGGTAGCAGCCGAAACAGACCGAAATCGAAATGAAGTAAGTTATAAGTTTTAATTCCAATGTGAACTCTTTTTCATATTTCTGTTACACTCTGTTTCGATTTGTGGCATCAAGAGTAATAATTAATTACATTATTATTGTAAGTAGGTAAATTACTGTACACGGTTGGAAAATAGTTTGCACATTTTGTTTGACTTAAGTTAGTAAAGTTATTAAACATGGGAGTAAAATAACTTCTTGAAAATAAAGTATGTACAGTATAAACAAATCAGAGCAACTTCTTCGAAAAGAAAATCAATAATATAATTTAGTTGTAAGAAAAGTAAACGTAAGCTTGAAGAAAATTTTTATTTCCATCTCACCTTCCTTGGGGAACATGCAAATAACGTAGAATCCAGTACGATAGAAATTGAAAAACGGGAAAGATGTGAAATGCGAAAGCATTAAAAACAAATAAATAAAATACGTTTCAATTTTCTTACGGCTCGAGAGACTTCAGTAGGTATGATGTTATTTTGACTGGAAGAATGACGTTTTGAATTAAGGTGCCAGCATATCTTCACTCAGACAAGCGTTCGTAGTTTACTATATAATAACTTGACTTAGGTACAGCTTAGAGAAAAACATTATTTACAAAAAAATTCATTGAAACTTGAAAAATTCATTCTTAATATCTAACTGTTTTTAATGTTTCAAAATTTTCGAAAAAAAATCTGATGTGACCAGCACATACCTCCCGGCATACCCTACTCTTTTTACTACTATACAAATATAGGATGTCTCAGCAAGAAGATGAATTTTGAATCGCGTCCCAATTTCGCCTGTCAATTGCTGAGTCAGCCATATTTGGTATTTTTGTAATTATAACTTTGACATTTACAAAAATGGTGCGTTATAACTTAGAAAGAACGTGTGTTCCATTATATCCATTATAAAAATCTGACGTGGGCACCACATGACTTCCTTGTACGCCTTGTGTGTTCATACTTTTCTTAATAACTAAAATGTAGAATAATATAAAAAATTCTTTTAACTTATTATACTAGTATACTCACAAATATATTTTAGTCATTTTATTTAAACTGCAGAAGAAGATATAAAGCATATTTTACTATTGTCACTGTCATGTCATAATCATTTAAATTTTACGTAGTAACAAATGTTAAACGATCATGGAGTACAAGATACCGAAATAATAAATTATAAGTATATACTTTAATTATTCTTAAATGATAGAAGATACAGAAAAATTTATAAAATACCGATTGTAGATAATAATCACATAATCTTTCACTTAAAATAAAAAAATTTGTGTTAAATTAAATATTTATCGAAATATTTTTAAAAAGTACTACTTCCGGTTTATAGATTGAAACCAAAAACAGGAGGTGCACAACTAGATGCTATAACAGTCCTAAATACAAAATTTCAACTTTCTACGTCTAACCGTATTTGAGTTATGCGACACATACGTCCGTACGTACGCACGTACGTACAGACGTCACGACGAAACTAGTCATAATGGATTCAGAAAAGGTCAAAACGGATATTTCCATCAAAATCTGAAAACCGAAATTTTTCGCGATTACAATACTTCCTTATTACTCCGTACAAGGAAGTAAAAATTGAGAAAATTTTACTGTGACGATTCGCAAGTTACGTATCATTTCGGCGTGCATAATTTTCGTGCAAGGATTGGACGGAATGGACTTAAATGAGATGTGGTTTCAACAGAGTGACGCCACCTGTCAAAACAAAGTTTCCAGATCGTGTCATCTCTCGTTTTGGAGACCAAAACTGGCCGTCAAGAAGTTGCGATTTAACTTGTTTGAATTATTTTCTCTGGGTTTTTTAAAGTAAGGTCTATGCGAACCACCCTGAGACAACTGAGGATCTCAAAGAAGGAATTACGCGCTAGATTCGTGAAATCCAACAGTCCTTACTTCAAAATGTACTGCGAAATTTCGGCAAAAGAATACATTCCTGCCAACAGAATAAAGGTGGCCATTTAACCGTTATTTTGTTTCATGTGTAAATGTCATTACTACCTCTGTACACACAGTTGAAAAAAAGGGCAATGTAGCATGCTTTTTCAGAAGAGCGCATAGCATTTTGCTGCAATAATGGTATTATTTTTGCCTTTTGAAAGGTAATTGATGGTACTCTTCCGAGGGTAAACAATTTTAAGGAGCAAAAATTGCTTTAAAAAGAGCAGGATGAAACTATTACACTTTTAAAAGCGATATTTACTCTTTTTAAATCATATTCTGCCCTAAATTTTTCCTAAAAAATGTAAGTACTATTAAAGAGGTACTTATTACCAGAAATTTGTTCATTTTTTTGTCCTTTAAAGAGTAAATTCATTTTCGTGTTCCTCTATAAGAGTAAAGTTGCTACGTTTTGCTCCAAAAAGGGTATTTTGTACTCTTTTTAGAATAAAATTTAATACGAACAATATGTCTGTGCATGAAAACTGCCACTGCGTCAGTTCAATGTTGACTGTTTTTTGCAATGTTTGTAGACTTTATTATTGACTAGAAACCTGTGATTTTTATATAATTATGCAAAATACAATATCATATTGTTTATATGACAAGAACAAACTATATGAAATAAATAAATGCATTCCATTAAAATTATACTACGTTTTTTAATTCGATAATCTCTTCCTGCCATATAATGTTACTGGCTCTTCAGATCAACTGCTGGATATTTTGTAAGTGTTGCTATTTCCATATATATTTAAATATTGTACTTTTTATTGCAGTAATGAATTCATTAAATACTATTGTAATTATTTCTTATTAAAACAATGTATATTTAAATGGTCATTTGCACTAATCTTACTTAAATTTTGAGTTTCATCTAAAAGGAAAAATAAAACCAATGAAATTACGACAAGGTTCGAGGTTTACTTAATATTTACAAGTAAGATTATGTTTAAATGACCATTTAAATGTGAATTTGTGTGTTTTAATAAATAATAATTTTATTTAATAAATTACTACTGCAAAAAAATACAATATTTACTTAAAGAAAGAGCAACATTACCTTACTTTTAAAGTAGCAAGAAATTTACTTAAATAGTAGCATTTTTAGTACTTCTTTTAAGCAATTTTTGAATTTTAAATGGTAAAATAAATGCATCTATATGAGCAATATTGTACTCTTCGAAAGGCAGTATTTTGAACTAAAAAGAGTAAATTTCTACTACTAATGTAGCAACCCTTTATGCCCAAAATATAGTAAAATTTTAATCTACTCTTTTTTAAGCATTGACAAAAGTACCCTTTTACCTGTGCTCTTTTGAACTAGCACCATATAACCTTGGACTTATATAAACCGTTTTTAGAGCAAAAATAGTGCTCTTTTTTCCAACTGTGCATATTAAAAACAAAATGCAAATAAAACGTTAAATTCTTGCTGAGAGACCCTATACAATATTATAATAATAATATTTACCGTAAAATTTTAAGTTACCGAGTTTTTTTGAAAAAAGAAATTTTTCAATATGGCGACTCGAGCACACTTTCTGTTGCTCGGGAATCATCGGAATCTTGAATGTTACATATTTTTTTATAACTCTGCAAATTTTCAGAAATCTCCTACTTTTTTTTCTTTATTTTATACAATTTTCCTGGACTACTACGGAATATACTTTTAATATGTATGAAAGTTACTTATTTTTGAAACAAAAGCAGTAGGTTTTACATGAGTTTTACATATGCATTTTATTTAAAAGTTGGATTAAAATGCACTTATTTTTTAATTAACAGTTCAAAGGTAAAATCCAGGCTTAGTAATAAAAGCTATTTTCGTTCATTTCAAAGAGAAAAATTTATATTGAAATCAGTACAACTTTTAATTTGAAATTTATTTTTCCCGGAGCATTGTTGAAAGCAAATTCGTTAGCTTTTACCTGTATATTATTATTTGAAATTAAAGCAAAAATATTTGAGTGTAGGTAGGTACGCAAAGTTTTAATTTATTTTTCATAACCAATCCTTCAAACAAGCACTAAAAATCCATATTAAAACAACGCAAACTATAAAGGCTCGTGCCCACTCTAGTATAAACAATAACCAGCTAATTAAATCTCTGCTATTGCGATTGCCTTTGTTCCACCGAACATAAAGCGAAACAAACCACGAGCTGCTACTCTGCGGGCCACTCGACTCGCAATATCGCGATGTATGAAACACAACAGAGCAATACTCTGCACTCGCACTGAGTGACTGAGTAGTCCTTTAACATAACTTCAGGATGCATAAACAACGCAGGACCGTGCCAGGGTATATTGCCTCCCTGGTGCGAATCTTAATTTGCCGCCCCTGGGTATATTTCCGCCCTGGTGCGAATCTTAATTTGCCGCCCCTCTCCTCCCATTATTATCATAGGTGCAACTAGAGTGCCTGTACAGAATGCGGATTATATGCATTTGCATATATTGTATTATTGTGCATATTAGTATTTTTTTACAAATGTTTGCATTTCATACAAAAATGGATCACAATATTGTATTAATTTTTTGCATATTTTAATATTTTTTACATATATTTATTAAAAATGCATATAACTGCATATTTTGTACCTTTTAACCCAAAATTTCAATATTTTTTAAAAATTGGTATGTATAATAGTATATTATTTAACGAGTAAATAATGTAGGCTATAATTATAGCTATTATTTTCGAGTCAAATACGACGTTTTATCTACAACTTTTTAAATAAAGCAACATTTTCTTACTACAAATTTGTATTGATATTAAGCTAACCTCAAACTTTGGTGTGATGACAATTTATCCGAGTAATTTAGAACTATTATGGGCTAGTCATATACAGCGTTTTACAAATTTTTATTATTTTTACTGTTTCTGCTTACAACGTCATAAAATGATAACTTGATGTAACACTAATATTAAAACAGATGTGATGGCAGTTTGACAGTTCGAGAGAATAAAGTACTCATTATTTAACAGTGTGAAATAATGAATTCATTATTTCATAATGTGTCCTTATGGAGGGGTTTATTATACTACTTTCATGTATATAATGAATACATTATTCTATGGTTGTAGATAAAATTTATAATCGCTCAAATTTGATCCACCTAGTAGTTTTTACATTTATTTTAAAGGTAGGTAGGCAAACAAGTCGTATTCCAGCAATCAATAATTTTTTCTATTTCTATTTTTGTTACTCACTTTATAATGTATAAGGCTGTACACTTGTTGACTGCAATATTGCTGCAATAGAATCATAATTCATGATTCTGGCTATATCGCTCAAAATATAAATCTGAAATTTACTATGAGTAATAACATAGCATTACTTAATCGAAAAATTCATACAATGTATTGTTGCGACAACAATTAGAGAAAATAAGAATTTATGCATTTTAATATTTCAAATTATGGTCTTATTAATCCATGTTTATTAATTTTGTTTTAAATAGTCGATTCCTTGCATTGGTCGTAAGAGTGCTATAAAAATATTTTTTGTCAAAAAAATTTCACATCTGAGAAAAAAAATAGTAAAAAATCGGCCAAATAGACTATTTTTACTAATTTAGTACTAAAAGACTATTAGGTATTTCAAAAATATAATTTCATAGCACTGTAGTCATCTTTGAACTATCTATATATAAAATTTGAACAGTGTAGGTGTACTAACAAGAGCTCAGTTTGTTATATAGCAAGCTCCCTTTTTCACTATATTTTTGGCACAAGTGTAGCGCCTTAAGTGCTTTTTACTGTTGTTCATATTTTGTGTAAACTAGGTTAAAGCTAAATAAATGAATTTATTATGATTATTAAGCCATGGCAGATGTAAGGTAAAGTTGTTAATGTTATTGTTTTTCTGTGTAGGAAATATTTTGGTAATTTTCACTTATAATCTCACATTTGCATTAATTCTTTCCGGAATTGATTTGTAGAAAATTATAATGGCTAATGATACCGCCACTCTATTTTTAAATAATTCTTTTTACAAGAGGAACCTGAAATATTGACTACTAAATTGTGTATTCAACATTAATTAAAATAGTCAAATAAAAATTCTAAATTGAAATAGTGGCTGCATTCGCATTCCTGTTTATTAACATCCAAAAACTTTACCAGTCGCTTAGCAAGAAACTTATTAATTAGTATGTTTCATTTACCTTACTCGTTACATATTTTACTCAAAATTTAATTATTTTTTTAATTAATTAATTTAAATGTCAAACGTTACGTTACTCAAGCTAGAAGTTAATAATTTACCGAAACAATTTTAATGTTACCGTTGTTTCATATTTACTATTATTGTAATCAATTCTTCCATTGGCTGTTATTAGTGTTATTCGATTTTCAATAAAATATAATATTTAAAATGATAAAAGCTTTTAATTAATACTTATACTTAAATATTAACTATTTTTTTAAAACTATTTTTAGCCCCCCAAATATTGAACCTAGTTGCGCCTATGATTATTTTTCCATATAAAGCCTCATTTCCACCGACTGTTTTAATACTTAAGAACTATGTTTAATGCATAAGTACTAAGAGCAACGCATAAGAACAAAACTTTGCAAACTCCAAACATAAGGCGTAATGCACAAGCATAATGATTGACATGTGTCATATTTATTATTTGTTTCGAGTTGTCAATTTCTGTCTGTTTCTAAATATGGAACTGAATACCTTACTTACGAGATTATCAGTTCTTCCATTCCTTAATATCGCAAAAATGCCGGTAATGATTAAATTTCAAAATTCGACAACAAATGTCATCTCTGTCGAATTAGTCCTTAAACAAAATAGGTGGAAATGGCCATCTAATAAATAATCACTATGTATTACGCCTTAAGCCGGGGCCAGACATGCGGCATTCGGCGAATCCCGAATGTTCGTGATTTGCCGAACGGTATTCGCCTTTGTGTTCACACATGCGGCATTCGACGAATAACGAGCAAAAATATGGGAAACTGCCGAACGTTCGCCTAGTTGAACATTAAGTTGTCAGACGACAAAATGTCTTTATTTCTTTCCTTTATTCATACAAAATAGAGGACTTAACGAGTTAATAAACCTTTTGTAATATGAAACAATCAAATTAACAACAACAACAACAAAGATAATCGATTGAAGCCGTGTGGGAGTCTAAATAATTGTTTATAGAAACAATTTGTATATAGTACAATAATAAAAATTGCTAACTACGAATATGTTTAATAACTTAATTACTCGCTACTGAGCTGGAACTGGAGTGAGTTATTCGCCAGTTCGCTGTTCGCCGAATCCTGAATGTGTGATCGGTTGTCCGAACCCCCTCTAGAAGAACATTCGCCCACTTTGATGTGTGTTAGTTTACCGACTCTAGATGGGAAGAGGCAAACAGTTTGCCGAACGATTCGCCAAATCACGAACTCCACATACACACTGAGCGAAGTTCGGCGAACAGGTGCTCGGGATTCGCCGAATGCCGCATGTCTGGCCCCGGCTTTACGCACTAATCATTATGCATTAAGCACTAAAACAGTCGGTGGAAATGAGGCTTAACATTGAAAATCGAATTTGTTCCTGGAAATATATCTAGTATACTTGGATTTTTCTTCAAGAGGTTTCCAGAACCTACTGCTGATACATGATACTCACGTTGTATACTGAATAGGAATCATTGATTGATTTGGTCTCTTTTCTTCTTCAAAATATGCTAGAGCACATAACAACATATATTTGGCAATTTTTATAAATACTTGCCACACATTTGATTTATCTTTTAAAATCAAAACATGAGTTATCATAATGCATGAACGTAACCCATGTAAACGTAGTACATTCAAAGCATCGCCTACGTTATTATTCAAGGCCTGGAAATGCATGCCGGTTGCTAACAAAATAGTCCAGGCGAACTAGAAAATTTTTATATGGGCTCGGCGACAAAATTCAAAGAGAATTTTTTTTTCATAAGAATGTTGTAATTGACTTCCTAATTAACATACTAAAAGTCCCCAACTTAAAATAGAAATCCAACATGGATCAAGTCAATTAGTAAGGAACACACCAATACAATGTAAAAAGCAGTTTCTTGTTAGTTAGCCATGTGGTTTTTCCTCGTGGTTAATAAATAATTGCTTTTTACATTATATTGGTGTGTTCCTTACTAATTGATCCATGTTGGATTTCTATTTTAAGTTGTACCTTTGTATTGAGAATGAGAGCAACCAAACTCTCGAAACGTCTACTAGTTAAATAAAATATTATCATAATTATTTAATCTTCAACATCTGCAAGCCTACATCCAATAACCTTTTTCACTAAAATTGTATGAATATCGTAAAAACAAAAGTGACTATCTTGATGAAAATTTTATGTTCTTTTTATTTGGTATTTGGCATTTTTGCTTAAAATTAACCATTTTCGAGATAATTGCAAAAAACAGGAGAAAGGTCGTCTTGTTCCACCATTTTTTTAAAATTATATTTTAATTTATATTTAGCACTTATAAAAGATGAAAAATATATTTTTAGCAATATTAATACCTGAAGATTCATTTAAAGAAATTGTTAAAATATCCCATTTATCAATTTATTATAAGGTTTTTGTAGACCGGGCGTGTGAGGCCCGAATAATGTGGATGTCAATATTTTTTAGATTTGCATCCTAGGGTTAAATATATGATTGGTTAAAAAACAGCGACGTTTTTGTTTAAAAGCAACTACGCAACAATGTAAATTTCTAAAACAAACTACACAAGCGCATAAATATTCCACAAACAGATAGGAGAGAAAAAGAGACATGTTCCGTGCTTTTGCATCAATCAGTATGTTTTGCATTGTTTAACTGGAGAATCAGCATCAGCAGTATCAGACGAAACTGTTGTTTTGTCACGCCAAGGAAAACCAATACGAACAACTAGTCTTTACAGTAACAAAATGCATTGCATACTTGAGTTTGCCAGTTCTCCCCTTAGAGCTTTGATGGACTCAATTAATTCGTTTTTTGAGTCCTGCACAGGTAATTGGACAAATTTCAATGCCCTTTTGGTGGATCGAGTTAACAATTTTTTTTCAAATCGGTACACATCGCCAAAGTTAGACGTTTTTGGCCCAAAAACGTGTTTTTTTTGTTCGGGTTTTGAAGGGTATGAAAAGAGATCATCATAATCTGAGTTTACACCCTTATAGTAGAGGGTTTTTCCCTAAAAGAATCGTCTAATTTGGTTGAAAAGTTGCTGAGTTATGTGCGAAAAAGCTAAAAATGCATTTTTTTAAAAACACCCATACCTTTGTTCCAAATCATCGTAGGAACTTCGTTCTTTGAATCCTGCACAGGGAATTGAACAAATTTTAGTGCTCTTTTGGTGGATCAGGTCAAAGTCATCGTCAAAGTTGGACATTTTTAAAATTAAAAACTTTTTTTTTCACAGGGGTGCTAGAGGAGGGCGGAAGCGGTTGCGCTTAAGTTCGCATGCATGTCTTTAAAGTAGACACTTGAAAGTTTTTCAGACTCAAAGTTTCATCCAATTTCATTGAAAAAGAGCCGAGTTATGACGGTTTGAAAATGCACCTATTTTTACTTCACAACAAGAAAATCTTATCTATTTTAAATGAGTCGTATGATTGTTGGAAAGAACATATCATAGTAAATGTGCTGGAATATCGATAAAAGTTATTATTTTTACACCAAAGATTAATAAAAATTCATAAAATAATAAAAATAAAATGTTAATTTACAGTGGTATAAGTGACAACATAAATAGCATTTCAAGTCGAGCATAATTTTTGAAAGATGATTAGTAAAACTGCTCGGCACTCAAACTTACTAGGATGATTATGATATATTATACATCTTTCATTTAAAATAAAAAAATTTGTGTTAAATTAAATATTTATCGAAATATTTTTAAAAAGTACTACTTTCGGTTTATAGATTGAAACCAAAAATAGGAGGTGCACAACTAGATGCTATAACAGTCCTAAATACAAAATTTCAACTTTTTACGTCTAACCGTATTTGAGTTATGCGACACACATACGTCCGTACATACGTACGTACATACGTACAGACGTCACGACGAAACTAGTCATAATGGATTCAGAAAAGGTCAAAACGGATATTTCCATCAAAATCTGAAAACCGAAATTTTTCGGGATTACAATACTTCCTTATTACTCCGTACAAGGAAGTAAAAACCCAAAACAATAACAAATGTCACATTGACAGTTGTAAGAGCCTACTTGTGATGTCATAAGTTAATTTGCGTCCCCAATATTTCAATTTTATAATCTAGAATGCGATCCATGCGGCGTTGACGTATGTTTTACGCAATTTTTTGGGAGACGTCAAAAAAGTCAATTTTTGTTCACATTTTTTTTATATCTTTAATTCTAAGTAGTGAATCGTAATGATATTTTTCATGGAATGTTTCTACAAGTATAGGGCATTATATTAAAAGATACTCATGAAACTATCATATCTCCTTCATAATTTTTATCGGTGTTTACTGACTGATGGTGGGCTGCTGAGAAAACGTGTCTAACTAAAACGACGATAACTCCTATACGAGCTAGTAAATGTACAATAGTTATTTGTCCAAATAGGGAGGAAAGCGCTTTTTCCCACTCGAGCTCGAAGTTTGTGTCACGAGCGAAGCGAGTGAGGCAATCGATCAAGAGTGGGCAAAGAGCTTTCCTTTCGTGTTAGACACAACATTTTTTTCACGACATATTTAAAAACATTGTAAATGTAGAAGAAACACATAACTAGAAGTTAGGTTATAACTGCCATCTGTCGGAATGACGTTTGAAAACAACGAAATGCAACCAATATGCCAAATTAAATTTAAGTTGTAAAATCGTGAAATAGTAGAAAAAGAAAGTATAAAACATAATAATTGTAAAATAATAGTTTACAGTATATCACTATAAAATCAGAATTTTCAATAAAATAATAAATTCACTGACAATTTTTAAAATATTTCATCGTCAAATAAAAATGGTGGTAACACTGCTTACTTTCCTCTCTAGAGAGGGAAAACCTTCTTTCCTCACTATTTCGCGAGAAGAAAATTGTGTTTTCTCCGCATGTCGTGAAAAAAAAAATTACATACACGTTTAGAAAGATGTAATGAACAATAAATTAAATTTATTTATATCATTCTCATATGTCGCAAATAAGACTAACCTCAGTATTTCATGTGCAACTAAAACGACGATAACTCCTGAACGAGCTAGTAAGTGTGCATAAAAATTAACATGCACGTTTATAAAGATGTAACGAACAATATATTAAATTTTTACATCATTCTCATATTTCGCAGATAGGACCAGTACCTCCTTAAGTAAATATACCTGCAAGTCGAGCAGCCTCTCTAGTTAGTGGCAGTGCAGCTAGGCTTTGGCTTTGTTGAGGCTTTCACAAAGGCAGCGTGTTGAACTTTGTTTAAATCGTGCTCTGATACACCTCTAAGAACAACTTACCTCAGCAACCATTGCTGCTCTTGCCGAAGGGTTTGAGAAGACGTCGTATACTTGTTTTATTTGCCTGAGCAACTTTGTGAACAGTTTAGCCATACCTACCTTGCTTTTATTGAATATTGCAGAGGTGATGTAACATCCGCTGAAGCCATGGAGCAGGAATAGCGTCTGCACACGGTAGTCAGCGCCGTAACTAGGGCGTAGCGAAGGTGGCATTCGCCACGGGCGCAAAAGTATACTGGCGGAAAAAAATGAAACACTTGAAATTCGTAAAAATATCGACCATTTTCAAACCGCCATAACTCCGTGTATTTTCAATCGATTTCGATGAATCTTCGAGGGCGAAAAACTTTGAAGTGTCTACTTTAAAGTCATGCATACAAACTTAAGCGCAACCCCTTCCTCCCCCCTCTAGCACCTATGTGAAAAAAATAATTTTAATTTTATAAATGTCCAACTTTGACGATGTGTACGGAGTTTAAATTTTTTTGACTTGATCCACCAAAAGGGCACTAACATTTGTTCAATTCCCTGTGCAGGACTCAAAGAACGAAGTTCCTACGATGATTTGGCACATAATATATAATATAATGGGTATTATTTAATAGCCATTTATCAAAACTTATATCTTACGCAACCCGCAATAAAATTCATGGGGGAAACTCAACCCCTCCACCGCACCTCATGTCTAAATGATTCATCACCATGCCTGCACTTTGGCCTGCATACTGTGTCTATAGGCTATGCAAGGTCGTCGAAACTCGAGTTGATATTATAAAAAAATCTGATATGGACACCACATGACTTCCTTGTACGCCTATTAAACTGTTCATACTGTATTGTCGGAACCAAAAATACCGTGAGTTTTATTTAACGTGAAACATGGGATCTTTCATATCCATGGTTACGAATTTGACAGCAGTATTAGAGCGATTCATTTAAAATAGAACATAGGCTGTCATTATTAAGTAAATATTACCTGTCAATTAGGGTTGTTTTGTTGAAAATAAGTATAATTGAAGAAAAGGTGCAAATGATACGTTAGTATAATGCAGATGTTAGCCTCAGACAAGTACCTATCTGATTTATTTCGTGTATTTGAGAATTTGTTATAAATTTTATTCTGAAAAAATATCTATTAAATGTTTATATTTCTTGCAACTTTTTTCATATCTAAAATGATTAGAAATACATACATATTTCATTTGCTATGTTCTATTTTAAATGAAACGCTCTAATACATTGCTGTCAAATTCGTAACCATGGATATGAAAGATCCCATGTTTCACGTTAAATAAAACTCACGGTAGATGTTGCACAACTAGATGCTATATGGGTCTCAAATACAAAATTTCAACTTTCTACGTCTAACCATATTTGATTTATGCGGAAAATACAAACAAATACCTAGAGTAAAGTGCCCTTTTGGCACGGACGATTGCAAACAAAAATCTGAGGTGATCAACTAGATGCAACATGAGTCTCAAATACAAAATTTCAACTTTCTACGACATACCGTTTTTGATTAAGGCGGGAATGTAGCTGTATATAAAGAGGAAAAACAGTGCTCTACATTGGAATTTTTTAATATTCATTCTACAGTGCGACGCATTGATTTTACCAAATTTTGCCATAGTATTGTTTTAAAAAATGTCGAATAAAGAGAAAAATACTACTTTTACATGTTTAATTTAGGGCATTTTAAATACAAAATGTATTAAAATGCACGCGTCGCACTGTAGGTAACATATTATACAGTATATAAATAATGCGTTTGATTTTGTCTTATAAATAGAATATAATACAAATACGATGCCACTTTTAGAGCGCGTTCGCTATTGTTGCCTTTGTTCGACGAAATTGTAGACAGCTACATTCCGGCTTTAATGCGAATTAATTAATT
Organism: Agonum fuliginosum; assembly: GCA_947534325.1. NCBI lineage: Eukaryota > Metazoa > Arthropoda > Insecta > Coleoptera > Carabidae > Agonum > Agonum fuliginosum. Next base: position 52,848,364 of record OX384030.1, on the reverse strand, counting down.
AATTAATTAATTAATTAACAGTTCAATAAAACCAAACTGACCCAGAATGGAAAAGTATTAGTTTATAGATCTAATGCGCGCCAAGGATAAAACAAAAGGATATTTAATCCTGTGCTGAATATTCAATTATTGCATTTACGTTATTCCTTTTGTTCTAGTCATCACACATTATCCGATAATTACACATTACTGCATATGTTTATTGTTATGAACTATGCCGAATCCACTAAACTATTATCCAAACATTAATTAATTAATATACACCGCGTGTGCACTTGAAATCTATTATACAGTGAATTTATTTTAACGTGAAACATGGAAATTTTCATCCCCAGGGTAACGAATTTGATAGCAATCAATAGGGGTGAGCGATATTGCAATTTCAATATCATACAACCATACATATACATATCTTCCACGCCTATTACCCAGTCTCACATTGTATATTCGATATTCGAGATCATATTTTAGTATTTTTGATACACCATTAATTGAATAATAGGATTAACATATCCACATCGGGCACTGAACTCCCTTTATTATTACAAAATAAATTTAGTTCGTTTAAACCTTTTGTAAAGTAAATTATCATGCAACGTGCATTTACAAAATAATAATAATGTGTAGAAATAACGGAGTTGTCAGTCAGTGAAATTATTTTATTTAATGCGTTGTTATATAATAAGAACCTACCTTTCGACGCCAAGTACGTCTTCCTCATTAAGTACATTAAGTACAACAAAATGTCGTCAAAATTTTTAAAGCAACCTTCTTGCAGAACATCTCGAAGGGCGAAATTTTCAGCTCTGAAAAGAAAATTGACAGGGCTTTGTGACAATCGAGTCGAACAACCCTCTTAAGATAGGATTTTTTGGAGCTACAAGCCATCAAACTTTGAGATTTTTCATTGCTCAAACATGACATCAAATAAAGCGATTTTTCAGGGGGTCGGGGGGAGCGAATCTCTTCGGGATTTTTGGAGAACGTAGAGGAGGAATGTATCTCCAAAGGAAATTTCCAGATTTTGGGTAACACGTCCCTGAAAGAAATGCCCCACATTTTAAAAACAGTCATTTTCTTGGTTCGGCCAAGTGGCTCGATTTTTTTTTGAGCAGTGTATAAGTTTGCTTAATTTTACATTTAATTGAATTCGTTGATTCTACTTTTATATAATCTGGAAGTGAATTAAAGAGCTTAGTTCCTACATAATAACTAGTTTTTTCATAAACGCAATAATGCCCATTTTATGAATCATATTTTTTTTTCATTTTATAATGTAGGTACATATCTAAAGTTTTGTTTCACCCAGTTTTCAAAATCATATCAGGTAGGTGACGCCCCCCATTGTCTATACACTGAATAAGCCGATTCCTGGCGTTTGTCATAATCCTTTCCAGCATGGCAGCGGGTATGTTGGCAATTGCGGCCCGGATGTTGGCCTTCAGGTCTTCTAGGGTTCTTGGATGGTTGACGTAAACGCGGGATTTCAAAAAACCCCACAAAAAATCGGGGGAGCGAGCTGGCCACTTATTGGGATGAGGCGCCCCGGGAAGTGTTCCCTCAAAATAGTCATCGATGCTGCTCCGTGCTCCAACGCATGATGGCGACTGAGCGGGTGGGGAACAAAACTTTAAAAGTGCACCTGTCGAATGAGATCACTCTCTCCCCACTACGATCCCTATACAGCCTGAATGGCACGCATTTTAAAAAAGCAAGTTATGATGAATCAGCCTGTATTATGCTTATGGCTCATTTCTGAACAGTAAATATTTCATTGAGAAGAGAAGATGAACCCCAGATATTGATACCGTGTTACACTAGAATAGAAGTATGAATAATAGAAGATACCGCATGACCGTCCATAGCATTGTTGTATAGTGATCGCAACATATAAGAGTGAGAGGACATGAGGTCGGATCTTGAAGTGTATTGCGGGTTGCATTCTGATAATAAAAACGCGTTTGTAACGTCGTAATAACAACTGCTGCACAAAAAATGCATTATTTTGTTGGTGTAAATTAGTCAAACATCAAAACTTAAAGTCTTATTAAAAATTATTTGTTATTTACTAAACGTCAGACAGCACTGACATTACAGGTTAACCAAATTCCCATTTATGTCAAAGCTGTCAAAGCGTCTCCATGATTATGAACTAAAATCAACCCGCAATACACCCTCAAGATCCGGGCCGCGGTGTCCTCTCACTCTTATATCTTGCGATCACAAACAAATGCCGCATGCGGTATCTAGATCGATGGAATAACCCCATTAGCAGAACCGACCAAAACCAATAGGAATAATAATTAGTACTCGATTATTACTAATTAATTACCCTAATCCCTAATTTATTACTGTGGTTTAAAAAAAAAACTAACAAAACCGTACTAGAGCCCCACAAACTCGGTTTTTGTTTTTACTACACTAACAAAGCTAACAAAACCGTACTAGAGCCCACAAACTCGGGTTCGTAAAACCCTCGTTAATTTAAAAAAAAAAAACACTAATTATTATTCCTATTGGTTTTGCCCGGTTCTGCTAATGGGGTTATTCCAGCTTAACATACCAAATAATAGATCATGATTAAAATATTAATATCAAAAAGTGAGGTTAGCACTCTCAAGCAGTAACAACATTTTTTCAAAATCGGCATGAAAATCGTCATTTCCAGACTAATTTGCGGCATGAAAGTAAGATTTTCATGACTAGGCATGAAAATAAAATTTTTACTTTCAACTTTGTTTACTTGTCATGACAACTTTTTCTAAAATTTGTCACAGCTCTGATGATTTATGCAAACCTAATTTTTTTATAATTTTAAGCTTAATTGCCGATTTAAAAAAAATAGAATACATCACGCGTCATAAAAATGTATTTGCTTGACTCGGAGGCTTTGAAGAAATGCTCGGACGCTTCTTCAAACGCCTCCTCGTCTGCAATGAAACATTTTCATGACTTGTAATGTAATATACTATTGTTTAATTTATTTGACATATTTTGACTGACTTGACCATTTTGTGTCGCTATCTGAAATTATTCAAAGATGTTATTTTTCGAGAAATACATACTTCTTATCTTATGACTCATTAACAGGTATGTAGCTACTTGATTTGAGATAATATTGTGTCTAGTTTGTTTTATCTAAATTTAGTTTTAGATCATTTCTGTCACAGCAGTTGACAATGTCCATAATTACACAGAATAAGTTCTGGATTGAATAGTTGTTTACTGCACGACACTACGAAGCAAGCATCGTCGGCACAGCGCGTGTGTGTTGACATGGTGATCGTATTGCAATTTGCAATGGAAACACCTACGCGAAGAAATAACAGAGGAACAATATCGAGCGGTTGTTATCGTTCTGTCATCGACAGATGGGAAAACAATTGCAGTCGTACTGGAGTTTTATATTATTTTATCTTACAGTAGCGGCCAATGATGTTCATTATGCATTTGTTTTTAATGACTAAAACAACTAATATTCACAAGTGACTAAAATGATTCATTATACACAGTACTGTCCGTTTTAAAATTAATTTTATTTGTTTAAATATAATTTACTATTACATCTCAAAAAACTTTATACAGTGAATATTCATTATCATAAAAAATATCCTTTGATTTGCAAAAAATAAACCAATATCTGTTTTTTTAGCTTCTAAACGTATTTTTTCTGGGAAATATTCCGTCATTCAATTCACACGTTGCAAGAAAATTACAAAATTAATTATCAACAACTTATTTTTTAATTAGTATAACTATAGCAACCGCATGGCCCTCTCTGAGTAATTTTTCATTAAATGTCATTTTCGTATATTTTATATTTCAAATATATATTTAAACTAATGTCATATAAAAAGCTGCTATAGTCCATTTGAGAATGACTGACAGTAATAAATCATTATTTGCAAGAGTAGTATTGGATTTTTGCCAGCAATGCGGCAAATAAAACTACCAGAAAAATCAGTTGTAACTACACTAGGATGGTCAAAATAAGCCGCACGCTTTGTACCTGGAACGAACAATAGATAACGCTCTGATAATCCCCGTCGGACTGTGTCATAGAAGTAGATAGGAGTGATCTGTTTATACATTTACTAAAAATAAAAGTTTTTAATATTTAAATATAACTTTATCACTCATTATTATTAAAATAAATCTTTTCCCTGAAAAACAACTTAGACCTAAAACGATAGTCCTCTACCGAATTTAGTCATTTTGACTATCCCTGTGCAAACAATTATTGACGCGCCACTGGAATGTCTTTGACAGAATTATTTATTACTGCCAGTCATTCTCAAATATAGTATACTGTAAGATAAAACGTCGTATATCACACGTGAGTGAAATGTCATTACGTGAGAATTACCATCATCTCACTTATGTATAACGAATTATTTCATTCACTTATAATATAATCAACTATTTTGCACTTCCGGGAGTAAAACTCTTCTTTAGTCTTTATTTTTAGGGACTAAGGTTTTTAATTTGATCCCAAGGCATTATTTTTCATATTTAATCCCGTTGTCACGGAATTGAAGTTATTAATTCCGTTGTCAAGTAAATACGTGGAACTTGTTACAAAGTATCTGTGATAAAACAAAAACATGTGTCATAAAATTACAAAATGTGTATTCTTTTAAACTATTATGCATTCGCATGAGAGTGAAATGCAAAAAAATAGTGTATATACCACAGGACTAAAGTACCTTTAATCCCTCTGGTGATTATTTCCCTCACCTTCGGCTCGTGAAATAAACTTCACCCTCAGGATTAAATCATGCACTTTAGTCCTTTAATACTATTTTACTAAATTTTTTAAATTCTAATCGTTTTTAACAATAAAGTTGATAATAAATAAGATTTATTCTATTATTTTTACAAAATGGTTCAAATTGTCATAACTGTTTCCGCATATTATTCGTTAATGCGCACTTAATTTAATTTCTTCAATAGGCTATTACGTAAAAAGATAACTTTAAAATAAAACAGAGAGCCTAGAAAAACGCTACTTTACACAATTTATTGTTCAATAGATTGTGAAATAAATAAAATAGATTAATTTTATATGTTACATTTACTTTGACATCATTTGCACTTACACTTTTGCTATAAAATCAATCAAAGGTAAAAACTTGAGCGAAATTAAAATATATTTTTTCAAAAGTCAAAAGAAAAGTCTACACCCGGTATAATTTAAAAATGCATTAGAATTTTGTAATAAAATTTTATATTTATGGGTCGATTCTGTTCAAATCTGTAAATGCTACAGATATTTAAAATTATAAATATGAAACAAAATCGCAATGAAATCTATAATCATATGAACATTTTTATATACTTGTCAACAAACATTGATGTGATTTTGTTCATTATTTAAAGATTTACAAATCTGTAGCATTTACATATTTGAACAGAATCCATCCATAAATCTCACAACAAATAAACTAACCAATGGTACCGTAACTTTACTAATAAGCCTTTTAATTCATTCCATTTATTAATAGTTATTGCCAAGTATAGCTATGTATATTAAAAATTTTAATCAAATATTCTTACTATAGTATCTTGCAGTTGTTATATTGCCGATATCATCTAGCACAAATCAGCACTGTACAAATTCTCCCAGGACCCCTTAAGTTAATAGGCATTGAAACAACGATAACACTGGGTAATAGAATCATAGTAGCAAGGAGGCATAGTAGGCCAGGCTTGGTCTTACGACGCCACCAGTCCATCTCCGTCGTGGATGCTCGTTTGTCTGAGAAACAAGTGACAGCTTCGTTAATATGTATACTCTATAGCCTTATCAGAGATAAGAGGATCAGTTTATTATGTGGATGAGAATTTGATTAAGAGCGGCTAAGAGATTATGTAACGGCAACGGCCAAGGACGTAGAGTGGATTCTACAGTTGGGGGGTGTCATTGCTAGGTTTAGTTAACTGATAGGTTTGAAGTTATAATAGAAATGGAAATAGTTTGGTTATGATCTACTTACAATAGTCCGGGAAAGATGGCGCACGGTGAGATGACTTTGTGCCAAAATTTTAAATATTTGTGAAACAATTTCAATGAATGTTTCTACATGGGTACTAAACATACCCGTAGGTACAGAGTCATATGCTCAGAGGTGTGCACAGGAGCAGGGAAATTTGAGCACCCTAACAATCTACAACTGTAAAAGAAGATACAAATATGATGTGTCACTTTTGTCACTATCATCACCGATTAATAATAATAACAATACCCTAATATTTATACTACTATATTACTTATTTATGTTTTAAGAGTGTAAGGAAGCTTTTATGATTTTGAGCCCGAACGTCAGCCGAGGGCTAAAAACACGTCAAGAGCCATAAAAGTAAGTTACGCCCGTGGTACCCAACTTTATGCACGGTTTAATATTTTCTAATAAATTAATTAATTTAATTTACTTGTTCAAATTACCATAAATTACTAAATTCTTGGAGTGTTGCTAAGATTTAAAAAAATCCGAAAATAAACAAAAATCTAAATGTCAAAGTTGTCATTATTGAATTAAATATTTACAAGATAATTTATGTTAAATGTAAGTAAAGATGATGTTATTTAAATACAAAATTGTACAACTTATTACAGAAAATGGTTATTTATACGATTATTAGTAGTTTATATAAGAAAAATTGAAAATATAAACTTTTTGCATTCATCTGACTTTTTTTTATGGCGCACTGCGCTATAATGTGATCCGTGGGCTATAAAGTGACGTTTATGTCAAAGAAATTCGTTTATAACTGGCAAATTATGATATAACCGTTCATACAAATATATATATATATATATATACAGGGTGAGTCATCGAAATGCCCGTCGTCAATATCTCCCTTGTCGTTAAAAATACAGCATAAATTTATTGACAGAATTTTTCGTCTACTCAAGGAGCATAACTTAAAATTGTTTTCACATATACAGGGTGTTGCATAACGACTTGGCAATAATTGTTCGTCTTTTTTTAAATGCAACACCCTATATATTTTTATATATTTTGAATTGTATTTTATTTACCTATACGAAAATATAAGTTTCATTTTAGTTTTCCGCGGCGTTGCCAAGTTATTCAATTTTTTCTCTAAAAAAAGCTGAATACACGTATTGTTTTATAAAGGCGTACTGAAGTTATTTTAATAGTAAAAATTAAGAATAATTTTTTCTGTATAGCTGTAACTATACTCTTTGTTCTGACATAACTTTTTTTTAATGTTATTATACAGGGTGTTCAATACAGAGAATCAAATTTACTCAATTTCAAATGGCTATAACTCGTCATTTTCAAATGGAACACCCTATATTTTATTATTCTGTTGTGTGTATTTTTGCATCTTCTTATGTTATAAAGGGTGTCGTATGCCTAAAAACATTAATTTCGAAATTAATTAAATTAATGTTTTTATGCATAGGACATCCTTTATAACATAAAAAGATGCAAAAATACACACAACAGAATAATAAAATATAGGGTGTTCCATTTGAAAATGACGAGTTATAGCCATTTGAAATTGAGTAAATTTGATTCTCTGTATTGAACACCCTGTATAATAACATTAAAAAAAAGTTATGTCAGAACAAAGAGTATAGTTACAGCTGTACAGAAAAAAAAATTCTTAATTTTTACTATTAAAATAACTTCAGTACGCCTTTATAAAACAATACGTGTATTCGGCTTTTTTTAGAGAAAAAATTGAATAACTTGGCAACGCCGCGGAAAACTAAAATGAAACTTATATTTTAGTATAGGTAAATAAAATACAATTGAAAATATATAAAAATATATAGCGTGTTTCATTTAAAAAAAGACGAACAATTATTGCCAAGTCGTTATGCGACACCCTGTATATGTGAAAATAATTTTAAGTTATGCTCCTTGAGTAGACGAAAAATTCTGTTAATAAATTTATGCTGTATTTTTAACGACAAGGGAGATATCGATCACGGGCATTTCGATGACTCAACCTGTATATATATATATATATATATATATATATATATATATATATATATATATATATATATATATATATATATATATATATATATATATATATATTTTAGTCATTTAGTCAACTGTGGAAAAAGTTATAAGTCACAATGATTATGAAAACTTTAAAATTTTCAAAGAAGTAGAGTTAGTGTAGTGCCAACATAGCTCTCCCTAACTTATTCTCTATAGGCTAGATCAGAGCACCGCAAAAAAAATTATTGGTGGAACAATAAAGCGCAATACTAGCGCAAACTAGGCCAATATTTTTTATAGAAATATTTTAGTGGAAGGTCTACCTTGACTTAGCCCATGTTTCCATTTAAACCAAATGAAAATAAAACATTGCACAACAATACAATAAATGAGCGTTGAGAAAATTTGTTTTCCTTATTATCATAAATATGAAATTGTATACAAATTGCAACAAAATAAAAAAATGTTAAGTACCATATTGTATTCTCAATGCAGTAGCTACTCATATCATGTTATAATTCACTTTAGTCGCGCACGCGCTCAAATTTAAACAAAAGCGACCTAATCACTTCCTATTGTTCGTATTTGTGCAACACAGCAAGCGTAGAACGTAGGAGTCTACGCAATTTAGTGCCATTCAATCAGGATATGACGTTTTTACTCAGTAACTCAACTGAATATTGATTAAATGGAGCGCAGTTCGCACAAGGAGTGGTGTAATGAGAATTTAATTCTGTGCAATTTATACTGTAAATGATCGGTAATTATATTGAAAATTGAACTATATTTATTATCTCTGTTTTACACAACTCAATAAATTCACCATCGTATTGCGTAATGTTTATTTTGTCTGGGAAATGACGTATGAAGCACGCAATTGGCAATCGGAAATGTCAATTTCCCAGTGTAGTCAATCAGGAAAAATGCAAAAAAACACTGGATTTCTTGAGCATTCTACAATAAAATCATCTTCAAAATAACAAAATTTATTTTAATGAATATTTTTTGACAGATGGTTTAACCTCATATTGCGTAATGATGACGTCAAATGACGTAATGCAACCAATAGAATTGAAATTGTAAAATGATGTATCTGACAACATAATTTTGTACCTAGATTAGGTTTTATTTTGTTACGTCAGTAACAAAAAATTAATTAATTTGTCACATGAAATGTCAAAAATGTTTAGAAAAATGAGTCGTTTTGGTAGTATTTTTAACAAGAAAAATATTCTCCCTAAATACCATTCGAGATAATAATTTTTTGAGAGAATTTTTGTCTATTCCACGGCAACTTATTGCAATTTCACTCCACAAAACATCATCTGACAATTCCCCTCAACTTCGTTTCGGGAAATTGATAGATGATGTTTTGTGTCGTGAAATTGTTAGAAATAAGTTGCCGTGGAAACGACAAAACAATTATCAAAAAATTATCATCTCTTATGGTATTACCCCTGAATATTACTTCAAACGATTTTCATATACAGGTTGGTGGAGATGAAATGCGAACATAGGGAACATATATGACAATCGAATTTTCATGCCAGGTATCTTGATATATTTTGTAGTAGTGTTGTCACTCTTTCTTCTTGACAACTGTAAATTTTAGATTTAATATAACACCACAAGAAAAAAATCTTGGAGAGCTAAGTCCGAAGACCTATCTGGCCAAGGAATTATTCCACGGGTATAATAATATGACAGCTACTTTGACATTGACAGTATTCCACGATTCCACGTATATCAAGATGCCTAGCATGATAACTCAACTGTCATATATTTCCCTATGTTCGCATTTCACCTCCATCAACCTGTATATATTATAACCCATAAACACCATCGATATATACAAATTTTAAAATAAATATGTGCGACTAGCGCGCCATCTGTCGGTAGTAGTAACGTCAAAAAAACTGTTTCTCTTACAAGAAAAATATCATTTGAGATAATCATGTTGCTGTCTATTCCACGACAACTTATTGCAATATTACTCCACAAAACATCACGGTAAATCACATTTGTTCCTGGAAATATTGTCCAGTAACTATATTTCCTGAAATTTTTCTGTAGACATTAATATACGTCATTTTAAAAAATAAGTAATAATGCGATTTTCTTTCCGAGTACCGCTTGGCATGGTTTAATACCCAGAAAAATTTATTGTCGTGCATTGCTGCAATACAATTTTACCAGAGTTATTCGCCAATTCGCCTACGCGTAAAGTATTATTTTCTACGTCTACACGTAAAGTTTACGTAAACTATGTAAAATGTAGACAATGTAGACTTTGCGTAAAGTATCTGTTAGAAAATCTAACCTATAATTTTATTAGTTTTTGGTGTGATTTATGCTTTGTCTACGTGTACACTGTTTATATTGTTTACAGTTTACACAGATACTAAAGCGTAGATTACGTGTTTGTCTACGCGTAAAATACACGTAGTCTACGTCGCGTATAGACTACGTGGACAATCCTGATTATTGACAGCAATGCACTCGAAAAATTTTCGGATAATAATTCATACACTTAGATTGGTACAAGTGAAAATTTCTCTCAGCTTTTTTTCGTGACCTTGTCAGAAAAACAGACAGACACAGACAAAACAATTCTCTTGTGGCATTACCCTGAAAATTTAAAAAATACCAACTTAATTACCTACCGATATCTAGTAATATGTGCGTTTCCAACCTTCTAAGACAGTTGGGAAGCGAGTCATTGCTAACTTCACATCCCAGCTAGCTGGAAATTTTTTCCGGCTAGTTAAATGTCCTTTTTCAATAAAATTGACAAAACCAATAAAAAAATGCTTAAGTTACTGAGCAACTCTGTCATAGATCTCTATTCTCAAGTAGGCTAAACAAATTGAACATTATACCGAAGAAAACTCACAAATATTATTAAAATTTATTTATTTATTTACAGTACAAAAGTACAAATTACAGGTTTCCACAAATTAACACAAAGAACGGCTAATAAACTAGAGATTTATATGTAAACATTTTTGACTTGAAGAAGTCCGCGGAAAAAAATTAATACTCAGTTCTTTGCAAACCTGTCAAACGTTATGTAGTTCACGATTTTAGGAGTATCTTATTTTTAGCATTTATAGTAAGACGAGAGCAAGTGAAGAACACTATTACTAAGTAATATTGAAAGAAAACTGTAATTTTTAACTTTTTTGTTAGGATGAGGATGGTGAGCTAAATAAAAATCAGAACGATGTAGCAGGGTCAATTATTTATGATCAGTCTGTATAACAAACATAATCATTATGTATGACAAATTATTCTTAGAATAGTTTTGATTTGCTGAACTGTACAATTCAACAAATCAACATGTGAAAAGCTAATTATAATCAGACATCATTAGGATAATATTTATAGTTGTTTGTGCAACAGGAAGATAATGAGAACAAATTAGTGCAACATACAGACGAAATACAAATATTTTAACATACAATATTGACAAACAAACTTCAAGCATGGAATAATAATACCTACCTATATTATTTAATCTTCTTTTTTATAATCAACAATAAATCTAAAAATATTAGATTACTTTTAGAATAGTTCTAGCAAAAAAGGAGTCCGTAGGCTGGTAGGCTACATAAAAAATTATTTTTTGTGTTACAATGTTGCATTAGCAGATCTGTTCTTAACCCTTTACAGCATGAATTTTTATTTTTGGCTGAAATAATTCATGGGCATTAGGAATTTGTTGTTATTAACAGGAAAATTATTTAAAAAAATATTTTTGCATAAACAAATTTTATTTTTGTGAAAAAAGGGTTTGTGCCATATATGGAACATTATGCAACTACGAACAATTATTCCGTATGAAATCTCATGAAAAAATTCCTATCCTTATTAAATTCGAGACAAATTTTGTACGACGGCGTAGAAGGGTCAGGGTAAATATTTTTTTATATTTAATTCCCGACTTTTAAACTCGGGATCCCGACTTTTAATCTCGGGATCCCGACTTTTAAACTCAGGATCCCGACTTTTAAACTCGGGATCCCGACTTTTAAACTCGGGATTTCAGTTATTTAATCCCGAGATTAAAAGTCGGGATCCCGAGATTAAAAATCGAAATACCGAGATTAAAAGTCGGAATCCCGAGTTTAAAAGTCGGGATCCAGACTTTTAATATAAAAAAATATTTACCCTGACCCTTCTACGCCGTCGTAATTTAGCAATTACAACAAAATGTAAAAGTTTTTCCTTCATATCCTGGAAATATGCACCTGGATCTATTGTTTTCACTCCATTCAGGTAAATGGTCTACCCCATCTAGATGAATATCTTCTTCATGAATGCATGGTGTGCCATATATGGCACAAACCATTTTTTAGTATTTGGTATTTTTATAAGTGTTTTATATAAACATATCTTACCCTAATGTCTTCTCCATACAATATTCAACCACTACATAATTTTTTCTTCAAGGAATAATGTTTATTTACTTGCAATATTCGACCGAGAACTAACGTCTTATTACAAATAACTAACGCACAAGTATCTACAGGTTACTACGGGGTGAAGTCGTACTAAATTTGATATTATAAGGGAGGAAAAACTAAAGATCCATTTCTGTGTATGTGCTATATATGACCATTTATGAAGTAACGTCTTGATTTAGTTTTATAGGTAAAAAAAAAATTAAAAATAGGAATGTGCCATATATGGCACACTATGCGGTAAAGGGTTAATTTACTTTGAAAAACTGCATCAAAATAACTGCAATAATAATTATAATACATCTATCGTGAGGATAGACATTTACGAACTCTTTCTTTCATTCCAATTCTTTACTTGATCAATCACTACTCGCCAAACGATCACTCCTTTGTCCATGACTCCTTCGTCGATGACTACTTGATCGGTCGATGACTGACTGATTGATCACTCACCAGTCCTCGTCGATGACGCTCTTGTGGATGACTGTCTAACTTCTACTTAATTTCCTAAGTATATTCTAAAACCAATTGCAAGATCGCAATAATTTCGCTGAAACGCAAGGCACGTGTAACAACCGCGCGTGGCCAAAAGGTGAATAACAAGAAAACACAGCAAAGCAATACGGAAAATTACTAACAAATCTACTTTGTATGTTTGTTGAACTTTTTGAGATGCAATCCTTTTCTATTAATTTTAGTTCAGCACAGTTTCTAGTTAACAGGCTCGTCTACCATTTTTTCGAATTCCTAGAATACTCTGGATATTACTTTTTTTTCTATTTCACTCTTTTCCCCACTACTACGGCTGCCCGAAACCAGCCCGAAACTCGTACTTTCCCGCATCCTAGCTATGCTATGTCATTTTAAAGTTGAAAATTACTGTAAACATGGCTCCAGATTCCCATAATAACTTGTGTATTTTTTAAAGAAATTAAGTAAAACAAAAATTATTCGAAAAAGGAAGCTTAGCTGCATGCTTCTTGTTTTTAAAATATTCTTGCCATTTATAGTGACCGAGGAAAATATTATCAAATAATGACAAAAAACCGCAAAAAACGTCATTTTAAATTTTTTTTTACTTCAAATTCCTAGGCCAAAGAAAAAATATAAAAATATAGAAGCATTAAGACATCCTTTGTTAATACACTCATGTAAAAGCATCATATATTTCAATTATAATTAAAGTAAACGTGGGAGGCCTACACCTCTGTAACGCTGTAAAATTTGAGGGTAGACGAAACTAGAGTCCGTACCCGCTTAAATGAAACCCGCACCCGACCCGCAACCCGCATTTTTACATTTTAACTAACCCGCACCCGACCCGCAACCCGCTTATTTTTATTTTGTAATACCCGCACCCGACCCGCTACCCGCAAAAGTATTCTAGAACCGACCCGCTACCCGCAAAAGTATTCTAGAACCGACCCGCAACCCGAGCCGATGCAGGACACTCCTTTTAAATAATGAGATTAAGCGGTATTAATATTTTTCATACTTATTTGTTGTACAAAGAACACAAATAAATATTATATTTGTTTTACACAAATTTCTTATTCAATGTGTTATGAAATAATGGTTAGGTATACCTAATTGCTATATTTTACCGTTTTACCCAACTTGAAAATTCTAAAATCATCGGTATACATATAGGTACATATTTTACCGTGTGTGGTTATGAGAATGTGAGTTACATTCTAGTTTTTAAGACCCACACCAAACACCCGTACCCGCTTTAATGAAACCCGCACCCGACCCGCAACCCGCATTTTTTTTCTATTACCCGCACCCGACCCGCAACCCGCCTATTTTTATTTTGTAATACCCGCACCCGACCCGATACCCGCAAAAGTATTCTAGATCCGACCCGCAAAGCGGGTACCCGACCTGATGCAGGACTCTAATGCCGGCTATACATTACATGGCAAACTAGGCCAATGGCAAACGTTGGTGATTTGTACATTTTTTCATGTCGAATGACATTTACCGAGTACTCCCTACACATTACGTGCCGAATCATATGACATATGACAAAACTAAATGCTAGATCGCGTTTCGTATAGACAAGTGGCCAAGATTTCTTTGATTCGGGTCTCATTTACCGACTTCAATCCGAACGTAGACGAATGCAAACGTTGGAAGGAGTTTGTCATTTGTGGTACCGTACACACTATTCGGCAAACTTATATTTATATTTATATTTGGTGGCTATACGCCCCGTCGTGGGGCTGAACCGCTTCTTACGAAGCTCTCCTGATCCTTTGTTATGGGGGACGGATCAATCCCGCAATATCTGTTCATATTTTCGTGCTAATATTTCTCCATTTTTTCCTGTCGGTTGTTTTAACTTTCCAGTTGTTAATTCCTGCTTTCTTCACATATCACAAACGTTTGCCTAGTTTGCCATGTAATGTGTAGCCGGCATAAGACGAACACCTTTTTAAGTGTTAGACTGGATGTTATGTATCCAGGCTGTAAATTGCTTAATTTTATAATCCCCTGCATCTGCATCTTTTCGAAAAGGCGAAAAGGGTGAGTATTGAAACCAGACTTGTAACAAGACAGTAGTGGGAAGACAACTCTGAACGCGCGAACATTTCTGTGTTTTAAATGCTATTATCTTCTTGTAAATAAAGTTTAGTGCTAGTGCAGTGTACAACTTACAAGTTCCCATTCCGCTCGCCGCGACAAATTAATTAAGTTTTATTGAGGGGGAAACCGGTGGCCAAACGCGAATTACATTGTTGAAAATCCAGCAAGAATTAAAATGTGATATTTTTGCACTTCGGCATTAAATTCCATTTGATTGGTTTAAATGCACCTTACTTTATTTAGTTAACTATTTGAATTAAGGCATATCAATACAATTTTATTAGATTTTACAAAATTTCTTTTTATCGTCGCACATGTCAAGTAACAAAATTCATGATTTTTTTACAATAATTTAACTTTAAACTTTATTCAATGTTTTTGGTTGGTGGGTAGCTTTAAAATACGTTTAGATTCATAATTAATTTTGTGTAGAATATTATTTTATAAATCCATATATTTTAATTTTAATAGTTTTAGGTTATGTTTTTAATGCAATTAAATTTATAGTCGTAAAGAAAGTATAGTCTGCAACACGTTTGGAATAGCTATTCCGCTCTCGTGGAACCGTGAAACTCGCCTACGGCTCGTCTCACAAACTTTCCACTCGAGCTGAATAGCCTTCATTCCACACTCTTGTTGCAGACTATACTATTCTTTGCAGACCGTTGCTAATAGTGACGGTCTGAGAGGGAGAAGGGTTATATTTTTTTTTAATTTATCCGAAATTTCTGCGGGCACCCATGAAAATCTATTAATTATGCTTTTGTTTCAGGATGATGGATGGCACCACAGTATAATTTCATGCAGAAAGCAGGAATGCAGGACTATGTAAGTTTTTTTTTACCTCTCGCCTCATATTCTATAAGAGAGGTATTGTAATGGGTCAAAATTTTCGAGTATGAGTTTTTGGTGGATAAGCACGTTTCAGGGTCTCTACAATACGAATTTACTATTTTCATGATGATGTCTGTGTGTGTGTATGTGTGTGTGTGTGTGTGTGTGCGTGTGTGTGTTTGTATGAATGTATGGACTGGCGATTTTTCGTCCACGATAACTGAAAAAGTATCAAACCTTTAAAAACCAAATTTCATATTTAAGGTTTTAATAAGAATCTTAACACCGGATAACATTTTGGTAGAAATCCGCAAACCGGAAGTAGTACTTTTTGAAGCTTGATAAAGTTTTCCTTAAATATATTGTTACATTATTTATTTATGACAATTTTTGCAATTAAAAATAAAAGAAAATATAATTATCTATGGGTACAGTTAATTATAAATACAATTTGCTGAATCTGGTAGTATTTAACAATAAAATAAAGTACAATTAATATTGTATCTTGTTGTCCATGATTTGAAATTTGTTTCTACATAAAATTTGAATGATTATGACAGTGACAGTACAGTTGACATCTTTTGCTTGCATCTTGGTTTACATTATCGTTTACATCTTACATGAACATGAAACTATTAAAATGTAAGTAAAACTATTTATTAGATTAATCTCGAGATTTATAGAATAAGCAGCATTAGGCGAGAGGTCGTGTACTGGCCACAGCAGATTTTTTTTACTTTATTTAAGCCAGAGATTATTCTATGAGCAACTGCACACAATATGTGCAGTGAGAAAATAAAAATAAGCAAAGTAACAATTTACCCACAAGTGGGTATAATATTGATCGAAGCCACTAGTGGGCAATCTTTTACTATGCTTGTTTAAAATTTCCATAGGTATGAGGTGTTGGTGGAGGTGAAATGCGAACATAGGGAAATATATGACAATTGAGATGCTAGGCATCTTGATATACGTGGAATACTGTCAATGTCAAATTAGCTGTTATACAATAATTGAAATTTGTATTTTACCCGTGGAACAATTCCTTGGCCAGATAGGTCTGCGAACTTAGCTCTTCAAGATTTTTACTTGTGGTGCTATATTAAATCTAAAATTTATAGTTGTCAAGAAGAAAGAGCGATAATCCTGAATGAAGTGCAAATTAAAATTTTAGATGCATTTGCAACAATTACGCCACAAATGTTAAATAATGTTAGAACTAGATTTTACAATCGTTTAGGCTACTGTTTGGCAGAGGGAGGAAATTTGTTTAAATATTTATTGTAAATTTAACAATTAAAATAAATATCTTCCTGCTTTATTTTCATAATAATTACTTTTACTATACTAACATTCAACATGCACTTTTAGATTTTATTATTTTTTCTGTTATTCATTACTCCTTCACATTCACATTACTTCGTTTTGTGACACTACTACAAAATATATCAAGATACCTGGCATGAAAGTTCGATTGTCATGTATGTTCCCTATGTCCGCATTACACCTCCACCAACCTGTATAATATTATATTCAATAAAAGTAAGTAGGTAGGTATCTAGGTAACATACGTCGCACGTGGCACGTGGCACGTGGGTGCCATAGTGTTACGTTTCAAAATTCGCTTTGAACTACAACATAACTGGAAGATACTTACATAGTAAAACACATCTCAATTGTTATTAATTAAATTCATCATACAAATGTACAGTACCTAATTTGTTAATGGTGATTCTGAAATGCGAAAATTAGCTTCGTTTATATCAGAGTTGCCAAAACCATGTTTTGTTTATTTTATACAAAATAAAACGTGTTTTTTATTAATTAAAAAAAAACAATGTTATAATCAGCAAGGAATTCTGAAATATGCATATCATTACGCATTATGGCGACAATATGCTGGGGATTCACCTATCTATACTTATTATTTATTATTAAACAGTGACAGAATAAAAGAAGATTTAAATAGGTACAGTTAAAGTTAAATTATACTCAAAATTATATTAAAATTTTTCGTGTCGGTAAATTCGATAAGAAAAACATCAGACCAATTAAAGTTATCTCGAGTTATCTTTAAAAAACGTTACTGATGCTAAAACATAAACACAAGGATAAACTTGAGTCTTGATTAAAAAGTACCATGTGACTATACTAAATCACAGCGACATTTTTTAACAAAATTAAAACAGAACTGAATAATTTACGTGATAAAAGCATTTAACAAAACTATACCCAATATCGTTGATATCGCTGAAGAACCAAAAAACCAATAAATTTCAAGGCCACCAGTCAGCTGGCTACAAAATCTAAAAATTTAAAAATAACTACCAAAATGTACGTGGTTTACGAACTAAAACTAACTAACTTTTACAAGCCTCTCTAAATTCAAACCACGATATCATTGTATTCACCGAGACCTGGTTAAAAAAGATTCAATTTTTGATAGTGAACGTTTTGGAAAAAATTACATCGTTTATCGCGGAGACAGAGACAGTGTTTCAACAGGGAAACAACGCGGGTTTTAATAGGGTACTTTACCATAGTAGCAAATTAGCAATCCAGTCAATTATATGGAAAGGATATCTCAAAATTGAGTTATTGCCATGAAAAAAAATTTCAAAAAGTTAATAGTTCTTTAAATATTTGAGATTTTACGTATCGATACATCTACGTCACAATAATGCGTTTTCACGTGTATTCTTACTTACAGTAATGAAGATACTACCAAATTGTATTTTATATTTTGTAACATTTAGAAACAGTTGATTTTACATGGAGTACATTTTAATTCCAGCCCCATTGTTTGAGAAAATTTCAGCTATACATCTACGTCACACAAACTTTAAAAATTAATTACAGCTTTATTAAGAACAATTAAGGCTTATCAGTACTCTCAAGGTTTCAAATAATGTGAAGTTTCAATAAAAACTTTTAAAAAAATGGTAAACTACAAGATCGAACAACCTGACAATCAACTAGAGTTCCTATGTGTTTCAGTGATGTTTGATAATAATTGAGTTCAATTTCTGAATCTATTTCTTTTTATGTTTTATTGCCAAATCTCTTTTTCACGGTACTCGTATTAAAATCTGGACGTATATTTCACACCGTTTTTTCAGAGAAAACAAATTTCATACAATAATAAATAATTTTTTTCTGTCGTTCATCGACAACTTCAATAATTATTTATGAAAAATAATTTGATAAAAATTATTCTTTTCGTTGAATAGTCCTCCAAATACCATTAGTGTTCTAAGTTATGTAGATAATTTTTGTTGTTGTATCACTTATGATTATTACGCTTATAAATAACACTCGTGCTGCGCACTCGTGCCATTTAATATCAAGCGTAATAACCATTCGTGATACAGCAACAAAAATTATCGACATAACTTAGATCACTAATGGTATTTTATAAATGATAATGTAATTGCCAACCTTTGTGATACATTTCTATTGCCTTCTGATAATTTTCATCCTGCTTTTGATGTTTCTATACCATTATAATAATGTCGGTGAAAATCTTAATTACACTAATAATTGGAAATTGAACTTTCCACGTGCGAGCTATGAATGCAATAATTTCCTAGAATCAGTAAATTGGTCAGCACTCTTGCAAAATAATATTAATGATTCTGAGAATATTGGAATAGACGACTGGGCACTGTAATGAACTTCGGCCGTATATAGGTATAGACAAACAACGCAAGCCTTTGATGTGAAGCAAAGAACTAGCGTAGCGGTGTGAAGAGGAGTATGACCTTCATAACTTCTGGAAGTATTGCAGTTTGCCATCAGCTGTAACAACAAACCAAAAGTCAGCAATGTGCAACACTCTACCGAGATATTCACCTCCTTGTCCTTTCTCCGCCTATAGCTGCTGCTCACCGCTACCGTACTTCTTGCCTTCACAACATCGTAGTGTTATCTGTCTATACCTATGTATATGGTCGAAGGTAATGAAGGATATTCGGGAATGCAGTCATAAAAAAAATTATTACAAAACCGACGTCATCAGGGTAAATTAGTAGTTAGTTGAGATGTAAATCAATTTTAAAATTAATTATATTTGAATTTCCGAAATTCATTGTCACAATAATATAAAACAAAATCGTTCCGTTTATAAACTCGACAATGAGTAATGTATCCAGATTAGTGTATTGTGTAAGGTTTGATACAAAGATCAATAAAATGTATGATTCAATGCAAAAAACCAAACACAACACTAACTGGGATACAAGACTCGACACTAGGTTGATCACGACGCGTTTCGATCTTTCGATCATCTTCAGGTGACTGGATTTGAAGGATGGGAGGTAGGGTTTTATATTAGTAATTTTAACGGTTGAAAGATTACGTCCGATTGGCTATTAATTTGAATGTTTATTACCGGTTGACTGATTTTTTCTTTAAACATTTCTAAATTTTCGGCTATGTTTAATCTATGACTTTTACTTTGTTGTTTACAAATTGACATTATGTCTTCAATTTTACCTGCTGTATGTTTATGATTTAGTAAATGTGTCGCGTAATTTGAGTCACTTTTAAGATTTTGAAAGGAATTAATGTGTTCTTTATACCGATCTTCAAATTTACGTCCCGTTTGGCCGATATAATTTAGGTTGCAAGTTAAACATTTTAGTTTGTATATACCGCTTTTATTATATTTATTGTTAATTTCAATATTATTATTTATTTGATTTTTAAAGTTATCTTCAGTTTTTAAGGCGATTTTAATGTTATGATTTTTAAATAGTTTGGTTATAATATGAGTTGATTTACCGATGTATGTGAATTTACTCCATTGTTTAATTTCAGTATCAGGTTTAGGTGTTTAGGTTTAGGTGTTTAAATACAAACTTGCCTCAGCGACTCTAACGCGCGCGTCCTTTCCAGGTACGTAGTATAAAACTCAAAAGAAAACTAAAAATCGAAAAATTGTCAGATAGTCGGTTTTGGCACCAAGCCCTTCAACACTACAAACAGTAATAAAAACAAGTTATCCGTTTTCCGTTATTCGAAAATTCAATTTCACGATGTTTATATTTAACTAAGCTCAGCGAAAAGATAAATTTGTTTAGCCACCGAAAAATAAAAACTTGATGATTAAAATCCGCATAGTTGTACGTAGGTATGTGTGTCTTCTCTTCTGACTGATTCGTCACGAAATCAACTCGGTGTCGACCACACACGAATCAATCATTAATAGACACAATCAGCTCTATCACGCGTACACACACATACCATCCCACGTACAGATAGAGTGACCATTGGACCATTCGTATTGATTTTGTCAGTACAGGACTGACTTTCAAACCCTTGTACTGATAAACGATTTAAAAGATTTTTGTACTGATTTTTAAATCCTTTATATTAACTTCACCGTCTTGTCGTCGACCGTCAAAAAAACAAAAGTCAAAAATGACTCACTTCCCGGGATCCTATAGAGCTGAAATAGACTTTTGTCACCTAACAATACACTTTGGCAAAATTTCAGATTCTCCGCCATCTTGAAACGAAATGGCGGCTAGCTATCTCAAAATGTACTGCACCGATTGCGGTCAAATTTGGTACAGTAGTTTCAAAGATCTAACTTATGATATAGATAGATTAAAATGTCAGTCCGCCATCTTGAAATAAAATGGCGGACAGATATCTCAAAATGTACTGTAACTATTGCGTTCTTTGGTACAGTAATAGCTAAGAATCTGTCATGAGACATAGGTATATTAAAATGTTAGTCCGCCATCTTGAAACAAAATGGCAGCTAGCTATCTCAAAATGTACTGCACCGATCTGGTTCAAAAACAAAAATTTAAATAAATATCGATCGAATCTCACATAATAAAGGATTTATAATGAAATACTTTGTTTTTACGGGTTCGTTTTTTTACCTCTCGCCACTCTGTACTGTAAGAGAGGTATTGTAATTATGCTAAAATTTCGATAGTGAGTTTTCAATGGATAAGCACGTTTTGAGGTCCCTAGAGCACGATTTTGATAGTTTCGCGATGATATATGTGTGTGTGTGTGTGTGTGTGTGTGTGTGGATGGATGGGTGGATGTGTGAATGAACGTTGGAGGTACGATAACTCAAATACCACTGAATACAAAAATTTCAAATTTTGTACATAATATTCTGACACCCTAGATTAGATCTAATTAGATTTCGGTGTTGATCGTGCAACCGGAAGTAGTACTCTCTTGAAGATCTGAAGAGTTGATCTGGAATATCCTCAAAATATATAGATTAATAGGAATTTGTTTTAATAACAATGTATACTAAATGTTAGTATCTCCAATTTGTATTCAAAACGTTATTTCTATCTAGCACCATTTTCCAATTACAAGAAGTTAAAAATTCTACAAATGTTACAATTTTGATTTATCTGCCTACCAATGAAAACAAAAAATAAAATACACTGGCGGAAAAAAAATGAAACACTTGAAATTCGTAAAAATATCGACCATTTTCAAACTGCTATAACTCGGTGTATTTTCAATCGATATCGATGAATCTTCGAGGACGAGAAACTTTAAAGTGTCTTATTTAAAGTCATTCATGCAAACTTAAGCGCAACCCCCTCCGCCCCCTCTAGCAATCATGTGCAAAAAAAAGAATTTTAATTTTAAAAATGTCCAACTTTGAGGATGTGTACGGAGTTTAAACTTTTTTTTTGACTTGATCCACCAAAAGGGCAATAAAATTTGTTCAATTCCCTGTGCAGGACTCAAAGAACGAAGTTCCTACGATGATTTGGCACAAAG
Organism: Agonum fuliginosum; assembly: GCA_947534325.1. Taxonomy (NCBI): domain Eukaryota; kingdom Metazoa; phylum Arthropoda; class Insecta; order Coleoptera; family Carabidae; genus Agonum; species Agonum fuliginosum. Next base: position 52,825,722 of record OX384030.1, on the reverse strand, counting down.
TTATGAATTTTTTTCAAAAAGGACATTTTTTGGTTTTTTGCACATAACTCAGCCACTTTTCAACCAAATTACTATTTTTTCGGGGAAAAACCCATAGTGGATCCACTTTAAGGGGGTAAACTCAGATTAGTATGATCTCTTTTCGTACCCTTCAAAACAAAACAAAACACGTTTTTGGGCAAAAACACGTCCAACTTTAGCCATGTGTATCGAGTTGGAAAAAATTTGTCTACTTGATTCACAGAAAAAGCATTGAAATTTGTTCAATTACCTGTGCAGGGCCTAAAGAACGATGTTTCTACGACGATTTGGCACAAAGTTATGGGCGTTTGAAAAAAGTGCATTTTGTGGTTTTTTGACTCATAAGTCGGAAATTTTTTGACGAAATTTTTGTTTTTCACGAATGAAATTTTTTTCAAAATTTCTAATATTTTAGGCAATTTGAGTTATTCCCACGAAATATCCAATTTCATTTTTAAAGAAGTAAGCAAATCTCACGAGTTTACAGACCTGTAAGCAGACCTTCAATATCGAGCAAATTTAAACTTTATTATTAATAAATGTGGATTTCCTAGAAGATTCCCTTTGAATTTTCTTTGCAGCTTCAATTTTATTTGATACGGATTCTTCAATATAACCTTCTGCAACTCTCGTCGACTTCCAGCCACCGTGCGGCGTTAAATAGGCGCAATATTACCACCCACATTTGCCAATAAAGTTACCGAAGAATGTCTTATCTATGATCAGTATATAGGACTTCGCATCTCTTCATCACTTGCATCACTTGTAAAGAGTGTAGCCAATCTTAATAACCCAATATAATTTTGGTTTCAATCTACAAACCGGAAGTAGTACTTTTTTTAAATATTTCGATAAATAATTAATTTAAGACAAAGTTTTAAATTTTAAATGAAAGATTATATGTGATTATTATCTACAATCGGTATTTTCTAAATTTTTCTGTATCTGGTATCATTTACGAATAAAATTAAAGTATAACTTATAATTTAGTATTTCGGTATCTTGTAGTCCATGATCGTTTAACATTTGTTACTAAAATTAAAATGAGTATGACATGACAGTGACAGTGACAATAGTAAAATATCGTTTTTATCTTCTTCTACAGTTTAAATCAAATAACTAAAATATATTTGTGTAGTAGTTGTAGTAGTACCTATTAGTATATTTGTATAATAAGTAAAAAGAATAAAGTAAGTATGGTGGGAGGTCTTGTGCTTGGCCACATCAGATTTTTAAATTTATTTCCCTAATAAATAATAATAATTAAAATCGTAATAAAATAAATAAAACTTCCCGCACGTGTTATATTCTGCTATAAGCACCGTCCATTTATAAATTAAAAACCAATATTCAATTTACCTTTACCTATTGAATCTATTGATTTTATCTATGTTTACCTTGTATAAATTTTTGTTTTATTATCTTTATTTATCTTAATTCCACAATTCAACAATGCTTTTAACTAATTTGTAGCAAAAGTAAGGTAAAATAGGGGTTATAGTATGAAAAAGTAAGGAAGTTTATTTAAGGGAAAGGGGACGAAAAGTCGTGGCGTAGTTGGGAAGGGGTTAATTGGGGAGCGGCACTAATCATGACATTAAAAAACTCTAACACACTTTACTTAAAAATATTTGACTTTTAATAAACACAAAATTAACGAATAAACACGAATATAAAATAATAAAATATTGGAATAAAATACAAATAACAACTACATATGAGTATTTCTTAATATCTCAACTTATCGTTTCAACTAAAGTTATAATACGGATTTATAACTAATAAAACTTAAATTTACGCTCAAAAGCGTAATGTCCGTAGCAACGGGCTACATCTTTGGACTTATCTGGAGCTCGGCTGTCGAAGAACTGAACGCAGACGCCCAAAAATCAAGGGAACGTCTGGCCTAAAGGGGTGCGGAGGGATGCAGATGACCTCTGAACTATTGTATCTAAAAATAACTTCAGATAACAAAAATACAGAGTGTAGCATATGCAAGTCATCTTGCTACAAATTAATGCACAATGTATGATGGTCTGTATTCAAATAAATTACAATATTTTATAGCCTCGTAGTTTTCCGATAAAATTCATTCAAACAAAATAAATAAAAACCTATATTACTAATTATTGTGTTTCAATCATTTTAAATTAAATTGTCACAGAGATTAAAATGTCTATTTTTTCTGTTTTATTTATAGTATTTATGAGAATGTGAAGCGACAGTTTAATATTTGTATTATTTATTTTCGCAGTTACAATAAAGTTGAGTAATTAACGATACAGTGATTAGGTTTTTTCTTTGTTTTTAAATTTTAATTAAAAATTCTATTAAAATGTTTCTACGGCGGGAGTATAAAAAGTAGTAACAATGTCAGGAAAGTTTGAAAACAATTTCAACATTTAATGGATTTATGGCTTTAATGAATAATAGTTCCAAGATGAAAAGCAACGTTTCGGCCTATATCCAGCCCATTATCAACCAGAATCCACACGAATACGAAGTCAATCAAATTTTAAATTTTGAGTGAAGTTACATGATGTTTCTTACACGATAATGAACGTTGTTTGAACTGTGTTACACTACAAAAGTCTATCTTTTTCCGAATTTCTAGAATATTCTCGATTTCACTTTTTTCTATTCCACTCCCCTCTCCATTTACTACGGCTGTCCGAAACCAGCCTGAAACTCGTACTTTCCCGCATTCTTGCTATGCAATGTCATTTCAAAGTTGACAAATAATCTAAAAGTGTTTTCGTTTCGAGAAAACTGTTATTGACTACAAGATAATGCTTGTAAATATTAACAGATAAACATTAAATCTATCTATAGATGTAGTATTTTTTTTAATTTTAAAAAATAAATTTCTATCATGACATGAGATAAATATACAGCTAATATGATGTGCTTTTGTCTATTACCTCTCGCATTTACTCGTTCGTAGCCATGGATACTACTAATAAAGATTTTTGTCAATATTTGACAACAGTGTTGAGGTTATAATATACTTGTCCACCTGTTTATTGCTTAAATATTATTAGAATAAATCAATTTTGAATTACTGTCCCATATTAAATAATTTATAAACGAATAATAAATAAATATCACGTATAAACTTATAAATTAAATTTTTTTTTGAAAATAAAACTGACAGGATGTCCTTCTTGCAAACAAATTGTATGCACCCTGTTGCTTTAATTTTAAATCAAAATTATAGAAACTGATTTCTATCAATAATTGTCCAATTCTGACGTTTAAACAAAAATATCAATTTTTAATAATTTTGAGCAGTCGTGGATAAAATTTGATATATCACATGTGGGCTAAAGCGTACTACAGCACTCATGTGATCACATGACTCGGTCTACGACCTCGTCGTGCAATTCTTCACATTCAACTGCTGTAATAATTCTCTTATCCCACTTGTAATATAAATAACTATTATCTACAACAATAGAATAATGTATTCATTATATACGTGAAAGTAGTATAATAAACCCCTCCATAAGGACACATTATGAAATAATGAATTCATTATTTCACACTGTTAAATAATGAGTACTTTATTCTTCCGAACTGTCAAAATTACTCGAATGATTTGTCAATTTTTTGAGGTTAGGTTAATATAATTTGTAAATAAGAAATGTTGCTTTATTTAAAAAGTCGTAGATAAAACGTCGTATTTGACTCGCAAATAATGGCTATAATTCACTCGTATGATTTATTAACTCGCCTTCGGCTCGTGAATAAACTTTCATCCTCTTGAATTATAGCCTACATTATTTGCTCGTTAAATAATATACTATTATAATTAAGTGGTAAAGTAATACATATACTATAAGGTAGTAAATAAAACACTGTTTTTAATTATAGTTTTTCATTTGGAGATGGAGGTTTATGTTAATCATTTTAAATGTACAATATGAAAATATGAACTACTGTCTGTCAAATGTAAAAACACTGATTAACCATACATTTTTCTTCGTGACTTTCACACGTCATCAGGCCATGCAATAGGGTACTTTACCATAGTAGGAAATTAGCAATCCAGTCAATTATATTGAAAGCAGACCTCAAAAATGAGTTATTGCCATGAAAAAAGTTTTCAAAAAGTTAATAGTTCTTTAAATATTTGAGATTTTACGTATCGATACATCTATGTCACAATAATGCGTTTCACGTGTATTCTTACTTACAGTAATAAAGAAACTACCAAATTGTATTTTATATTTTGTAACATTTAGAAACAGTTCATTTTACATGAGCACATTTTAATTCCAGCCCCATGGTTTGAGAAGACTTTCAGCTATACATCTACGTCACACAAACTTTAAAAATTAATTACAGCTTTATTAAGAACAATTAAGGCTTATCAGTACTCTCAATCGTTTCAAATAACATCAAGTTTCAATAAAAAACTTTTTAAAAAAATTGTAAACTACCCTATTCAACTTTAAATATTTTTTTAGCTAAACGGAGCTTTGTATCGTAAAACAAAAAATACATATTTATTTATGTTTTATGCAGAATAGAAAATACCTGAAATACCCTATTAATATTGTTATGTTAAATATCAAACTACTAATTATTCTGGACTTAATTAAACAATTTGTCATTCCATCTGTCCAGCCACAATAACAAGCTCTGCTCTCAGCAGTGTTCGTTGTGGTCGCCATTATTGAAGTTAGAGAATCTAATATAATGATAAACATTCCTGCGTTACAGTGCACGCGGCAGCGCGGCACGTGGCTGAAATGTCATGAAATATTCCTGTCTGATGCTCTGAAGTCTCGAAGCGCGTACAAAGTAAAACAAACTCTATGTGGATGTCAAACTATGAAAGAGAAATAAACGAAAGAATATTCGTTGATGTTGTGTAGTGGACTGTATATTTTTGTTTAACAAGGAATGATTTGAAATGTAAAAGATTCAGTGCATCAAATTATTTCAAGTTTATTTAGAGCAGTGGCGCAACCAGGAATTACTGAAAGGGGTTTGGTTTTGAATTACAAATTTTTATAAATCTGATAAACCTGAAATTGTGAAAAAATCGACAAATTTCAAACCACTATAACTCGGCGAGTTTTCGATGGATTTCGATGAACTTTTGAGTCAAAGAAAGTTCAAAGTGTCTACTTTAAGAACAGCTATTCAATGTTTGATATTATTTTTTTATTTGTTTATTGCTTTATATATTGACTTTTAACTTTAGTAAAACACAGCTTCCCAAAACCATGATTTATTATGAAGAGGGGCGCACTATTGTAAATAGCCAGCGGGCGCTAATTATCTTATGACGGCCCTGACACCATTGTAAATTTCAATCCCTTTCAGATTCAAATTCCACAATTCACCACCCGTTGGTTTAACCTTATTATAATCCCGAACCCCAGTTTGCTTTATTTTCACTACAACCGATTGCGTCCTGTCTATTGCATACTGCTCTTGTATTGCACTACATAGCGGATGTGAAAAGCTTTAACGATGTCGTTGTAATGCCACACGTCACAGGCCAAGCACAACTTGAACTTGAAGCTCGACTTTAAGTTCGTTATAAAGAAATATTGTGTTGCAACAAGACACAAGACACGGGTTGCTGAGACGTTGTTAGAAAATTGCCTCTTATAACTAATAAGTTTTGTTTTATTATTTACTAGGTTTTGTATGGAAAACTGGAAGCAAATGAAAACGCGGACTGAAAATTATTTTTTCTACGATCGGAATTAAAAGTAGGCTTTTTGGACTTCACTTGGTTACTTGAAAATGAACAATTGCAGACCAATGCCATCTGTCGCGAAAAAAGTTTGAGATACAAGTTACTTATTTATTTCCGTAGAATACGAATCTGCAATAAAAATGGGAGCTGCCATTTAAGATTTTAAAGTAACCCCCCCAGCCCACCTCCAAGGGTGGGGGTGGGGATCGTGTTAGATGTCATTAGATAGATTTTTTTTAAATATTGAATACGTGTTTTTCTGTTCTTCGATCAGATGAGTATTTCTCAGGATATTTGACCGTCCCGGAACGGCGAATATACATATTTTTTAGGCCTATTCGGTAGAGTATTTTTTTCTGAATTCAACCATGTATTCGTTTTATATATCGGATAGGCCTAAAAAATATGTATATTCCCATTTGAAAAAATATAACTTTGTGTTTTAACTTGGGAACCACTGGTTTAAAAAATTATTTTATTCTTTAATCAGATGTCCCCCTTGGTCTCCTACAACTTTCCTATTTAACATTTTTTTGTAACTATAATAATAAAGAAAATATAGGCGTTGGTTGGTTTCGCTGTTACATCCTGTATATACATATTCAATGACAGAATGAATTCGCACAATTAGTGACCAGCAGCGACACCTAGAAACATGTATGAACTAATTACAACTTCTGACCGGGATGTCAATAAAAATCGTGGCCAGTCGGCAAACCTAATTATTCTTTAACCGTGAATTTGACTAACCGCCGGACCGCCGCACATGTTCACATGTTATTGTTTACATTTCTCGGGCCAGAAACAAATGCTCTTGCACCGCAACGTTCTATTCTCGGGTGTGTAATGGGCTGCGTTCCGCTAAACCAGCAGCGGTTGTGTGTTCAGCTCTCCTTGTTGCTTCTCAAGGCTCTCAGGTTATTTAGGGCTCAGCCCCAACCTCGGAAGGAAAGAATGAAGTCAGCAGAAGATCGGACTACTGGGAGACATATATATACAGGGTGAGTCATCGAAATGCCCGTCGTCGATATCTCCCTTGTCGTTAAAAATACAGCATAAATTTTTTAACAGAATTTTTCGTCTACTCAAGGAGCATAACTTAAAATTATTTTCACATATACAGGCTGTTGCATAACGACTTGGCAATAATTGTTCGTAGTTTTTTAAATGAAACACCCTATATATTTTTATATATTTTGAATTGTATTTTACTTACCTATACGAACATATAAATTTCATTTTAGTTTTCCGCGACGTTGCCAAGTTATTCAATTTTTTCTCTAAAAAAAGCCGAATACACGTATTGTTTTATAAAGGCGTACTGAAGTTATTTTAAAAGTAAAAATTATGAATTTTTTTTCTGTACAACTGTAACTATACTCTTTGTTCTGACATAACTTTTTTTAAATGTTATTATAAATGTCTGCAAACAAATGTTTGCAGACAGTAAATAAGTTTACGTCACTCGGGGGGAGAAAGCAGTGTTTTCCTTCCGCTAATGGAGGGAGAGATGCGAGTTTCTCTCTCGCGCGGCAGGAAAACACTGTTTTCCTCCCTGTTTTTCTCCCTATTTGATTATCAATTAGAAATGATTCGGAGACTGATTCTGACCCTTGATGAACATGTTTATGATCCCCTTAAATTATTATGTACTAATTATTATTGCAGGACTGGAGACATGTAAAAGGATGTATGTTGTATGTTCTTTCAGTATAAATAAATAATTATTATTACTAAAACTAAAATTCTGAATTATCAAAAATATTCAAAAGAACTGTTAAGGTGGATTTATAACACGCACAGCGCATAGAAAATAATTTAGCACAACATAGCATATGAATTGGTCATATGGAAATTAGTGCATCCATATTTATAAGACGCACAGTGCACCTGTGCAGGACTCAAAAATCGAAGTTCTTACGACGATTTGGCACAAAGTTATGAGCATTTGAAAAAAGTGCATTTTGTGGTTTTTTGACTCATAAGTCGGTAGTTTTTCGACGAAATTTTTCACGAATGAAATTTTCTTTCAAAATTTCTAATATTTTATGCAATTTGAGTTATTCACACGAAATTTCATTTTTAAAGAAGTAGGTAACAAATCTCACGAGTTTAAAGTTTACAGACCTGTAAGATGACCTTCAATATCGAGAAAATTTAAACTTTAAACTCGTGAGATTTGCTTACTTCTTTGTAGACTACAAAATTAATCATGGAGCAATACACGACGAAAATCGCGTTAAAAATATCACAGCTTATTATGAAAATGGAAAAGCACGTGGTCTACGTAAGATATGGACATCCATGATCTCTGGTTTCAATAAGAAGGCGCCACTATTCACAAAGTAGCAGAAAGGATCACACTGCTGCGCAAAAATTTGAACGTGTCATCGCATAAAACGCCGACATCAATAAAATTGGTCGCAAAGATCATTGTGAATAATGCATCTTTCTGTGGGTCTATTTAAAGAGTAGAGTCTGCGCGACAAAACCGAATATGATTACTAAACTGGGACAGGAAAAACGACGCAAAATAGAAATAGACGACGTATTGTGCCGTGAAATATCGAAAAAAATCTTTCTTAAGAAATTGTGTCGAATGGGGTAGTTGCGAAAAAAAAGTTGTTGATTTTTTGATAAATTATGATACTTTGGCCAATTCTGAACATGTTTACGTAAAAATCATTTCTAAATTTACAACTTTTCATTCATAATTTCCATAAATAAAGTTCACGATACAAACATTGTGACGTAGATTGTGCAAAATGATACAGTTCCTCTAAGTCTTGGTGACTCCGACAGACGATCACTTGTTACGGAATGGATTCATTCCGTCACTAATGATGGAATGAAATGTGGCGAGTTATAATAATTGAACTTTATTCAATGTTTTTGGTTGGTGGGTAGCTTCAAAATACATTTATAGTTATTTGTATCATAAAGCCAGAAACTGACCTTTTGCAAGAGCGAGTATTTTTGACACGCCGAGCCACAGGCAAGGCTTGCAAATTACGAGCACTAGCATAACAGTTTCTGGACGTGTAATACACAATATTTTATGTGCCGATTTCATTACAAAAATATAAAATAATTATACATAACCTAAAAAATTGTACACTGAATACTTACATTTGAGCTTAAAATATATTTATTAGTTTCTATTAACGATTTACGTCTAAAATTTGTCAAAATCTTGTTAATTCTTGTATAAAAAATATTCAACGCATAAAATTGTCAACTGTAGTAATGTCAAGATGCCAATCTATAACTTCCGGTTGTTTGCCGGCCTAGGCTGGCAACAAAGAGTTTCTGGCGGATTTTGAGATATGGAAAACTAGCGATGCTGACCGGAGGCATATAAAATTTATTAATTTTATGTAGAATATTATTTTATAAAAAGATATATTTTTATTTTAATAGTTTTAGGTTATGTTTTTCAATGCAATTAAATTTATAGTCGTAGAGAAAGTATAGCCTGTAATACGTTTGGAATGTCTATTCCACTCTCATGGAACCGTGAAACTCGCCTACGGCTCGTCTTACTAACTTTCCACTCGAGCTGAATATGCTTCATTGCACACTTGTTGCAGAATATACTATTCTACTTCACCATTTTAAAACAAAGCCATTAAGCCATCTAAACTTGCAGTTGTTATAATGCAGATGCAAAGCTCTCAAACACACACATACAAATATACCCGACAAGTTTACATGTTCACATTAGAGATTAGAGCCAGAGGCATAAAACATTCAGAGATAGAGCGATGTAGTTGTGTTGGTGAGGTGAGGGATATGGCAGTGGCGTGGCGTCCATGGAAGCAAGGGTAACACCGCTTCCCTTAGCTTTTATATCTTTAACCCTTAACCACTGAACTATATAAAATAATCCAGGTAGCGGGAAAAATACGTAACTTTTGTATTTACCATTCTTTTCGTTTCGTGATAGATAACGCTGTAATCGAGGAAAATCGATTGCAAGTACATGAACGTTTGAGTTCAAAAACGGTATCTGGAGCAAAATGCATTAAATCAAAAAAATAAAAACAGACGTGTTCTATAATTTTTAAAGTTGACTCCCCGCCTCCACTTCCCATCTCCACTGAGATTTCCGCAGATAATCTCATTTTCAAACGTTCAAGTACTTGCTATCGATTTTCCTCGATTACAGCGCCATCTATCACGAAACGAAAAAAATGGTAAATAAAAAAGTTACGTATTTTTTCCTGTAGAATCCGATTCTGCAATAGAAAATGGAAGTTCCTGTTTAAGATTTTAAAGATGCCCCGCCCCACCCCTGGGGGTCAACAATGGTATCGCCGGATAGCATTTTTTAAAATATTGAACACGTATTTTTCCGTTTTTTAATCCGATGAGTTGTTTTTGAGATATGTCGTTGTTTCAAGATCAAAAAAACTCAGCCTGTATACATGCTGTTTCCATTAAAACAACCAGCGATTTTTTGTTATTATTAATTTCTCAACAGAACACGTCGTATTTATCAATGAACTGTAGAGTCATATCATTTGACCTTTCGAACATATATAGGTATAGACAGATAACACTCAATGCTGTAGTATACAATGTTGTGAAGGCAAGAAGTACGGTAGCGCGAGCAGCAGCTATAGGCGGGGAAAGGAGGTGAGGACACGATAGGTGTTGCACATTGCTGACTTCTGGTTTGTTGTCATATAACAGAAAATGAAAATAGGCATACTGCAACACTTCAAGGTGTCTGCAGGTCTTACTCCTCTTCACACCGCTACGCTAGTCCTTTGCTTCACAACAAAGGCTTGCGTTGTTTGTCTATTCCTTACATGGTCGAAGATTTGACCACTCTATTACAATACCATGTAGTTCAAACTGAATTCTAATCCGTCCGTTGCAACGACCGGGTGCGCAAATTCTACAATGACGAATAAAACGTCCACGCTGAGGAAGAATTTGCGCTAAAATTCTTTGATGTACCGATAAGCGACGGATTGCATTTTTGCGTGCTCTGACCGTACCACAGACAAAACCTACGTACTGCGGTACTGACTCGAGCATTCGGGCACGTAAACCGTTGGTGCGTGTAATGCACACGCAATTCAACCAAAATTGTTTGATTTACAACAACGTACAGTAGCGGCTTTTAAATTTGGGGGGCCAGTAGAGGGCACACATCTTTAATAAATTTGGATACTATATTTTTATATTATTTTAAAATAATTTTTAATATTTGGCGAGCACTTCATATTTCAAAATTCAAATATAAAAATAAATTGAATATTCAACACTCAACTTTTAACAAATATCGCACTTTTACAGCATGCATTACGAACAACGAACTTGCGAACTTGCATTACTAATTCGTATTAAATTCGTTTTAAAATATTATAAGTAGAGTGCGGTGTAGCAAAAGTGGAGTGAAATAGGGGGTAGGATGAAAAAGGAAGGAAGTTTTCTTAAGGGAAAGGGATAACCAGTCGTGGTCCGAATTAGGAAGGAATGATTTGGGGAGCGGCACTAATCATTACATACAAAAACTCTATAACACACTTTACTTAAAAATATATTTAATTTCATATAAACACACAAATTCCGAATATAACACGAATATAAAGTAATAAACTTATGACTTATCGTTTCAACTAAACTTATGAATATATATATATTTTACGCTCAAAAGCGTAATGTCCGTAGCAACGGGCTACATCTTGGACTTATCTGGAGCTCGGCTGTCGAAGAACTGACTGAAGACGCCCAAAAATCAAGGGAACGTCTGGCTTAGGGGTACAGAGAGATGCAGATGAACTCTGAACTATTGTATCTAAAAAAAACTTCAGATAACAAAAATACAGAGCGTAGCATATGCAAGTCATCTTTCTACAGCGGATTATACAGGGTGTCCTATGAAACTGTTTAAGCATGGGGATCTCGAGAACTACAAGACATACGAAGTTAGTTAAATTAGACAAAAGTTGCCCCATTAGGGGACCAATTTATAAATGTTTTTGTTTTCCCCCAAAAATGCATAGGTGACTAGATACCAAGAAATTTAAATTTTACTAGTAATTTCGTTTTCACCTATAACTTTTTTGTTTGAATTAGTACAAGTTTATAATTTGCACGTTATATAGGCAATATAGAGGAATTTACAGCAGTCCTCAAAAAAAAATTATCTCCTACCTACGGATTTCGAAAAATTCAAACCAAATTCAAATTTTCATATGGGACTCATAGTTGGCTATGACTCGTCTTAAGAGAGATTTTTTTCTCTTTTCAACGATATGAAACACAAGTGCATTGAAATTAAAATGAAGGCAGAAATTACAGACTTCGACTATTTGCGGCGCAGCCCTCGCTGCGCTCGTGTTATAATCTGCAAAGGGCCACTTTCAGTCCTTGGCATACAAATAGCTATTGTTTCTTAACTGCTTGAACTTCATAAAACAGAAGCATCCGTCTACTTAGACTCAAACCCGACAGAGATAGAAACTAGGATAATTATCTAAGTATTGTATTAATTAACAAAGGATAATTTCCCACGGTTTAGAATAATTAAAAGGATTCTTATTCCTGAAGTTTTGCTTCTTCTTTTTCTTTCTGATCCGAGTCTGAAACACAAACGACAAAGTCTCTTTGCGGACTGCAGGCGAATCACTTTAATTCATTTGTTATTCCGCCAGAGCTGGCTTACGGGTAATTTAAATAAATAACAGGGAACTAGGAACATTTGTCTTTTTCTCTTTTTCAAGTAGGAATTTAATGAGAATGTTGTACAGTAGAGTATAGGAGTTATTTGTCTTTATATTTGAATGTCACAGCAGTGATGCCAACTGTTTTGGATAAAATTTACCACGACGAATTTGCAAAATATCAACACAAAACAAAAATGATAATTACGGATCATCTCAGTACGATTTTGCGGAATTAAACTTATTATTGTACAATTTCATTAAAATATTTTTACGTGACCCGAACGTGACCCGTCGTGAGTGATCGCCCGTCAATATAAAAATAAATTCGTGAGCGTGAGTGATCGTGAAAACGAAAAATGTCGTGCGTGATTTCGTTTTTAATTTTGTATATTAATAACAACAATTTATATCAAAAATCAGCTAGTATATTAACACATTTTTGGAAACTGTTACTGATAATCTTATAAGATTCAAATTCAGGTTAACGATGCTTCATATAATTATTTTTACATTTAAATATTTTATTGATATCATTATATCTGCGAAAACTAAAATTAAATTCCTAGTTACGTCCTTGTTAATATACAGGGTGTTTCTGTGCTTATGGATCAAACTTTAAGGGTATCTATATGAAACACGTTCTTACTGATAACGGAACAAAAATAATTTTTCAAAAATTCGCAAAATTAAGGGTGGGTTACTTGAAGGAAACATGTTGTTAGTGCCACTGGTTTCATAGTTGTTTGTGTTGTTTTATTCAAATATTAACAATACTCGTAATTATCTAACCCAACGCTAATATTTTGTAATTAATATTCTGTTTCTTTCACAGTAATGAAACCAGTGACACTCAACATGTTTTCTTTAAGTAAAAATTATGTTTGTTCTGTTATCAGTAGAACGTGTTACATATACCCTTAAAGTTTGATCCATAAGTACAGAAACACCTTGTATAGGTACAGTTTACGACCGAGCAAGACCAAAACATGTCTTTAACTTTCTGAAGATTATACATAACAATCACACTTCGTTGATGTGTGGTAGTTGCGATTTTACATATGTCATGATTATACTGTATGACCGGTAACTAAACTCGAAATTTTTTAGCTTAATGTGGTTATTTAAAAAAGCTGCTTTATAATAAAAAAGAGAACCTACAAAAACGCAAGTTTACACAATTTATTGTTCAATAGAGTCTGAAATCAATAGAATAGATTTTTTTTTATATTTGCTGGCGCCATATCTTAACAGTTGTTCCAGAGCTAATGGGGGTTTCCACGATGTTTACTATTATTAAAGAACACATACTACGTATAATAGGAGATTGCGATTTTTTTGTAGAGGGGGCATCAATAAAAAAAAATTAAGGTCTTTGAAATTATTATAATTTTATAACTTATTCTAAAATATAATAAAATTTAGTAATCATAATTGATTCCAGGAGGGGAGAGCGTCCCTCCCCCCTGCAACCCCTCACGACATCCATGGTCCCAGCACTAGCGCATCTAAGATATTTTTAGTGAGGGATGAAATTTTGAAAATGTTGAATTATTACTAATTGGGAAGAATTTTTTGTCAAGATCAAATACATTTAAATTGAAATTCATATACCATTCCAAGTTGGGATCTAATTAACTTGGCAACCTCTAGCTATCGGGCACCGGCTAAAGGCTGTAACAAGGGCTTGCGCTGGGTTGACTGGCAACACACAGTAATAAAGTAAACGAGAAAATGGCGCACAAAGTATAATACTGTGTGTGTGCCATCAAGTCACCCTAGGGATATAACCCAAATGAGGTTCAAATCCCGAAATCATAATAAAATACAATACAAATTCATATGAAAAAATATATGTTTAACACCTGAACTTCACATTTGTATTCACACAAATGCTTAAAATAGTAGAAGTTGTTGGTATTTAAATATAAATTAATAATCTTGAACTTCGAAGACTGCTCTGTTTGCTGTACAATTGGTGAGTCCGTCAGTAATATGGAACTGTTTGTGACTACACAAGCGAAAGCGAAATTCACAGTTCAGTAGGTAAATGTGCAGAAACACGCTGCACGCTTGATTGAATAAGGTAGTTCAAAGAAAACACTGCATAATAGCCAAAACATTTATTATAAGAACTAATAGTAGGGGAGCATAGGGCAGAAAAACGCGCCTCCGTGGAAGTCTTCGTGCCGAAATGGACGGTAAAAAACTGTTTTTTACCGTCCATTGAGGTGCACGATTTTTTAATTTCTGACTAAACTATTATTTATTTATCTATTTATTTTTTTATACATCACGACATACTTTTGTAATTTTTCACGACATATCACCTCCTGAAGATGACCCACGTGGGGTCGAAACCGGTAGAGGTTGATTATATTTTAATAAATTGGCTGCATCCCAGCATTGTGTTTTATTTATAATAATCCTTCAGTCAAGAAGCTTACATTATTGAATAATAATTATTTTGAATTTTATTATGCTTGAAACCAACTAGCAATTGAAGAGAACATTAATTTTTTATTTCGAGCTGAAATGTGATTGTTTGCAGTTATAATATGCTGCAATTAATTTTGTTTTTATCATGATGTGAGTTTCAACAATATTATTTACCGATATATGTTTTTGTATTTACATTATTTATGCTTCTACTCGTATCCGTTGGTACAGGTCAATATTGAATTAATAATTAATTTCAAGCAAATATGATATTTATTTAAATGCAATTATTATTGCTATACCATTTTTTTGCTGTAAATATTGTTTTAATAATCGAGTATAGTTTAAATATAGTTTATTTCATATTAGTTTTTCAATGCAAAAAATAAATTAATTACAACTTTGATTTTCTGATATACCTAACATAAAATAAATGTACCTACTCGTATTTCAATTTTGCACTCAGTATGAGCATAACATGGCGACCAAAGTCCGCTTTACACAGTAACTTGTTTTAATAAATAATAAGAAACAAAAATTTGCCTCTTTTAACTATTTACATTAATAATTTAATAATAATGTAGGACGTAGGTAATAACAATAATAGTTATTTGTATAACAAGTTTTGAAAATATAGTTTTGTCGAACGCGAACGAAAATTCCAGCCCGAGCGAAAGGAGGGTTGCAGTTGCAATCGTTTATTAAGTTCGACAAAATATTTTCAATACGTACATACTATTTTTTCTACTCCTGCAAAACAACGAAGTTAAAAAATACAAAAATATCCCTTATTTAAAAAAATGTAAGCATTTTTGATTAGTGAATTAGTAATTCATGTAAAAATATATCATCGCAACTGAACGAATTGCAATGATATCAGCCATCGAGCGTTGAGCGAATTTTGTTTTACATTATAAAAAATATTTTTATTTTCATATCCCCAAGGCTGACGTCTGTGCACGCCACTGCATGAGTCACCAACCTCCTTAACTTCGATTGTCTTGTGACACGGTCTTTGGAGGGCTATTTAAAAATTAACCCACTTCCCGCCATCCAATCGAGCTGAAACTTGGCACGTAAACTCCTCGCCGATGACAACGCATTCTATCAAAAATTTTCATTTAATTTGGCGCTCATCCTCATTGCTCACCTGTTGAGGCAAATGCCTCGTTTATTGCCTCAACCTTGCCGCGGTTCTATTACAAATGAATAATAAGTTTTATCTACAACTATTAAATAATAGCTTCATTTTATATCTAACTCCAAATACAAAATGTGCCTCATATTACACGGCGTGTAATATGAAATTTCATATTCCACGCTTGATTCAACCAATAGCAAGCAAGTATTTTCTTAGAGTTGCAGCATTTGTCTGAAGTTTGTTGGTCAATGACAGATTATAAGTAAGGTTATGTGTGATATGTTTGTACTACATCAAGTTTGTTTATAAGTAGTTGTAGATAAAGTATAGTATTTGACTCGCATATAATGGTTATATTACACTAGGATGATTACAACACTCGCCTACGGCTCGTGTTCTAATTTTCATCCTCGTGTAACCTACATTATATGCTCGTTAAATAATATACTATTATTTTTATTCTGAATTTTAAGTGCAGTTTACACTTAAAAGATCCTTTTTAATACCATTGGATTCATTTAATTAGCTATTAAAAATAAAAGGATCGAACAATCAAGAAGTAAAAGGGAATTAACTTTTCAAATCGACCTACATTATTAGGTATAAATATTCTCACTATGATATCGAGGGTGTATCATAACTTGAAGTATAGAGCGTGTCAAGATAATTGCAAAATTTTACCTGTGGACCGTCAACGCCTACGGTTTCTTAAGCGGATTACAAGGGTTGAAAGCTTGGGCCGTACTTCAAATATTTAATTTTTACAGTTAATACAATAATAATAATAATACATACATACAGGTATATTTGGTAATAGCAGAATATATTTATTTGAAATTAAAAATACATAACAAAAATGTATATAGGTACTAGGTAGGTACTTCATGTCAGGTATGTTCAATACTTGACGGCATTTTAATCCAATACACAGATAACCTGCAACGGCCTGTAACTGTAACATTGTACAAAAACATTTGTTTTCTTAGAATTGAATTAGAAATAATTTATAAATTACCACTACTAATAGTTTTAGTTTTACTTAAAATTTTGGTAATACCACCCTGAGGTACAAGTAGCAAAGCGTCCCGCTGTTTGTGGTCTATCCGATCATTAGGAGCCCAGGTACTCGTTTGCAATTATCTTGACATGCTCTATACATTTGTAATGGCATTATAGTATTTCACGTATTGATTCTGGTACAAAATAGTTATTTACGATCCAAATGCGGGAAGATTTTTATCTCACATGAGCGGTTTCTTTTCAGCAGGTTTGTACGTCAAGTTCTAGGTATATTGTACCTCAAGTTATGGTACAGTAAAATAGTAACTTAACTTCAAATTATGAATTAATTTTACTGAACACTGGACTAATTTTTAATAGGAAACAAAAAAGTTTATATTTGCTTTTTATCTTTCTCTTTCCATTAATTTGTCAAACTCATCCAAAACCGTGTCATGTCGTCCCACTAAACTAAGAACATCTGAACTTTAAACAGTAGAAAATCAAAAGTTGAACTTGACAAGTAGCCGGAATTAACAAAATCCATTACAAGGGCTTATACTTGGCTTAGTGTTTCAGCAACGCTTTGAGAGCGCAGATGTTCACATTTATTTCTTGTTTTTACTTCACTTTACAGCTGACGAAATGACGGAAAATTAATTAGAGGAATGAGAAAAGATGTAATTAATAATGTGAAGAATTTATAAAATAATCATTTTGAAATTAGTTTCATTAAAAACGTAATTGGAGAAGTGTGGGACAATTAATGAATGGGATATGACACAGTTTTAAATTATTAGGAGAAAAGTTGCAATGGGTTTTATTTCTTCTTAAATTTACTTACTTATTCATTTCTATGAAAAGCTTTAACA
This sequence comes from Agonum fuliginosum, assembly GCA_947534325.1. Lineage (NCBI taxonomy): Eukaryota > Metazoa > Arthropoda > Insecta > Coleoptera > Carabidae > Agonum > Agonum fuliginosum. Next base: position 52,807,857 of record OX384030.1, on the reverse strand, counting down.
TTTAAAAAAATCTGATGTGGCCAACACATGACCTCTCGCCATACTCTACTATTTTTATTTTACTAATATTAAGTTAGGCATAATGTACTTACTCAGAAATATACCATTGTAAAAGGGAATTCGGGAATTGTAGTTTTTATAATATTATTAAAGTTTATCATAACCATATGAACAGTGTTGTGACAGATCATTTTAAAATGGATCTAGATCAAGATCAAGATCTTCTCGTTTAATATGATCTAGATCAGATCATAGATCATTTTTTGTGATAGGATCTTTTTTTTTAGATCAGATCAGAAATTAATGATTTTTTTTTCTTTAGATCGTAAAAAGATCAATATTAGACAAAGTATTTAATTGTTGTATTACATTATATAAAAAAGAAAAAATATATTATATTCAAGCGATTTAATTTACAGTTTAAAATTTATACATATTAAAAATATTAAACTCTTACTCTTTTAAGTTTTCAATTTCATGCTTAAACTTACATATAGCGTAGAAAAAAATCTAAAAATATGATCTTATTGTAAGATCGTAGATCACATTTATTTGATCTAGATCAAACTCAAGATCCTTAAAAATAAGATGATCTAGATCAGATCAAAGATCACGTAAATTGAGCTAGATCGATGATCTAGATCAATTGATCTAGATCAGTTACAACACTGCATATGAATAATAAATGACATTTAATATTTCCATAATTATTTATCAAAAAGTCGAAAATGTATTTGTCATTCATTAACACTCAAATATTTTATTTTTTGTTGTCATTGGTAATTTTAAATTTATACCAGATGCAGCAAAAGTACTACTTTAATTTATGTGGATAAATAACTTTTAATGTCGTGTTTCTCTATTTTAATGGAATAATGCAATTTATCACGAAATATTTAATGAAAAAAATTATCAAATGTCAGAAAGATAACACACGCCCCTACTAAATGTATGACAAAAATTTACACTGTGACCTATTCGATAACATATCGAACGTGTTGAACGGATGTGTGATATTGTTAATTTTCGTAACTAGATAACTGTATGGAAACTGTTAGTTTCGTGTATGGTCTTGGAAAAACGTATTTTTGAAATTTTTAGTAGGTATAAAATGTTATAATTTTATACAGGTTATAGAAAAAACGATTACCTATTAGGTTCTTTCAAGAAATTAAGACGAGACGAGAATCGATTTCTTTGAGTCGAGAAATGACCGAGGCGAGAATACTTATAGTATTTCTCGACTCGTCTCGAAACTTTGAGACGAAACTAAAATTGACCATTTTTTGTCTTGTCTCACCTTACGACATCACTACGTACGCCACTGGTTTGTTAGGAAGTAAGATAACACAAGTTAGTCGTGTGTTAGTGATTACTTTACTAACCACCTGTCGGCCTGTCGCAGTAACAAAAGACGAAAGCTGAAGTTGTGAAGTTGGTGTAAGATAAGAATATCTTCTTACATTGCCTTATTATCATGAAATTTGATGCCGCATTGTATTCTTTGTTTCTACTAAAAGCAAAAAATGGACTTAGACGTTCCCTAAGCAGAATTATATCTGTATTTATTGTTAGTTAATTAGTATCAGTATCGGGATTTGAATCTTCTAGAGGTTATGACTAGAGGTGGAAAAACTGTCGATAAATCGATAGTTAAAAAAAAAAATCTGACGTGGCCGTTACAATACCTCTCGCCTTGACATTGAAGTATTATTATTTAACCTCGTATTTAACCAAATATTAAGCTTTAATTAGGTAATAAATTATATATTTCACAAATCTAATCAGCTCATTTAATATATAATTTTATTTTATAAATACCATATTTACATAATACCGACATAATACTATGTCCATTTAATATCTATACTATATCCAACATTTCAAAATTCTACACCACACTCTACACATGCCCTACACCACAGAGAAACCTCCTTGCCACAGACATCTGTTTATCTGTCACATTGACAATTTTATTTTTGTTTTAAATTTTATTTCTATTTCGGGATTCACAAATCATGGTAGGTAAAATTATATATTTAAAAAAATTATATTTCTTTACTGGTTAAAGATATAGAAACAAGTAAGATTAAATATTGTACAATGTAATTTCTTCTTTCATGTGTGGTATGGCAAATTGTAACAATCGCATTATTTTATACAATTTTTGCAAAAAATGTTATAGTGCTACAAGAAAAGTACCATTTCCGGTTGGTGGATTTTTACCAAAATCTTTTCAGCTCTTCATTAACATATATAAATGTATAATGCAAAATATTAGAATTTTATGTTCAGTAGAATTTGAGATAATGAACCGGGACGAAAGGCTATAGTAGGCGTACATACAGACTTTCATACACACACACAGACACACACACAGACACACACACAGACATCATCGTGAAAATAGTCAAAATAGGTTCTAAAGGTGCTAAAACGTGCTAATTGACAAAAATCTCGACATCGAATTTTTTCACGATCCCTATACCTCTCTAGGCGAGAGGTAAAATAACGGTGAATATATCGATAGTTGTGATGTAACGATAGTACTATTGATAGTTGTCGATAGTTTCCGGACGAAAAGTTTATCGTTAGTTTATCGATAGTTAAACAATAGTTTATCGATAGTTAAACAATAGTTTATCGATAGTTTAACAATAGTTTATCGATATTTTAAACGAAATTTGATTGAAATATAAACTAGATTGTTTATAGGTTAGCAAAACGACTGTTATCGTCTATAAAAGGATGGTTTAATGTATATTTCATACAATTATATTCCAATTTGACCCACCTCGACACATACTTATTAGTGTTTATTTTTATTACATGTCAATGATGTCAATAATGGTTTGATAATAACTATCGATAAACACAAACATTCGGATGTGAAACAACTATCAGTGAACAAAAACTAACTAACTATCTACTGATGGGAGGGTTTCCACGATTTTTTAGTATTTTTACATGTTAATCTATAAATAAATATTAGACCCGTATTTTTCTTTTTGCCAAAAAGTTGCTAATAAGCCAGAAAAAAATCATAAAGTCTAAATAAATAGGTGCCGCGAAAAACGATGTCGTGTGTGACGGTGTGACGTCACCGCCCTTGAGAACATACGTTCACCGCGCTGACAAGGACTGAATACGATACGTAGATCTTACCTTATTTCAACACAGGTCCGTCGTCCATTCCGTAGTCAAAACTACAAGAAACGATCAAAAATTACTCACGGTTTGGTTTCAATGTTGTCTACGTCACACATGGCGCATTTTAAGGCACGTTTCAAAAGAGTTACATTTTCATTTTGATAAAAAGGTAATAAATCTATTAAAATTAACAATATTATTACTTTCCTATAACTTATATATTATGCTGAAAATTGATATCCAATAACTATTTCTTTAAAAGTCGTATAGGTTTGGAAACTCCCACTATGACTATCGATAGTACTATCGATATATCGATATTTTGTTCTTGACACTATCGAACTATCGATAAATTCTTTGTCAAATACCTTAAAATCGAATTTTCATAGATTAATAACAGCAGATTTTACCTTCTTATGCAGAAATAAATAAAATTTCTAAATGTTGTATGTTCGTGTGGGGGCAGAGCTCCCGGGAATATTTTCCTCTGAGGGCTCGAGCCCCGAAGCCCCCACGTAGTGGGCGCCTATGCAGCTGGAAGTGTTTATTTCTCACTAATGAGTTAACTGAAGTGTTGCTGGAAACTGCAGCTGTAATTTTTTTTTCTATCCTAATTAGAAAATAAACACAAAAAATAGGGAAGGAAAACTGACAGTGTTTTCTTAGTTGTTTGCTGTTCAGGTTTTTAAACTTGCTGTCGAGAACAAAAATAGTTCAACAGGGACGGCTGTTGGGAGAATTATCTAAGATTTAGCTCTTAGAATTATCTATCCTCTTCAGACCCCAAGTATCATATACAATATAGTACAAATACATTTCATCTACCTAATAATCATTAGCGTTTATTAGGGGGTTATTGCAGTCACACAATGGTCAAAACCACAAGCCTGAGATGCGCCAGAGCATACAATACAACCCTGGTAATAAGCTTCGAAAAACTCTTACTCTACCAGTGGAACACTGGGGATAAAATATATACTCGGGTTAATAAATATGGCAAATACTGAACTGTTCGACTATATTTCTTATCTGCGGGCTAATCTTAAACGATTGCGGTTTTGGGCATTGTGTGACTGCAATAAGCATTTTATGATTATGTACATGTTCTGTACTTGAACTATACCTTCAGGATCAGTATCATAATTATAATGATACCCTCAGTGGTGTATTGGGGCCGGAACGTGCCGGAACGGCGTTCCGGTACCATTTTTTAGAACTGGAACGCGTTCCGGTACTTTTTTCAACTTTTTTTCAAAAAGGATATTTTTTACCTCCCGCCTCATATTCTATATAGGTAATGGTAATGTTTTTAACCCGATAATAGTTAAAATCTTATTTTACGTCTTATTTAACTTGGCTTGTACTTGTTATGTTTCAATTTTTATTTATTCAACTTAATATTTTAGTTTATCAGTATTTATTTAGTGTAGGTATCTGTGAAATAGTAGTATATAGGTACAAAAATTATTAATATTGTTAGCAAGATATTAATAATATTAATTTTTCATCTACTCAATTTATTGAGAAGATCAAAAATTTATATTTCATGTTGTAGACATTTTTCATACGTTTTCACTAATAAACCCCGTTTTCACATACCTTATAATATAATAATAAAAAATCTAGTGAAAATAATATATTATACATCGAGGGAGAGAAATGCATGTTTTTTTCATGAGGTGCAATTTGTAGCCAGAGGGCGAAGCGAAGCGTAGCCCGAGGGATACAAAGCAACGAGGGAAAAATTGCAGTCTCTACTATTTTTTACACGGACCAAATTAATTTACTTAATATAGTAATAAATTATCAAGTATGTTATTTGTTGTTGGTAACGTAAATCATACATAGCAACCCACAGAAACAAATAAATAATAATAATATAAACTCCTTAGGGAGTGATTATTTCCCTAGGGACTAAATGAATCACTTCTATCATGATTTTTAATAAGAAAAAGTTGACGTTTACTCCCGTCCGTGTAAAAAGTCTATTACTAAATGAATTATTTTATTTGGGTACCTATAGTTCTGTATGTTTTTATTTATATATACAACGTTTCGGGAACATTGTTGTATATATAAATAAAAACCTGAAGCGAAATAAATAAGCGATAATTCGAATAACATTTTTATATCTTTATAACTGTAATTTGTTGTCAAATTACAGAATTTGAAATTAGCTTGGACCATTTCTACATCTTGCGGTTAATAAACAATATTTAACAAACTTCAAATTGATTCTAGCCATCGAAATCACAAAAATCACAAATTTAGATTAAAATTCTCTTTGTTCAGTTCGTTTCTGATTCATTTCGACATCGACTTTGAACAGTTGACGTGTTTAATTTCCATTGTAATATTACTCTACTTTTGAAGATACTTGAATAAAAACAAAAGTGACATTTAATTTCAACAAGAGCTGCATACTTAATTCAGGATTACGAAAGTGGACAAAAGTTAAATTAAAATATATTTAGTTGGAGTTCATTTGATTTTCTGAATGTTATTGAATATAGACAAAGGTTAGAATGATTAAAAACATTAGATTTTCGGCTGCAGGCTTTAATTATAATCAGTTAATATATTGTCAATGGGTGTTTTAACAATTTTTTTATTTTTATCTCCCGCCTCATATTCTATCAGGGAGGTGATGGGTCATAATTTTCGAGTGTTAGATTTTAAGAGATAAGCACGTTTTAGGGTCCATAGAATACGACTAAAGTATTTTCGATTTGATGACTGTGTGTGTGTGTGTATGTATGTATGTGTGTGTATGTACCTATGTTAGGTTGTATGTAACATTTTGTTCTTTTTCTATAACTCAAATAGTTACAAAAATTTTACAACCAAATTTTATATTTAAGATTTTAATACGAATCTTAAGAGTCCAATAAATTTTGGTACCAATTCATAAATCGGAACAAGTACTTTTTAAAAATATTTCGATAAATAATTAATTTAAGACAAGTTTTTTATTTTAAATGAAAGATTATGTGGTTATTCTCTACAATCTGTATTTTATAGATTTTTCCGTGTCTATATATTACTATACTGTGGTGGCCACAGCAGATTTTTTTCTGTTCATATACTCGTACACACCACACCTATCTTACTAGCTCAGTAAAATGATACTTTCCAAATATGAAAAAGAACTAATAACGTGATTGATAATAATAATAATATACCTATGAAATATAAAACGTTATAGGTAACCAAGATTATCGATTTTACAATACTTTAAAAACTGTTAAAATTAATATAATAATCTATTTATTTATGTATTCATTTTAATTGAACATAATTTGTTATTTCTGTCAAAAAATGTACCTACTTATATATGTTGGCGCTAATTGCCTTTTACATTTTTGCACGACAATGAAAATAAAATTTGGTGTTAGCAGTAATCCATTTTGTGAATCTAGAACCTAACTAATATTGTAATGTTAACTATTACGACCAACAATACAATATCTTTATGGTGCATATAATTTTATTTCCCACATATAACTGTACAATAAAAAAATTCAGTTTAATAATGCATTGTTTATTAAAAATTAACTTAATTACATTAAAAAAGTGCAATTAAAAGTGCAATAATAATAATACATTGCATTTTTGTTCCATAACGTTATTTCAATGCAACCAAAACGAGATAAAAAATATAGACGTATGTCGTAGCCACTACGATACGGCGAAAGCATGCTGTGCATGTCGGTAAATGAGAACTCCGCTACTCCGCAGTCGGTAAGAATCTTTATTCTTCTAAAGAGTTCTTGTACACACACCTGAAAAACAGTCTAGAGGAATTTCTGCCGGATGTAACCAAGTTCCAGTAGCTGCAAAGAAGAAAATAAACTAAACTCTCCAATTTACCTTGCGAGATTTGTTAAAATTCAGTGTTGGTTTGTGCAAAATGTTTGTGAGAAGAATATAACCTTACTAGTATCTCAGAGTGCCTTGGAATCTGTTGTTTGAAAACATCGGTAAGTGTAAAAATGGTGTATGCTTTGTTTGAATCTATTCGTTAGTGAAAACAGATCAAATCTGTGTGATAAGGTAGAACATAACCAACAAATATGTTCGGTATGATTTGTTTTTATTATTACATTATTAGGCACTTGACTTGGCATAACCTTAAAGAGAGTTTGTTTTTATTTTTGGTTTAGATTATAACTTACTGACAAGAGTGTTCTATTTTTGTGTACAACCAAAACAAAAAATACTTTGAGCGTTTTAGTTTCTTTCTGTTGGTTTTCTAGGAATATTACACAATTTTCTGATATAAAACGTAATGCTCTTTCTGTTCTTTAAATGACTATTTTAATAATCAATGAAACAACAAGATTTTGAATATTTGGACGAAACAAACAAATGGATTTGTGAGTGAATTTGTTACCTGATTAAGGGGACGCATAGTTCTCGAAACGTCATAAAATTAAATAAATAATTACAGAACTAAACCCAAATATAAGAATTTATTTAAAAATATGTGTTTGTATTTTCTTTTTCTGGAAATAGTCTAACAAATATATTTCGTGCATTAAAAATGATCGGAAAATTCAGCATTCAAATGAAGTTTTGTCAAATTTCCATCAAAACAAACTCATCCAGTTTCTAGGCTAGACATATTATTCATGCAGAATTTTGGATCTTTGTTGGTGCATAATAAAACGAGTTATTTTGCTTTTAACTTGGCTTTTTAAATGGATATTGGATTTGAAACGAAATTTGAAATAATCTGTTTTTCTGGTCAAATTCTTTCAATTCTTTGTTTACAAATATTTCGTTAAAATATGTTAACTTTTTATTAATTTTTTTGTTACCTAAATGTCGCCTAAATGTTTAATAATTAATTATTAAATGTATTAATTATTAAGAATGATTTTTAATAAGCTAAAAAAGTAGATTGAAGGAAGTATACAATAAGTATATAATATCTAGATAGTTGACTTGAAATTGTATTTTTTATTTTAAATTTAAATGGACGACGTTTCGGCTATGGTATTTAACCATCTTCAGGTCTGTACAAGTCCTTAGTTAACAACAATAATTTTAAGTTCTTAAAACTGTATTCATTTTTAAGGACTTGTACAGACCTGAAGATGGCTACTAAGATTTCACTACTTGACTTGATTTTCAAGCTACTTGACTTGACTTGAAATCAAGTCAAGTAATAGAATGCGATATCCAAGAAGTCAAGTCAAGTAGTAAAATTTAAAGTAGGTAGGTAACTTGAAAATCAAGTAGTAAAATCTCAAGTACTTGATACTTGAAAAATGAATCAATTAAACTTCAAGAAGGATAAAAAATAAGTAATTCTTTAAAACTGCATTGCAAATATCAATATCAATCAATAAGCCTGGCAATATAGACTACTATTCACAAAACCAATTTTAAATCTGACAATTTTTTACAAAAAATAGTACGTATATATGCAAGAAAATAATAAAAATACAGCGTTGTGTAGATACAAAATCGTTTCAATTAGAAGGGGAATACCGAATTTTGTTGTAATTAATTATTCGACTGAATTGCACATTTTTAAAGTTTGATTTTCAAGTCAAATCAAGTAATTCACAAAAACGTCAAGCTACTTGACTTGATCTCTTCGGCTACATCCCATATCCGAAACGTCGTCAATTTAAATTAAATTTAAATACAACTGTAAGCCAACTATCCAATTATTACTTCCTTCAGTATTAATTTCTCCTTTAGGTAGGTACTTTATGTTTGAATCTCGGTTTGAATTACTTAAAAAATAGATAAATTGCTTTTTGTTATTCATTTACCTTTGTTTTGTTTAATTTATATTAGCAAACACGTGTGCCTGTATTACTCTTTTAGTATGTATCTGCATTGTTACTTCCCCGATCTATGTAATAGAGGGAAGTATTGTAATCGTGATTTTTTGACAGTTCGAGATTTTGGTGAATCTTCACGTTTCAGACCCTACTGAACCCAAAAAACATAATTTTAAAAAAAGTCGGTCTGTCGGTCTGTTAGTCTGTTAGTCTGTTAGTCTGTCTGGATGTTGGATAACTTAAAAACGCGTTGGAATTTTGGACTGAAATTTTATATTTAAGATCTTGAGCCAAAATCTGACTTCAAGTTCGTTAATGAGCTTTATTCAACCAGTGGTACCAACTTTATAAACAAAACTTTTTTATTTTTATCAAAATACTATCGTGTGTGGTATCAAATTAAAGGTCTTGGGAAAATAATTCTAGTAGAAAAACAAAAATAACATTTAAATGATCGTCAATTGTTTTTTTTTTATAAATTATTCAAATTATACCGAGTTTGGTGTCAATTTGAATCGCTCAGGGAGATAAGTTTTTAAAAAATGTAAAAAATGACATTAATACGATTTTCAATTGTTTCTCAAAAAATTACTCAAATTTTTTTATTCAACCAGTGGTACCAACTTTATAAACATATCTTATTTTATTTTTATTAAAATACTATCGTGTGTGGTATCAAATTAAAGCTTTAACTGATCGTCAATTTTTTTATCATACATTATTCAAATTATACCGAGTTTGGTGTCAATTTAAAGCTCTCGGGGAGATAAGTTTAGTAAAAATGTAAAAAATGACATTTATGCGATAATCAATTATTGTTTCTCAAAAAATTAATCAAATTTGTTCAAGTGTATTATCAAATTAAAGTTTTCTGGAAAAAAATATTAGTCGAAGAATCAATAACAACATTTAAACAATGGTCAGTTGTTTTTACTTTCCGCATTATATTCTATAAGGCTATAAGATATTATGACGGGTTAAAATTTTCGAGTGTGAGTTTTTAGTGAATAAGTATCAGATTTTTTATGGTATTTAAATTATGCCGAAGTTGGTATCAACTTAAATAGTTTGGGGAAAAATGATAAATTTATTTAAATTTTGCAGAATAAAGCATAAAATTAACGGCGTTACGAAAGTAAGTTATTAAAACTTATAATCGGGGAAGTACTGTGGCGGACACAGCAGATTTTTGTAGTTATTATTATAATTAAATATTGCGAATTCCGATAGTAAAAATATGTATCCTACTTTCTTTTATGTACATGATATTAATTTTTATTTGCATTATATTCCTACGAGTATTTTATTAAAACATGCATGTAAATTATTTCATTTCTCACAGAAAATAGAAATAAAAATAATAAAAATTTTAAATAATAATTGCTTTCGGCGGCCTTTGAGTAGAATTTTATTAAAATGCTTGATTATCGATATTTTTACCTCAACATTTATAGTTAAATGGGGGCGAATAGCGGAGTGTATAATGCGAGGCATTATTTGATCGGTTTTGATTCAGACAACTCAGGTTCGAATTTAGTCTGTTACACATCCAGTTGTCTTTTTACCTCTCGTCTCATATTCTATAAGAGAGGTATTGTAATGGGTCAAAATTTTCGAGTATATTTTGGTGGATAAGCACGTTTCAGGGTCTCTAGAATACGAATTTACTATTTTCACGATGATATCTGTGTGTGTGCGTATGGACGTATGAATTATGTGACGATTTTTCGTCCACGATAACTTAAAAAGTATCAAGCCTTTAATAACCAAATTTCATATTTAAGGTTTTAATAAGGATCTTAACACCGGATAAGTTTTTGGTAGAAATCCGCAAACCGGAAGTAGTACTTTTTGAAACTTGATTTAGTTTTCCTTAAATAAATTGGTAGGTACATTATTTATTTATGACAATTTTTGCAATTAAAAATAAAAGAAATTATAATTATCTATGGGTACAGTTAATTTTAAATACAATTTGCCGAATCTGGTAGTACCTACTTAACAATAAAATAAAGTACAATTTATATTCAACTTTTTTGAAATTCCAGTATCTTGTCCATGATCATATGAAATTTGTTTCTATTACAGTGACAGTACATTTGACATCTTTTGCTTGCATCTTGGTTTACATTATCGTTAACATATTACATCAACATGAAACTATTAAAATGTAAGTAAAACTATATATTAGATTAGATACGGTTTTACTGCACAAAAATTTCCCCTCTGGTATATTCTCCACTAATAGTAATAACAAAGTATACCCACTCGTGTTGAATCTTGCACGTGATGTGGTAGTAACCGCACACACGGTAAAATACATATTGTTATAGGTTTGAAGTGAAGAGTCGGTTCAGATGTACGAACGGGTGGAGCTAATTTTTGTGTACTACTGGTACTACACATTCCACAATTTGACCTAGTACCGCTTGCTATATTGCATTTCATTCCATCCATAACAATATAAGTACTGTATCAGGGTGCCTATTCTAATTCATATATCAACTTGATAAACCAAGAGGATCTTGTTATCCCTCTAGCGGATTTTGTTAGAAAGCATCATATAAAGCATACTCTAGACGATTGCCAAGTTATTATGTTTTATTTTCTGGGACAATTTACAGTATGAACATAATTCGCGTTTTCACATTGTTAATATTTTATTAATTAAATGAAATACCTATTTTTTTATAAGCGCATTTATAAATGCTTTTATTAATAAAATAATATTCGTCTGAAACGGGCTTACATCAGAACTTATATCAAGACTAGTCAACAGATAGCTACCCGACATGTCGCTATGAATTAGAATAGGAGGCCAGCGACGAAAACGACAAACGGAACACCAAGCGGAACATTGAACACAGTACAACTATCAAAACAAATAATTCACTAAGGGATGCAAGCATCAGGATGAGAAAATTCCTGACTGATATTTCTGAGATATAGAGTACAGCAGTTTTCTCTTCTTTTCATTTACATCTTTCTCTAAGTCCCTGTTCACACGAGAATTCTATGAAGATTCTTCAAGATTCAGAATCTAGGAAAAACATAATTCTATAGTGAGAATTTGGGTGCCGCTAAATTGAATCTTGAATGAGTCTTGGAAAAGAATAATTTATAATTTATTGATTGCTTCAAAACCGTGAATTTATTTTTATTTAGAATCTCAATCTTCAAAGAATTCTCGTGTGAATAGAACTAAGACCAAAATTAGTAGTTCGCGCAACCGACTTTTCGTTTCAATAGTACCATGGGAATAAAGCTGGGCAGTACTCGAGTAAATGTATTCGAAAAATGGCACTCGAGTAAATGTATTCGTAAATTCGAACTCGAGTAAATGTATTCGAAAATTGGCACTCGAGTACCTATACTCTCGGTAGGTACCCAGTACCGGTACTCATGAGAATTTTCATTTTTGGGTACTCAGTACCTACTCGTACTCATTATAAAAAATTGTTGTCCTCATTACTCGTAAATATCCGAGTATCTTGGAATGTTTTCTGTATCAGAGACCTGGGAGCTGAACCCAAACCTGAACCATAAACTCGAAAAAACCTTAATTTTCTTCGAACCTGAACCGGAACGTCAACGAACCGAAATCGTAACCGAACCGTTTAGTTGTAACCGGTAACCCATTGCCACAATATCGGTTAATGTTCATTTTAAAATTATCATTGTCATGCCATTTTTCGTCACAAGATTACTGTTACTCAGGTGTCTGTAGAGAGCTTTTTTTACTGTAAAATTTGTCTTTACTCATTATAGGAGTAATTTAAAGGAAACCTACAAAATATTTTTTAATGAGAGCGAATAAAATTTTTGGTATGTGACTTAGCTAACGACTGCAATATTAAAAATGTAAAGTAAACTAAAAGTATTGATAACCATATACTTAGTATGTATGAATAAATTATGTTTATATATTATTTTTATTGTTTTTAGTTCCTTTTTACCTAAACCCAAAGCCGAACCGATTTTTTTTGTTTGAATCGTAACCGACCCTGAACTACAAATAAATATCACTCCAGGTCCCTGATGTATCTGTATTATAAAATTTTAAACAATTTATTTATTGCCTCTTGAGGATGGCCCTGGTAGGGCCGAAACGTTGAGGGTAGTTTATCCCAAATATATTGTGGCTGATACCCAAGAAAGTTGTTGTTCATTTATCAACCTTCCAGCTAAGGAAAATCTTCACTAACATATAAAATATTATAAAACTGCGAGTGTAATACGAGTATATATTTTCCTGATAGGGGAGAGTCGGACAAAACCGGCTATCAGTAAAAAATGCGGAAATAACCATACTTTTAATTTTAATATATTACGACATTACATCAGCTTCGCTTACCATAGAGCATTTTTAATAAAAACCTTACAGTTAGCCAAAAGAAAATATTTATTAAAATATGTAAAGTATCAGATTTCATCAACCAGTAGGATAAAACCGGGCAGTCATATAATAATTACGAAAACCATTACATACTAAAAAGGCTACGAAAGAAAACAAAACTAGAAACTAGACCACAGTTATGAATAGAAGCCGCAGTAAAAATTTCATCCATGTCGTTGAAGGCCCTGCAGGAGACATAAATATGTGACCCTTCGAGCATATACTGACTAGAGGCCGCCATACGGCGTTTGTTGTGATCGGAAGATATGCGGTAGGGGAGATTAGCGGGGTCGGAAGCCGTGATGTATTGAGGGATGCGTAATTTCTTAGTATTATTTCACAAAGTGAAATAATACTCACAAAATCTTATAAAACTTTTCACAAAGTAAACGCAGAACTTAGGGTTATAGTAAAATGACATGTGTAACAAGAAGTAACACAGAATAACAGCAAAACGCTGCCCGCAATACACCATGACTTCCAGCCCCGCAAGTCCCCCCTGCTGCATATCTTCCGATCACAACAAGCTATGCATTGGTATAGGGAATTACTTCTCTAGTCAGTATATGCTCGAAGATGTGACCATTAGGGGCACTATCTGAATCTTCGATAGATGGCAGACTTTAGCTTTGATATAGTCTTCTTCACTATATGTTTTAGTTTTTTGCGGTTTTTTGTTATTTCATTTCATTTCGTACAGTTTTCTATAATTTTAAGTATAGCTAACGAGCTAAAGCTATAATTTATAAGTTCCTTCTTGGTTTTTGTTCTTGGTAACGTATATTTTTTACCTTTCATCTCGCCTTTCTATTAGTGGGAATTTAATTTAATAAGTTCTAAGAACTTCGAGCAATAATATTTAAATTAGTCATGTTGAATATATTCTTGTGAAATCATTTGTAAGATTACCAAGAAAATTACAGTAGTTCAAATCAAAATAAAAATAAAAAACTACTATAACCTAAGAAAGATGTTTATAATAGGGTAGTATACCAATTTTTTAAGGTTTTTTATTGAAAGCGATTGAGAGTACTGATAAGCCTTAATTGTTCTTAATAAAGCTGTAATTAATTTTTAAAGTTTGTGTGACGTAGATGTATCTTCTCAAATCATGGGGCTGGATTTAAAATGTACCTACTCATGTAAAATCAACTGTTTCTAAATGTTACAAAATATAAAATACAATTGGTATACTATATTTGAGAATGACTGGCATAGTGATGCCGCCGAGACGAGAAATTTCTCGTCTCATTCTCGTCTCGTCTCGAAATTACGAGACGAGAATCAGTAAATTTCTCGTCTCGGATTTTCGGGGCGAGACGAGAATTCATAATTTTGAGACGAGAAATACTCTCGAGAACTCGAGAATTCTCGAAATTTTTACTTAAAAATATCTTTTTTTAATCAGGAATGAAGAAAAATTAATGGAATACACTCAACAATATTTTATTTCTCAGTCGACTAGTTTCGACGTCACATACGTCATCATCAGGAGCTACATTATTAAAAGAACAATCAATAATAGTGAATAGTTATTTACGAACCAAATGCGGGCAGATTTTGATCCCACATTAGCGGTTTTTTGAAACACAAGCGAAGCGAGGGTTTCATTTACGCGAATGCTGGGATGGTGTCTTCCCGCAAGAGGTTTCTACAATGTTTTTTGAAACGAATAAAACTATAATCAAATACATTCAAGTTGTAGTTGTAGTCTGATCATTAAATTTGAGGTTACGATGTTTTTTCTACTCACTACTACCGACAGATGGCGCGCTGCACACAAGTTTTATTTTTAAATATTGGCGGTTTTCGGTGGTCATCACTAATTAATTATAATTCCGAAACGGTGGCTATTGTAACTTATTTAATTATTCATTTAGAAAATATTGTTGAGTTTAATAAAATTACTAAAATAAAAAATCTTTATTATCCTAAGTCGCACCCATGAACTTGGAAATCAAACTTTTCTTCCTAGAAGTCTAGTTTTAATAGCATTTAAGAAAATTGCGGTTCACGTGACTGTCAGTTTGTTTTGATCACTCCCGATCACTCTGTACAAGTATTACATGTGTGACATGGGCATGACGCGAAATCTAATAGTTCTTGCAAAAATCGTTAGGTGGCTCTAATTTTTTGTCGAGAAATTTGAGACGAGACGAGAATCGAGTTCCTTGAGACGAGAAATGAACAGCTGAAAAATGACCGAGACGAGAATACTAAAAATTCTCGTCTCCAAAATTTGTGATGAGACGAGAATTGACTATTTCTCGTCTCGTCTCGTCTCACGGCATCACTAGACTGGCAGTAATAAATCATTCTGTCAAAGACATTCCAGTGGCGCGTCAATAATTGTTTGCACAGGGATAGTCAAAATGACTAAATTCGGTAGAGAACTATCGTTTAAGGTCTATATTGTTTTTGAGGGAAAAGATTTATTTTAATAATAATGAGTGAGAAAGTTATATTTAAATATTAAAAACTTTTATTTTTAGTAAATGTATAAACAGATCACTCATATCTACGTCTATGACACAGTCCGACGGCCCGACGGGGATTATCTTAGCGTTGATGACGGGATTTCTATTGTTCGAGAAGTAAGTTTCGTTCCAGGTATAAAGCGTGCGGCTTATTTTGACCATCCTAGTGTAGTTACAAGTGATTTTTCTGGTAGTTTTATTTGCCGCATTGCTGGCAAAAATCCAATACTACTCTTGCAAATAATGATTTATTACTGTCAGTCATTCTCAAATAGACTATAGTTGCTATATTACTGTAAGTTAGAATACACGTGAAACGCATTATTGTGACGTAGATGTATCGATACGTAAAATCTCAAATATTTAAAGAACTATTAACTTTTTGAAAACTTTTTTCATTTCAATAACTCATTTTTGAAGTCTCCTTTCAATATAATTGACTGGATTGCTAATTTGCTACTATGGTAAAGTAGTACCTACCCTATTACTGTCTAAATACATGTTTTTTCAGTTAGTTTGATATTTTTTTATATACTGTTTATAAAGTAATGACATTGTATCAGATTTTTCACAAAAAATTTTAGAAAACTAAAATAATGATTTTCTTAATTTATTCAAACAAATCAATGATTTTGTTTTATTAGTTCTCGAGAAATCGCAGAAATTATTTCATAGATTTCATAAGGTCCATGGGTCATATATTCTCATATTCTCAATTATATTCTTATTCCTAAAGTGTTGTACAATCTCCAAATCTTTGTACACTACATCAAATAAAACTGATTCGCCTATCAAGTTAAGTACCATGTATATGTCATTTTAGTTGCATTGAGTTGTAAAAGTTTCTATACCTTTCTTCACAAATCCAGCTACAATTCTCTGAAATGGGCATTGTTGCATTGTTAAATTTACGTGAATTTAATAAGCGTAAACTCTTGTAAAGTATAAGAAGAATTTAGTAAACTTGGGACAGGAATTTTAACTTCAGCGGCGTTTTGGGCTTTCAACTTTGAATGTGACAATGACAAATCAGCTTAGGAATTTCGGCAGAGGTAGACATAGACAGGTACTGCAGTTGGAAAATTCTAGAAATTTTATGTAGTATTTAAAGGCGGGTTAACTGCAATTATCTTTAAGGGGCGAAATTAATACACTGTAATACTGAGGTAATCTTCTTTTCGCTCGGTAATCTTTTTCTTTGGGTGTAAGCTAATGTTTGAAATTAGGACTGGGTGTGTATTTAGTAGTGTTAAAACTGTTATTATTTTTAAGAAGTTCTGGTAGGGATTAAATGAGGAATCTTAATTTGTTATTTTTATTTTCATGGTTTCAAAAATCTATGATTACCGCGGAATTTATAACGTTTATGGTAGAGTAAAAAACAAAACCTTTGAGAAAGTATTATAAAAACTGCGAGTATAATATTGTCACAAACCAGCCAAATACATCTCTGTTTATCTCAAAAGAACCATCCTCTGTGTCATGTCCAAAACGCATCACGCATCTATCACGCATATAATTATTAAAAGTTAACATACGCACTTAAGGAGGTTGGTGACCGTATATTAAAATGATGATGAGAGGCTGAAATTTATACAGTGCCTTCATTTCACTATTGAGATTCTAAAAAATTTTTATTTAAATTTTCGTCTATCCGGTTTTTGAGTAATTAAATTTTGAAATTACGCTCGTTTTACATGGACTCTTATGGCAATTCACTAAATTTTTTTTTAAAACTATATGATAAAATGATGAAAAATTCATAGAACTTGTATTAATATTTCCTATAAACCTTTAAAAATAAGTTCTTGAAGATTTTGTGTACTTTTTCTAAACCATTTGCAAGTTATTAAAAAAAAATGTAAGCATGTCAAGCATTTTTGATTAGGGAATTAGTAATTATTGTAAAAATAAATATGAATAATTTGCAATGACATCAGCCGACGTGCGTTGAGGCGTTGAGCGAATTTTGTTTTACATTATCAAATATATTTTTATTTTCATATCCTCCCTTTAAGGCTAATTTCTGGGTGCGCCACTGCAGGCGTCCCCAACCTCCTTAATTGTGAAATCCCAAAACCAAAAGCCTGTTGGAATTTTAACCGCTCACGGAAGAATCGTAGTATAAAAGCCTTAAATTTTTACTTGAAGATCACCAGTTGGTAACCATCCGTTGATCAGTAGTATCAGCTCAGTTCATCAGTTCTCCAGAACCGATTCTTCCGTTTGTGTGACAAGTTTCGACAGCGTCAGTGTAAAGATGCCAGGCCTATATAAAAAGTAAGTTTGCTCACGGAAGAATCGTAGTATAAAAGCCTTAAATTTTTACTTGAAGATCACCAGTTGGTAACCATCCGGTGATCAGTAGTATCAGCTCATCTTGTCAGTTCTCCAGAACCGATTCTTCCGTTTGTGTGACAAGTTTCGACAGCGTCAGTATAAAGATGCCAGGCCTATATAAAAAGTAAGTTTGCTCACGGAAGAATCGTAGTATAAAAGCCTTAAATTTTTACTTGAAGATCACCAGTTGGTAACCATCCGTTGATCGGTAGTATCAGCTCATCTTGTCAGTTCTCCAGAACCGATTCTTCCGTTTGTGTGACAAGTTTCGACAGCGTCAGTGTAAAGATGCCAGGCCTATATAAAAAGTAAGTTTGTCTTAGAATGTATCAAACGAATTATTGATCGCTTATCAATAAAAGCTAATTATAATTCTAACATTATGTTTTATTTCGAAACTACTCAAATGTTAAACTCCTGCCTCAAAGATCGCAGCCACAAGTCACGAGCGAGTGTCTCTTTAAAACCCCCTAAATTTATAAATTAACATCTTATCTCCATCAAAGATTAAATCGTATAGCAAATTAAGTAACCCATTATCCGTCTGATAAGGGTTAATACGAGTAAATATTATGATTAAACAATTCTAAACGTGACAATATACAGGGTGTAAATCAAAAAATCTGACGTGGACACCACATGACTTCCTTGTACGCCTTGTTTGTTCATACTTTTCTTAATAACTAAAATGTAGAATAATATAAAAAATGCTTTTAACTTATTATACTAGTATACTCACTAATATATTTTAGTCATTTTATTTAAACTGCAGAAGAAGATATAAAGCATATTTTACTATTGTCACTGTCATGTCATAAACATTTAAATTTTACGTAGTAACAAATGTTAATCGATCATGGACTACAAGATACCGAAATACTAAATTATAAATATATACTTTAATTATTCCTAAATGATACCAGATACAAAAATATTTATAAAATACCGATTGTAGGTAATAATCACATAATCTTTCATTTAAAATTAAAACATTTGTCTTAAAT
This sequence comes from Agonum fuliginosum, assembly GCA_947534325.1. NCBI lineage: Eukaryota > Metazoa > Arthropoda > Insecta > Coleoptera > Carabidae > Agonum > Agonum fuliginosum. The sequence goes on along the minus strand of OX384030.1, from coordinate 52,788,692 downwards.
TAAATATTTATCGAAATATTTGACAAAAGTACTACTTCCGGTTTATAGATTGAAACTAAAAATAGGAGGTGCACAACTAGATGCTATAACAGTCCTAAATACAAAATTTCAACTTTCTACGTCTAACCGTATTTGAGTTATGCGACACACATACGTCCGTACGTACATACATACGTACATACATACGTACGTACATACGTACAGACGTCACGACGAAACTAGTCATAATGGATTCAGAACAGGTCAAAACGGATATTTCCATCAAAATCTGAAAACCGAAATTTTTCGCGATTACAATACTTCCTTATTACTCCGTACAAGGAAGTAAAAACGGGATAAGTGTTTAACATAGGAAATAAATTTTTCCTCATAGTTTATAGGTTGTGCTTACATGGCTATAGAATGAAATTTACAAAAAAATTTGCCGTATTTTCTAAAAATTACTAAAAATGAGAGTTTTACATAAATTATTACAGTCAATGGGTTAACTGTTTAAAAAAAATCTGTCTATACCCGTCTTACGACTAATGTATGTTATCGATTTCAAAAGAAATTTTTTATTTTTGTGCATTAATCAACGTATAATAAGAATTATTAAATGATAAAAATTAGCTCCAAGTTTTGCTAATTGATATCACAGCAATTAATAATTTGCATTTATTGATTCACTAATGAGTCATGATTCTTCATGTTACATTTCAATTTGAATTTTTTATAATACAGCCAGAATCGTTCAAATTGTTAATCTTCTGGATTTACAAGTGTAGCGCCTTAAGAGTGTCGTTTACCTAAATGACCAAAACATGCTTCGCACAAGTTTGTGATTTATTTAACAACAAACCACGTAATAATAAAAAAAATCGCTTTTACCAGACCATTTTTTCATGTCTGATTTATCGAAGACTATGCTTTATGAAACAAAATGTGTTTATTTAAACAAGATACTTGGTTTGCCAATAATTACCAATTGGATTACCAATGGTAAACGACACTCTTAAGTCCGGATACCTAGTCAATTTTTGAAGCAAATTCTTGTTCAATGATCATTTCCCTTCGACTTACTAAATCTAGACTATACGCAGATAAAATATAATGCGCAAAAGATGGTAATTGTAAATTGATTACAAGCTCTAATATATTTTTTTAAATCTATAGTTTGTTTATGACTAAGTTAGAGCGGAGTATTGTAAATTGTAATAGTATATAGAGAGAACTCCGCTGTTGGATATATAGTTATTTGTCCAACTAGAGAGGAAAGCGCTTCTTTTTCCCACTCGAACTTGAAGTTTGTGTCACGAGCAAAGCGAGTGAGGCAATCGATCGAGAGTGGAAAAAGAACTTTTTTCTGGTATATTTTTATGTTTGAGGTGAGTAAATTGTAGGAATATTTTGTTATTCATTATTTTTAAAATACTATTATTTAGTATTTATGTTAAATATAACTTATTTAATTAGGAACTTAGAGTAATAATGATTTTGACCCGAGTTTAGTTCTCATTTCAAGTGTAAAACACATTTTAAACACTAAAGATCGCGACTCTTACAGAGTTTAACGCCATGCAATTGTTATGCTCTGCCTCAGTGTGTGACGTCATCTGCGCGCTGCCGCGCTGGGTCAGGCCTGTAGTATTTAGGAGGCAATGCCAACAAATCAACAAATTCGACGTCGTATTGTACACGACACACGTCGAAAAGTCGCATCGTGTAAAAGAGGCCTAAAACTTGTTTACTAAACCAGGAAATCCTCAATCCCTAACAACCACTTCTCTTTATCGCATTCTAACATCTCCGTCTGTTGCTTGCAGGTGCCTCTACGATGGCAGAAGCCCCCGCTCCCGCACCGCCCTCGCCCCTTGCGGCTCCGCCCGCCACCAAGGTAGACATCGTCGTGCCCCAGACGACAGGTGAGTGTCTTGCTTTGCCGGGGCGAAAGCTCTTAAGGTGGTAGACTGTGACGAAAACATAGGCGCAACTAGCTCCAATATTTTGGGAGGGCTAAAAATAGTTTTAAAAAATGTAGTATTTTTTATATTAAGTATTAAGCTTTAATTATTTTAAATACCTACAGTAGAATCGGGGAGACAGCCTAGGTACGTCATCATTTGGTGAAAAACTTTATAATATTAAAGTAACTGAAACGAAAACAAAAATTGTACCAAATGTAAACAAAATTTAATAATGAGTTTTATAAATATGCCTACGTGTTATATTATCATTAAATCAATATAAAATAGTTAATATATGTATTTAAATTACCGTATATGAATCCATCAATTTTATTTTTTTTTTCTTCGAGTGGTAACACTGAATTATAGTACGTTTATATGCTTGATTTACTGTGTGAGTTTCTGATTTTCTTTTGGCTTCTTTTTTACCAGTTTGGTTTATATCTTTTTTCTTAAATCTGTCTTTTTCAAAACAACATTTCGTGATTGTTGCAACATCGTTGCAACATGCACATCATATTACATTACGATTCAAAGAACTAATGTAAACATGTTCACAGCTGACGTCACATAATTTAGTTACATTTTGTAATGACGTACCTCGGCTGTCTCCCCGATTCTACTGTACTATATTTTATTGACTATTTCCCACATATTAATTAAACCAATCATTTGCTTCAATTTTTTAAATTCCAACAACGTCTTAATTAGCTCGAGTGGTACACGAGAGCGCCATATATGTCGCGAATTAAAAAAAAAGTTTGAGATAAAAGTTACTTATTTTTTCCGTAGAATACGAATCTGCAATAAAAAATGTGTGTTGCCATTTAAGATTTAAAAGTTACCCCCCAACCCGCCTCCAAGGGTGGGGGTGGGAGGTCGTGTTAGGTGTCATTAGATAGATATTTAAAAAATATTGAATACCTACGTGTTTTTCTGTTCTTCGATCAGATACGTATTTATCGAGATATTTGACCGTCCCGGAACTTTTTGTACACGGGGTGTATAAACAAAACAGAATTCACTCAAGATCTTAAACCTTTAAACTCGAGCAGATAATATTGAACAGTATTTGATCATCGAGTTTAGTTTGTGATGGTAACGTTATGACATTAACGTAAGCCAATCTCCAAGGAGCAATTTCACGCTAATAGAACCTTAATTCACCTGGTGACTGGAGCTGACATTAGACTATAACTCATCTACTACACAAATATTACATGTAGTCCAGGCGAACTAGGTTTCATCTATCGGCGACATAATTCAAAGGGATTTTTTCATAGGCATGTTGAATTGACTTTCTAACTAACATACTAAAAGTCCCCATCGATCCGCCTTATGTCAAGTCCGCCATCTTGAAAAAATGATGGAACAAAACGACCTTTCTCCAGTTTTTTGCAATTATCTCGAAAATGGAAATGCCAAATACAAAACAGAAAGAGCATAAAATTTCCTTCAAGATAGTAACTTTGGGTTTTAAGGTATTCATGCAATTTTTTTTTGTCATTCGGGATTAAACTACTCCTCCCGTATTCGAGAAATAGAAGTTTAAAAAAACAACCAAACAAAGCAAAAACGTGCAGAGTCGGACTGGCCAGGGTGGCAAGTTGGCCAAATTGCAAACTGAAATTTTTTTCTATAATGTTTTATCCATTCATCATTCTTTAACTCCAAGAATAAAAAAAATCTGCTGCAGCCACAACAGTACTTCCCCGACTTTAAGTTTTATTAACTTATTTTTGTAAAGGCTTTAAATTTTTTTCTGCAAAATTTAAATAAAACTTTCTTTTTCCCCGAAAGATTTAAGTTGATACCAAACTTCGGCATAATTTGTATAACATGTGAAAAAGCAATTACTACACCATCGTTTAAATGTTGTTTTTGATTCTTCTTCTTCGACTAGAATTATTTCCCAGAGAGCTTTCATTTGATACTTAGTATTTTAATAAAAATAAAATAAATTTAATTTATAATGTTGTTACCACTGGTCGAATAAAGCTCGTTAACGAAATTTAAGTCAGTGTATGCCTCAAGATCTTAAATATAAAATTTCAGTCCAAAATTTCAACGCGTTTTTAAGTTATCCAACATCCAAACAGACTAACAGACTCACAGACCCACATACCGACTTTTTTATTCTTCTACTAGAATTATTTTCTCGAGAGCTTTATTTTGATATCATACTTGATAGTATTGCGAGGTATTTTAATTTAAAAAAATCTGTTTATAAAGTTGGTACCACTGGTTGAATAAAGCTCATACACGAACTTAAAACTAACTTCTTTTTGTAAAAAGTCCAAAATTCCAACGCGTTCTCAAGTTATCGTGCTTACGGACAGACCGACATACCGACTTTTTTTAAATTATGTTTTTTTTGGTTCAGTAGGATCAAAACGTGAAGATTCATCAAAATCTCGAAATGTCAAAAAATCACGATTACAATACTTCCCCCTATTACATAGGTCGGGGAAGTAACAAGTACCTAACCTACGTGTTAAACTGCGTTTACCTAAGACAGCATAAGATTAAGTTCATAAATTAAATACACAATAGTTATTTACTTTACAAGTGGGCAAAGTAAGGAATTACCCACGAGGAAAATCTTAACTCACGAGGCCGAAGGCTGAGTGAGATAATTTTCTCGAGTGGGTCATTCCTTTTTGCCCACGTGTGAAGTATAACGTTGTATCCAACACCTCTTAATAACTGCTTAAATATTTTAAAAAGTTTCAACCTAAAACATCGTTTCTATGGTGACTTCCAACAAGCAAAGCAACAATTTAGCCACAAGTGGGTATAATTTTGATCAAAGCCACTTGTGGGTAATTTTTTACTTTGCTTGTTTAAAATCACTATAGTTATGATGCTTTTATTAAGAGGTGTTGGATAAGGGTGCGTTATATAAGCGCATTTGGCCTTTATCAGTTTTTCTTATTGACGTACGAAAAGCGCAGAAATAAACGTTATATAAGCGCAGAAGGGAACATTTGAAAAGCACAATGGTTTTAGGGATTGTACGACAATGTCCAGCTACCCATATACCAATTTTCACACTTCGATTTGCACATTTGTACCCAAACTAATCAATACTAACAAAACCCTAATTGAGTCCAACAGATGTTCGTTTTTTAAAATAAACTAATCAATACTAACAAAACACTAATTGAGTCAGAAATCTCATTTTCGAAAAATGCGCTTATTGGACGTTACGATCTGCGCTTATTGTACATAAATTTACTGATTATATTTCTGTGCTTTTCATACGTTTTAATGACCTGAAATGCGCTTTTACAACTCTCCGGTTGGATAAACAAATTAATTACAGACACATTTGTCTTCAGACCTGTAAAATCTTTCTCAATAACTGCAGCATTTTGAAATGCATTTTAGACTAGCACAATTTATTCAACCCACTATTTTGTGAACTCGCTTTATAGCTGTAGTGTGTAGTTATAGAAATTTGTTGTTGACTCTGTTTAATTAAATATCACAGCGGCATATTTTGTGCATAAACGTTATTTTATTGTTCTGAGTCGTGCATTGTATTGCAGTGAGAATTGTTTACGAGTTGAAATATTGTTTTAGTTCGGTTTTAGTTTTCATTAGGTTGTATTGTGTAAGCGCTTTAATATTCTAATACAATATGAAAACTCGATTATATTATTGTTAAACTTTTTAAATTAAATTTCCGTTTGATTCGGGTATAGTTTAATTATGATGTAGATAGCAGGGTGCGCTTATACTATAGGCATAGTCGCTACTCGGGTGCAGCTAAGTCAAAAATTTTGGGGAGGTAGAATTAAGTTTCCATAAAATTGTAGTGTTCTTTGTATTTTATTAAGCCTTTTTATTTTGACTAGTTAGGTACCTACTATAATTAGTGACGCCGCGAGATCTCATCTCGAGATTCTCGAAATTTCCAGACGAGAGTAGCATCATCACGAGAATATAATTCCAGATCTCGATAAATCTCGTTTTTTTACGTAATGTAACTCTTCACTCTTTCCCAACAAATAGCAAGCAAGTCCTATTTGTTCTTTGTTGATCTTTGTTTACATTTTGATGAGTATTTTATATTTCGCTACAATATTTATTTTTATAAGCATTACAGATCCCACTATATAACTTTCAACAAACGGCTCCATTTCTGACAGTTATAAGAAAGGTTATGTCGTCAAGTTAGCAGAGTACTGAAATTCACGTCACACATCTTACAGAATACAGAAGAAGTAACCGATTACATCCAGTATAAACCAACCCTTAGACACGTAATATAGTTGATTCCACGTAAGTTTGTGATTGCGCAACATTATATCGTTTACATACACAGATATAATTTGTGACAAAACCTCAATTTTATTTAAAAATATTTACCTCCCTACTTGCAGAAATAGGAATTGTGGGTCCATTATTTGCATTTTAGAAACCTATACATTTACGTTTGTCGTACAAAATCATTCGTCTATTATTGCGCAATCACAAACTTACGTGGAATCAACTATACCATCATATTTTTGCACCGCAGCTAACGTGTTAAAGAAAAAATATAAATACAAAATATTCCCATTGTTGTTAGAAAAGTTTATTTAGCAGAAGAATGCAAAATCCCATTCATTATTTTCCTCGTTATTTTCTATTGTACTTTTAGTGAGATGAGCTAATTAATAGATTTTACCAGACATCTACTCTTGAATTCAATAAAACTACCAAACCTTTTTGCTTCATTTTTACTGACTTCAAACTTCAACTGGAATAACAATTATAATTAACAGGACAGCGACTTCATTAAAACTAGTACAATTTAAAGTTAAATGAAAACATATCTAAACACCACTTTTCAAGAGTTATTCGCTAATTTATGTAATTACCAAACTTATTTGTTATCAGCTAGGTATATAATTAAAAAGTTTTCGCATTCAATTATTTTGATCAAACATTCTACTTTTCTAAAGAACTAATAAACAATAGTTATTTGTCCAACTAGAGAGGAAAGCGCTTCTTTTTCCCACTCGAGCTCGAAGTTTGTGTCACGAGCGAAGCGAGTGAGGCAATCGAGCAAGAGTGGAAAAAGAGCTTTCCTCTCGTGTTAGACACAACATTTTTTTCACGACATATTTAAAAACAATGTAAATGTAGAAGAAACATGCACATAACTAGAAGTTAGGTTATAACTGCCATCTGTCAGAATGACGTTTGAAAACAACGAAATGTTTCACTGCAGCCAATATGCCAAATTAAATTTATGTTGTAAAATCGTGAAATTGTAAAAAAAGAAAGTATAAAATGTAATAATTTAAATAATAGTTTACAGTATATCACTATAAAATCAGAATTTTCAATAAAATAATAAATTTACTTACAATTTTTAAAATATTTCATCGTAAAATAACACTGGTGGTAACACTGCTTACTTTCCTCTCTAGAGAGGGAAAACCTACTTTCCACACTATTTCGCGAGAAGAAAATTGTGTTTTCTCCGCATGTCGTGAAAAAAAGAAATTTGTTTCTATCACGCCTGCTATGAGCACAACTTGTAATATATTTATAATAAACTGTGTAATATTTTGGTAATTTCCAATTTCATATGTGCAAATCTTTCCGGAAATTTTTAAACTGCTTACCAACAACGTCTTAATAATAATAATTCATTATATAGAGATTTTTTTCTGATTTCAACAATATAAGTATGAATAGTTGTTATAACAAGTATTTTGAGAAAAATGGTATTAAAAATCAGAAATAATTTTACAATATTAAAGTAGGCTATGCAATAAACAACTATTAATACGACTATTGCCTAGGTTACGATAGTATTTTTTTATATTTAATAGTATCATCAGCTGTTATTTGCCTTTTAATATGTAACATTTATTGATAATTATAAACAACATAATACGTTAGTTAGGTACCTACTTATAATACGTTAGATACTTATAATTCATTAGTTACGGACTTAATACGTTAGATACAACCATTATATCATCAAAACCTTTCATAATACGCGAATTGTCAACTGATTGACAGATAAAATTGTTGATTTGTTTTAACATAGCTGTCTTTGATAATACGATTAAGCTTTGAATAAGTATAACGCGAATATATGCGATTTAAGCCCCCTTGGATGTTCAAAGAGACTCGGTTTCACCTCGTCGCTTAGCAACATCCTCGGTATTATAAATCGCATAATATTCTTGTTATATTAATAGCTATAAAATAAATTAATTATAACAAAAAAGCGCTGGTTGTTTTAAAAGAAACACCCTGTATAAATGCGGATCTACCAAACTATTAGGATTGCTTTTAAACCTTCTTTCTGAAACAGATATAAAATTTGAATATTATTCATCCACAGATACAATCCAACATAGACAATATATTAGATACCTAGATTGGTTTGATTTGATTGCTGTAATTGTAAAGCTAGTGCTAAGCGGATAACAAATAAAGCTTCTACTCATTTGGTTCAATCGCCATTAACGGATAACAGATCCCGGACTTGCGGCTCCGGATATTACGGGAACTGCATTGCCGAGCCCGCAAACCAAGGACACTAAGTTCTCTCTGTAAATGTGTGTTGTGTGCTTAATATGCCAGCAGTTGTCAAACTTTGTCATAATGCAACATAAGAGGTACGAGGATTATTAATTATTATTGTGCGGATTATATGCAGGAAACTGTGATTGAAATATGCATTGAAATAATTCCAAAATATGCCTAATATATGCGCAAAATAAAATAAATATGCAATATTTTACAAATATATGCAGATATGCAACTTAGTGATGCGTCGAGACGAGACAAGATTTTTCACTTCTCGTCTCGTCTCGGTTGTGAAAAATTTGATCTTGTCTTTATTATTTCTCGTCTCGATTATTGTTATCTCGTCTCGACCTCGATCTCGCCTCGACTTCTCGATAAGAAATCGAACGACAAAAATCTGTATAAAAATGAATGCTTGTTTTTTGGTCACGCCATAACTTGAGAACGACTTGACTGATTTGAATATTTATTTTTTTTGTTTTGTTCGCTCTAATACCGGGGTGGTTTTAAAAAGAAAAGCTGCTCCCCGCTACCGTACTTCTTGGCTTCACAACATTGTATAATACAGCATTGAGTAATTGAGTGTTATCTGTCTATACCTATATATGGGCGAAAGGCCCACCCTATACGGTATGAGGACAATATCCCCTCGGATTATATCCCCTGGACAACATCCCCCCGAGCAATATCCCCCCTGGACACTATCCTCCTGGACAATACCCCCCCTCGGACAACATCCCCCTAGAAAATATCCCCCTGCCAACATCCCCCTACGCAAAATGTGTGTTACTAATTCTGCAAATGATGTCACGTAAAAATCATGGCCTTCTTGCCCATTATGCAAGCGCCATATTAACACGTGATCTGTTTAAGGCAGCGGTGCTGAAACAATGCAGTAGAGTGTTGTAATGTATTGTTTATGCCGTCTTTATTATCCCAGTTGGACCTTGCCCCCGAGCAGGCCCCGGTAACTTGCATACCCCTTCCACTAGTTTTATGACTGCTCAAGAGGTTACAGTTCGCCCTGTCGCCGCTAGGCGGTGTCATATCGCATAGGCCACATTTTATTAGCAATTTCACTTAAAATATTCAATAACTTATAGAATATTGTATATATTATAATAAATTACAGAATATATATAGAAATTATACTTTACACGTTAATCAGCGATTCTCGCGGGTTTTTGATGGCCTATGTTGGCTGCCATATTGAGTACTCCCTTTACCCCTCAGTACCACGAAACTGGACCAGTTCAGCAGTCACTTTTGCAAGCCAAGTTGGGTTACCTTCAGTGTTTTGTACCGTGCCCCCGAGCAATGGCTCGTGGCTGTCCCACAATCCGCCCGCAGGGCATGTTGGATCGGACATTTTTTTTTTAAGTAAAAACCTAAAACACTGTTGTTGTTTAATTGTATTACACATTTTAATAACCATTAGTTTATGTTAAAAAAACGGAGTTCTGTTTAACTCAAGAAGGGTTTTGTTAGCATAGATTAGTTTATGTCAAAAAAAAGTTCTGTTGGACTCAAGAAGGGTTTTTGTAAAATTCACTATTTAATAGCAGATCAGTTTAAACAATTATAATTAAAATACATTTTGCGTAGGGGGATGTTTTCAGGGGGATATTTTTTATTTGTTTGTCCGAGGGGGGATATTGTCCAGGGGGATAATGTCCAGGGAGGATATTGTCCTGGGGAAGTTGTCCGGGGGATATTGTCCGGGATTATATTGTTCGGGGGGAAATTGTCTTAGAACCCACCCTATACATGTCTTATGGAGATCGTCCTTCGCGTTATTTTATATAGCTCAGTGCTGGAAGTGCATAATAATGTCACTAAACTCTTCTTCATCTTCCAGGCCTTCTCCGGCGGCTAGTCCCTCTCGCCTCGTTCTTCATCGCGTTCTGCACGGTGATGACGCTGCTGCTGGTGTACATGGACACGACGGCGCTGCGGCACCAGCAGTTCCGCGTGAACATGACGCAGGACTACGACGCCGTCTCCGTGGCCCAGGACGACCCCCAGCTCGCCGCGTACATCCGCGAGGTGCATGTGCGCCCCGCGGCTGACCCGAACCACCCGGCCACCCACCCCGGCAACGGCACCGCCGGCCAGGAGCCCGGGGACGTGGAGCAAGCGGTGATCGCTGCGCTCGGAACCAAGGTAGGGGATGTTTATTTATTTATAAGGACCGAGGATTAAAAATCCCAATTACAGGACGATTATAACAATAAACATAATAGAGGTTGTCCTATGAAACTGTTTAAGCATGGGGATCTCGAGAACTATAAGAGATACGAAATTGGTTAAATTAGACAAACGTTGTCCCTTTAGGAGGCCAATTTAGAAATGTTTTTCTTTTCCCACAAAAATGCATAGGTGACTAGATAAATTTTGACAATTTCGTTTTTCACTTATAACTTTTTTGTTTGAGTTAGTACAAGTTTATAATTATCTAATTTGTACGTTCTATAGGCAATATTAGACAAAATATTTTACTGTTTAATTTCATTACATTAAAGAGGGAGGAAAAATATCTAGTACACAAGCTATGCAATCTAGTTTAAAATTAAATCATATTAAAAATATTAAAAATTACTTATGTGTAATTACGTTTTATAACTTGCATAGCGTAAAAAAATATCTAAAATTCTGATCTTATATCAAGATCAAAGATCATATTTAATTGATCTAGATCAAAATCAAGGTTCTTAAAGATAATATGATCTAAATCAGATCAAAGATCACACAAATTGATCTACAACTGAAATTAAAAGTGCCAAATGAACCATTTTGTGATAACTTCTTACGATGAAATAAAAAATATATCAAATATAACACCAAAAAATACAGTTACGTCAAAAATCTTAGTTTGGAACCAATTATTAATGAACTTGTGAAACGAAAGAAACTAAAATAAAATTTTGACACTCAAAGGTTAGTAAAAAATTAAATGTCAAACTAAACAACCGTTTCGGCACAAGAAATTAGTCTTGATTTAAAAACACGAAAAACCACGACTAATTATTCTAATCGGTCTGCAGCAGTGCCAAATTTTGCTTACTCCGGCATTAGAAAACATTTAATAATAAAAATATTAGGACACTCCAACGTAAATTTATTAGTTCATATTTTATGTCTGTTTATTTGGGAAATAGTCTAACAAAATATATCTCGGGTCTCATTATTTTGCACGTAAAATTATTTCTTAAGTTTGTTGCTTATAGGTAACATTCCTCGACAAATTGAATGATAAAATCCCTCGCCTTCAGCTCGGGATTTTGATCATGTCATTTGTCTCGAAATGTTACCAACAACAATCTTTTGAAATAAATTTTTCCAGCAAAATAATGGTCCCTTGATACAATTACTATTGATAATTTAAAATACTTATATGTTTTGATATGCGCCAAATTAGGCTGCAACAGTAAAACTCCTTTATCTCTTATAAATTTAATGGTATAAAAATGTATATTATGACTATTCGTTCCTATTTGAACGAGAATTAGAAATTTGAGTAACTTTAAGATTACGTGCATCGCAACTTGATACAGTATTCCATCGTTGTCGCTGAGTTCTCATTCTCGGTACTCTGTCACATGACCCGACCTCAATAATTAAACAATTACTTCTCCCAGCTGCATCTATCAAATGTCAGTCACGTGACATCGCTTCCTGCTTCACCTACAGCAGCGCAGCAGGACGGTAAGGCTTTGCAGGACCGGACTGACAACACGCAATCGTGTTTACGATTTTTGTTTTTGCTATTTATTTCGCTTATCGTATCATCAACTGTTATTACCTTTTAATATGAAACATTTATTGATAATTATAAACAACATAATACGTTAGTTACCTACTTATAATTCATTAGTTACGAACTTAATACGTTAGGTTAGATACATCCATAATTACATCAAAATCTTCCTTAATGGAGATGCAAATTGTTAAGCAATTGACAGATAAAATTGTTGATTTGTTTTAACATCGCCGTCGTCTATAATATACGATAAAGCTTTTAATATAATGCGAATACTCGTAGGTATATGCGATTTAACCCCTCTCGGATGTTTAAAGACACTCGGTTTCACCTCGTCGCTTAGCAATAATATTCTTTATGTTAATAGCTATAATTTACTTGTTCAAATTGTTCATATTACCAGAAATTACTAAATTCTTTGACTGTTGTTAAGATACCAAATAATTTCGAAAATAAACAAAAATTTACAAGATTATTCACATCATCTGTCAAAAAAAAGACCAATAAAAATGCAAAATATTGAATTTCACAGCCAATCAAAATCAGTAGACTTGATTATTTTGTACTAGTAGTAAGGTTGTTACTACTAGTACTTTTAGGTGACTATTTAACAAATGAACATTTTTATTATTATCTGTATTGTCCATTTGTATTGCACCATTTCTGTCTCTGGGTTTTCTTCAATGGTCTAGAACATTTTTCACTTGAAATTCACTATTTTATTTGTAAAGAAACACAAAAAACACATAAAACACACTTGACGTTACGTCTAAATTTTATCAAAATATTTGTTTTCTGAAATCATGGATTACTGCATTTTTTGCTATTTTAATTAAAAACTGGATCTGTTTCAATGAATAATTCCTTAAATACCATTCGTAGTCATAGTTAAGTAGATTATTTTTCTGGTAGTATATTATACACTCATGTACCTTGCTTGCGAATATTAAGGAACATTCGTAATACTACCAGAAAAATAATCGACATAACTACGACTTACTTATGATATTGTGATAATTTTGTTAAATGTAAGTAAAAATGATGTTATTCAAATAAAAATTGTACAACTAATAACAGAAAATGGTTATTTATAGGAATATTGGTAGTTTATATGAAGAAAATTGAAAATCTAAACTTTTTGCATTATTCTGACCTTTCTTTATGGCGCACTGCGCTATAAAGTGGTTCGTGAGCTATAAAGTGATGTTTATGTCAAAGAAATTCGTGTAAAGGTCAAATTATGATATAACCGTGCATAAAGTTACAATTTAATTCTATACTCAGGCTTCAAATTGGCCATTTGCTCGACTTAAATATAATTCAGGTTGTATCTACAAAAATCCCTCCGATTTTACTATTATTAAAAGTATCCAAAGGTCACCGCAAGAATATAAAATTGGACACTTACTCCTTAGTCGCAGTTATAGAATGATAGATGTTATAGTGGAATCCTACCACATCGACCTATTCGTCTTAGTGCAGTCAGAATCTCAATCCGTACGACAACCTTTGAAATTCAAAGCGGCAACGGATAGATTCGTATGAAACCAAGGCTACATTTTTTAAGACGATCAAGTAGTCAGCTTGAAGCATCCGAGTGTGATTTACTTTCTCGTCTCAATTCGCCTATTTTGTGTGTTTTTAGGGGAAATTTTTATTTGTTTGTCATAGTCACATTCTGTTAAATTGTCAAGTCAACCTGTCAACATACCTAGATCTTATCTTTTTTTTAGCGTTGACTATGTAAAATTATTAGATTAAATTTTTTTATTGGTGATAATATAAGTACCTACTCGTAATTACATCAACCTGTAAAATAGTATATATTTTGTATTACATTTAGATTCATACAATAATTAGGTATAACTTTTTACTAGACTTAGTTCTAATTTTAATAACTTATATGACTTAAGTAATAACAATTTACCAATAATTAGTACGAATATTGCCCGCACCCCGCAGCTTATATAGTAAACTTATCAATTTTAGAAAATAATGCAATTATTATCAATAAACGTGTCAGTAAATCCAATAGCCCTATTATTAGGGACGAAAGTGAGGTGTTTCTGACCGATCAGTACTTTTCTTCCCTAGGGAGGAAAAGTCAATTGGAATCCCACATAAAGCGGAAGGAAAAGTACTTTTTCTTACTAGTTAGGAAAGGTACTTACCGGTTAGAATTACCTCACTTTCCGTCCCTATAATAGTAAGTAGTAGTAGTAGTATGAACATAGCATCTTTTAAATGATTATTCCAATTTTATTATAAACAATTTCCAATTCAAAATTTCATTATGGTATCTGCAGTAGTTTCTGAGTAATATAAAAATAAATTGAATAAGTAGTATATGTCGGAGTACGAGCGGAGCGGACCATAGATGATCAGTTACGTGAACAATAAAACTACTAAAAGCGAAATTAATAGAATAGTTAACTAATCTAAACACCAAATAAATCACACATTCATCACTCATGTCATGAACCAGTTAAACGTGATCTACAAACTATGACGATAAGGAATGGTGGCAATTCCTGGGCACGTGCTACTCGCATCAGAGCATATTCAAGACTGCCGATCTCTGGCTCATTCCACATCTAGCTCGTAATCCCAGACTTCGCCCAAGTGTACTAATAATAATAACGTAATCGAACAAGCAAACACGATCATAACTTCATTAGCACACTTGCATTCCTATCATTAATTATTATTACAATCAAGATGATTGCTAACCCCGACATATATATTAATTTTCGTTAGTTTTATGAAAATCGAACCAAAGGAGTTACAGTCAATTTCGGCATAATGTGTTGTTTCGGAATGTATAAAACAGTCAGATTAAAAATACATCAAAACTATATCATAAGTATTATTCAAAACTTATGACACACAATTTATTTATTAAATATAAAACTTTGTAAAGAATATACCTTTCCAAATTTTCGTCACAAATTCGAATAAATACAAGAAGTTGTATTTTTCGAACTTTTGAATTTTGGCTATAGTGCAATAAGGTTTACTATATTAGGTATATAGGTACCTACTGCCTATAGTTTATTTTTCTCAATTAGTAAAATTAATATTTTACCATACGAATTTATTACATTTGTTGCACAGTGTTGCCTATGGGCATTACCATCCGCCAATTATTTACTAAAACAATTATTTTTAAAACTCAATATCCACATTCGTGATATTCATTTTCATATTTTTTATTGTCTTTATTTGTTTTAACTGCGCTATAAATATAATAATAATTAAAATGCAATAATAATTAAAGTTTACTTTAAACAATTCATTTTTATTTGTTTTGCTTTCCAACACGTATTTGTCTGATAACAAATATTAATCTGGTATTATTAAAGATTATTATTCATAGCATAATAAATATAAATTGTAATTTATTACTATAATTAAATTTTAAAAATACTTTATGTACGACTAATGTATAACATTAAATGTGTGATGTTTGCTACATGCCATATACTATTCCCACGGGGAATAATTGTACCCTTTAAAAAATTCTAAGTTTAGAAATTCAATTTCGTATTTAGCACCTACGTTTTATAATGCTATTCCAGACGAATTGAAGTCTCTGTCGTTAAATTCATTTAAAGTTCATATAAAATCGGCAACTTTTGAGTAATAAACTTTATCTACGACTATTGTATAACACTAATAGTCCAGGCAACGAAGGAAAAATAGCGGAAATAATTCATGTAGAAGCCAATTTTGGCACAGTTGTAGGAGAAGGTGTCCTTAACAACATACTAAAAGTACTGAGGGGTGGAGGTGGAGCTAAGGGTGGGGGAGGTCTCTAAAGGTCCCTTTTTTCAGTTCGTTAATAACTCGAAAACTACTGCCTCTAGCGAAAAAATGTTCATATTATATTAAATTAATCTACATAAAATTCTCTACAAAAAGGTTCTATACACTTTTTCGCTAGGATCAATACTTAAGGAGATATGGAGGAAAGAAAATGGAAAATTAAAAAGAAACAGTTGTTATTGTTAAAAATGAAATAATAGACTAGCGGATACACTTTGAAGTATGTTTGTTTACGCCATTTCTTTGTAATATTGAATTATTATCATTATTTAAGTATAATTGGCATTTATATATCAATAAGTTAGGTACATGTTTATATTTATATATCAGCGTACATGCAACATAACTTCATTGTTCTGTTTGTTAAATTACAACAAATATGCGGCTAATTAATTCGTATATAATTACTAATATTAGCGGCTACATTACATTCAATTAAGGTTTCAATTTCATCTAATTTGAAATCTGTTTATTACCACCAGAAAATGTATTGTGACCACATCGTATCAGGTCCGTAGCCAGGTTATGTTTCTAGAACGGACAAAACATTTTGTAGAAAGGGCAACATTGTTGTTGTTCGAAGAAATTCCTTATAATTGAAAGTTACATTTTTCAAGGGATTTGAAGCTGCAAGTTTTCACCTACTCATGTGCAAAAATAAGTAACAGAAACTTAGAAAAATTTTTACCAAATCAAATCGAATGCCAACGCGCGAAGCCTACTCCGACTGTAATATGAGAATATGACGGTGATACGTACTTAAGACTTAAGACGATCCTCTACCGTGCCAGAAAACAGCCAAAAACATGGATTTCGCGCGCCACTCCACAGCGTTTATTGTTTTGTTAAATATAATAATCTAAAGATATTGTTGAATCTACAAAATGGTCGATGCAGAATTTTAAAATTTTGCTTTAAAATCGAACTATGTTAATTTGAATTTTGACAATTTTTGTAATTTTTTGAACACAGATATCTTCTATTTTAAAACGAATTTAAAAAATTTGATCGGTTGTTTCGTAGATCTAAGCCTTGTTGACAACATATTACAATTTGAAGTTAATTAAGTTATAAATAAAAGCTGTACAGTGGCGCGCGAAAACCTCCTTTTTAAAAAATATTGCAGTTTTTTTTACAAATATGGCTCTATAAATTATTTTTTCTCCTCAAACATAAATTACTTGTTATTAATATGTTTAACAAAACAATAAACGCTATAGAATTGCTTGCGGAATCAATGTTTTTGACTGTTTACTGCCAGGGGTAGAGGATCACCTTAAGGCGCTACACCGGAAGGTTAACAATTTGAACGATTCTGGATGTATTATAAAAAATTTCAAATTGAAATTTAACATGAAGAATCATGACTCATTAGTGAATCAATAAATGCAAATTATTAATTGCTGTTACATCATTTAGCAAAATTTGGAGCTAATTTTTATCATTTAATAATCCATATTATACAGGGTTCGCTAGTCAAATGGAAATATTTGATGTGGGGCTTAGAGCTCGTAGGGAGGTGGTGGGGAAGAAAGTAACCGAATCAACATTATCAGCGTGGTCTACCATTTAGTTTATAATAGATAGTTGGACGGGTGAACAGCGTGGCTACGCAGTTAAAGCTTATTTTTGTAACGAGTGCACAGAAAAATGAGCTGAAACGTGCTTCTTTAGAGGGAGCAAAACGCGTTTTTGCTTCCTCTAAACAAACATGTTTCAGCTCATTTTGCGTGCACATGTTAGAAAAACATAATTTTCTATTATTTTATCTAAGTAGGTACTAAAGTGGATAATTCAGGCACGTATATGAGGATGTTGAATGGGGAACTGTCAATTATAATGCATTTGACCTTGTATTTTATCTGCGGTGCATTTTATTACAAGCACGAACACAATTAAGATATTTTGTATTTGTGCATTTCCCCTCCCGTCAATAAATCCTTGATCCGCCCCTGTCTGAAAGCTTTAATAACGTGGGCTACACAAATATGCGATAATTGATGCAATGAAATCAATGCGAATAAATTGCGTTTCAAATTAATTCGGAGAATAATATAATTACATTAAATTCATATTATTTAGTTTTAATTGCAAATATATTAAAATCTGTTTATATCACTTTTGATAATTCTATACAGTGTTAAATTTCAATTTTAAAATGGCAACTGTTAATTGATCATTTTAGTATAATCCTTGTTGAAATAAAATTTTACCATTCTTGTGCTACGTTAGTACATTTTATGGTAGATGGTTCCCTTAAGTGCAGTATTTTCACCCGTTCTCTGACTTCAAAAAGTGTTACAGAAATGAAATCATATCTCAGAATCTGCACAACATTATATAAACTTCATTCAAAAACTATGATAAAGGTAAAAAATGTATCTATGTTCGTCTAGTGATAGTTTTTTGTTTATTTTGTCGTAAATCGATGAAAAAAATTAAGAAATCTTTTTAAAAGCCTGTTTTCAACAGTAATTTTTAATATAATAAAATTCAAAATTCCAACATTAGACGAACCTAAGTTCAAACCTTAAACTATCAGTAAATATGTTTTTAAATATAAAAATATGTAAATTGCACGTAAATCTGTACTTAAGGCCGGAATGTAGCTGTCTACGATTTCGTCGAGAAAATGGAGATATATACAGATTTAATGTGTCGAACAAAGGCAGCAATAGCAAACGCGCTCTACAAGTGGGATCGTATTTGTATTATATTGTATTTATAAGACAAAAAAAATAATCAAACGCATTATTTATATACCTACTGTATAATATGTTACCTACAGTGCGACGCATGAATTTTAATACATTTTGTATTTAAAATGCCCTAAATTAAACATGTAAAAGTAGTATTTTTCTCTTTATTCGGCATTTTTTTAAACAATACTATGGAAAATTTTGGTAAAATCGATGCGTCGCACTGTAGAATGAATATTAAATATTGTCGTAAAAAAATTTCAATGATCTTACGTTAGTATTAGATTCTATATTTTACAAACCGTAGAGCACTGTTTTTCCTCTTTCTTATACAGCTACATTCCCGCCTTAAAACGAAACCTCTGAACAGTGTATTTCAAGCAGAAACGCATGTAAACAGAAGGGGATCTTATTCGCTGAAATTTGAGCACATTTACCTAAGTTACATATTATAAAACATTAATCGTTGTTGCTTCTTACGGCGAAATTGTGTGATGGCCACCATAACCCAATCCCCTGGGGGAAGGGGGGCACAGATTAAAGAACTTTTGTTTTTCTCTCTTTGAGTCTTGCAGGGAATTTTTTCAAATATTTGAGTAGCGCTCGTCCAATTCTATCTTACAGGCTTTTTAATAATTGCAGTGTATTCAAGAAGTTATCTAATTACCAGTAGGGGAGAGGTGGCATGAAAGGGACAAGTATTGAAAGGGACACTGATCATATTTTAATCATGGTACGTATTGTAAATCTGCAGATTTTTAGTTGTGTTTAGATGGTAATTACGCCCTATAAGCCTTGACTTGATAAAAAGATAAATTTAAAAATAAGTTAACTATCCCACAGCGCGTTTTCTTTTCTTTTCACATATTCTAGTTCAACCTTTATACGACATATGAGGTCTATTAAAAGCAATACATTATTTTTTAAACTTTATGCGACAACTTAAAGCATTGATACTGCTTAGGTCAAAGCATTTTTGTCATTGACGTCCAATTGTTGTCAATAATGTAAGCGTCCCTTTTAACACCGAGAAGTGTCCCTTTCATACCTGTAATAGTATATTACATACCGAGCGGGGAAATGGTTCATTACAGCCGAGCGTTTCATTAGATGACTGAGGTGCTTGCACCGAAGTCATCTATGAACGCGAGGCTGGAATGAGCCTTCCCGCGAGGTATGTATACTATTTTATTCACAATCCAATTGGTTATTGATATGCCCGTTTTAAATATTCATTTTATTCATATTTTATGACAGTTTTATTATAATTTGTTTTGATACTTCAACATAGAGATCTATGAAAAAGTTGCTAGGGTTGCCAGGTAACTTGAAAAAATGTTTATTGATTCTGTCAATAATTAGTTTCTTGCTGCTTTTTATCGAGATCGAGCATATTAATTATCATGTTGTCTGATAGTGAAGATGGTGAAGACGAAAATATTCCTTTAGAACTGCGAGAAGCTGCAAAAAAAACTTCTGAAAGTGACGTTTACCTAGCTGGAAAACGCTCACTTCCCCGCTAGCCGGGAAGTTTTTTCCGGCTAGCTGGGAAGTAAAGTAAACAATGACTCGCTTCCCAACTGTTTAGAAGGTTGGAAACGCACATATTACCAACCGATTGTGAATAAAAGTCTTGAAAGGGGCATTTGCATGATTTTTATTTAAATTTATTTTCAGTTTAATATAGATTGGTTTTAATTGTTTATGTGACAAAAAGATAGTTAAATCATATAGCTTTAATATGTACTTTTTTTAAAGAAATAATTTGCAATTGCTTAACTATGATTTTAAAAAAATTGTTCCTTTCATGCCACATCTCCCCTACTGTCTCTTGATAAATAATTTAGGCCCAATATTTCAGTAATCCTTGTGTCAAATGAAATCCTTTTTATTTTCTTATATCCCATAAGTGACCATTGTATGATAAATCATACTTTAAATTCAAATGACGAATAAGATATTATAATAATAAGGTCGTAAATAAACAGTCCAGCCAGGAAGATATAACCTATAACTTGTAAATGTATATCTTTAAAATGTATACGTGGACTGTAGATTTCCCACAAGAACAATAAATAAATGAACAATCAATAAATTATTAAATGTATTTAGACAAGAAAACTATAAATCTATTTTGATGAAAAAAAACCTTAGCCAATACTTTACCACATGTTGTTAAAACTGAGAAGACGCATTTTATGAAACTGATTACAATTAAAAGTACCTAGTTATAAAATTTATTTACAAACAGTAACTGCACGTGCATGTAGAATACCTTAAATAATTGCTCTATACACTCGATATCGGTTATTGGCACCAACTTTAAACACAATAAATTATTATAGTTAATAAATGTTGACGTATGATAAAACATACATAGGCCTTTCATGGGTCAAGAGTTAAAGAGTCATTCGCATGAGCATTTAGTGTGAAGATTTACATTATATTTAAAGCTTGAATTACATTATACTTTTTTCGGCTAGAAACTTTGACAATTTTCATACTTAATTGTAGAATGCTCACTTGGATAATGTAAATCAATAAAATTATTCGATCCAATTTTCATACTAGAACCGTCTTTTTTCGTCTTAAAAAAAGTGCTCGGGACCTATATTTCATTCAATTTCATACTAGACTTGCGCAGTGGATGTATATTTTGTGTTACCAACCACTGAAATATAGTAATACTGGAACGTGCACTCCCTATGCTCGCTGTGTACGAAAAGCGAGCCGAGAGAGACAGCTACTCGCAAGTGATTCTATCGTTGTCTTACACTCCACAAACCAATCAGGCCTGCACGACAAAGACGCAATCACCTGCAACTCGCTGTCTCTGTCGGCTCGGGCTGGCGTCGCGAGTGCACGTTCCAGTATTATTATATTTCAGTGTTACCAACCTTCTGTATATAACCTCAAAAATAATAAAATTGAGTGACAGCAGAAATAAAAGTAAAAGTAAAGTCTTGACCCGTAATGGCTCCTAAGAGGTATAAATGGACTCCTGAAATTACAAAAACTCTTGTACAATTGTATGAAATGCAACCAGTACTTTACCAGGGTATTAAAATATGTTGACAATCTCAAAAACTCACAATGACAATTACATTTTTTTAAATTTTCAGTTGGCAGTATTGGTCGATAAATATGTCAGTACAAGAACAAATTTTAAAACTAGATTCTAGCCGAATTAAGTATCTAAAAAAGTTCTTTTTTCTAGCCAAAAAAAGTATAATGTAATTCAAGCTTTAGTTTAAGAAACACAGCATTCACATACTGTACTTAAAATAGCTTTAGTAAGTAACAAGATAAATTTAAAGTTTGAATGTTTCAAACTTTAGTGCTAGAAAGTGAAAAGTACGGCTGCCCACCGTATACTTCATGAATTTAAACATTCTTAAACGTAAACATAAAATGTAAACCTTAACACTAAATGCTTATATGAGGCTTCAGATTCAATGATCCATCCTCTTGCTCTTAATTCTAATTTCTCACACGTGCTCAACACAAACAAGACCAGTTCGCGCTTCGAAAGCTCCCGACAAGATTACGTAAAGACGATTAATTGAATCTATGTAGCACAAGACGTAAGCAAACTTAGAGTTAGAGATGTTAACTTGAGGTGGAAGATAGTTTAATAGTTGTGGCGATTAAATGTAAATCTTTAAATCATGAGTTTCAGGTTTAAATTATATTGTTGTTTGTAAAATTTAATCAAAATACATAATAGGTTTACAATATTCTGAAGTTATTCAGTTTTGTGATTTGTTTTTAGTAACACAAAGACAAAGATTGTCCCCAGTGTGGTTTTTTGTAAAATTTAATATCGATAACATATTTTAGTAATGCAGTTCACAGCATGTTCTAAGTGTGACGTATAGGATCTCAAAGATCGAGGTTCAAATCTCTCTGCCGGCAAGTGTTGTTGTTAAAACTACAAAAACATCTTTCATTTTAATCTTAAGGTATGGTCTATCTATTGCGTTTTGTCGCAGCGAGTAAACGATACGATTAGACGCTACGTTTAATCGCATTAAAGTGGTCTATCTTTCACATTTTAGAGTACGCGATTTTCTTTACAACTTCTGAACATCACACGATGATAGGTGATGTAACAAATCGGGTTGTTTCGGATTCTCGAAATTCTCGAATCTTAACAATCCGATTGTTGACGTGCTGGAAATGAAATTAATGAAGTAAAATAAGACATGAAAAAATATGTATTTATTATTATGAATACTAAAAGATCAAAACTACAAACATTACAGTAAATTTACAGACAAAACGATTAACAAATTATATCTATCGTGAGGATAGACACTTACGAACTTCTTCTTACTCGTTCATCCTGACTCTTACTTGCCGATGACTGACTCGGTCATCAGTCCTTGTCGATGACTATCGTGGATGACTACTTACTTGATCGCTCGATTACTGACTAACTTCTACCTACCTACTTAATTTACTAAGTATATTCTATTACTAATTGCAAGATCGCAATAATTTCGCTGAAACGCAAGGCACGTGTAACAATTGCGCGTGGCCAAAAGGTGAACAACTTAACAAAACACAACTTAGCAATAATTGCGATTAGTGTTTCGGTCGAGACGAGAAATTTCTCGAATCTCGTTTCGTCTCGTCTCGAAATTTCTCGTCTCGGAGAGACGAGAAAGCTTTTTAAAAATGAAGGTCGAGACGAGACTGTTATGTCGAGATTCTCGATTCTCGACATTTGGCTCGAGATTTCTCGACAAAATCGATCATTTTTAAAAACTATTTAAAATCACGTTTTATCAAGAATTTTTTTTTAAATAATTAAACAAAATATTAGCTGTTGGTAACGATTTTTGATTAGCGTTCAATCTTACGTACCTTACACTTTATACAGGTTGGTGGAGGTGAAATGCAAACATAGGGAAATATATGACAATGGAGTTATCATGCTAGGCGTCTTGATATACGTGGAATAAGTACTGTCAATGTCAAAGTACCTGTCATATTATTGAAATTTTTATTTTCATTAAAATATTTTCTTTGCATAATAATGTATGTGTACGAACAGAACGAGAAAGTTTACATGCACTTTTAGATTTTATTATTATTTCTGTTATTGATTGCTCTTTTTGCCACACAAATTCACATTACTCCGTTTTGTGACACTACTACAAAATATATCAAGATACCTGGCATGAAAGTTCGATTGTCATGTATGTTCCCTATGTTCGCATTTCACCTCCACCAACCTGTATAATAATAATGAGTGTACAACTATGAAGTTGGGTGAATAGCATTGTTTTTCTCATGTGAATAATTTCATGGGGTAGTTTAGTTTGGCTGAAACGCTTGCGTTCTTGCGTATAGGTATCTGGACATTTTTCAAATCGTAATATAGTGTACAGATGGGATCACTAAAATATCAGGTATAATTTTGAATAATAATTACTTAATTTTATCAAAATTAAAAGTATTCACATAACCGCACATATTTTTATATATTCTATATAAGATAATTAATTCATCTTCTTAATTTATTGTTACTATATAACAAACAATAATTGCAGCACATATTTATAGGTCAGTTACAAAAATATTAACATTTTTACATATAAAAAATAAATATAATATAGGTATTTTAAAAAATCGAGAAATCTCGACGAGATTCTCGACCGAGACGAGACTTAATTGTTCGAGACGAGAAAAAATCGAGACGAGACTTGATTTTTTTTCTTCGAGACGAGACGAGACGAGACAAGGTGATTTCTCGTCTCGTCTCGTCTCGACAGAAACACTAATTGCGATTACGGAAAATTACTAATAAATCTACTTTGTTACAGTTGAATGGAAGATGATGATTTGTTTTCCTTAAATATATTGGTACATTATTTATTTATGGCAATTTTTGCAATCAAAAATAAAAGAAAATTTAATTATATATGGGTACAGTTAATTTTAAATACAATTTGCCGAATCTGGTAGTATTTAACAATAAAATAAAGTACTATTATTAGTCTACTTTTTTTAAATTCCAGTATCTTGTCCATGGTCATATGACATTTGTTTCTACACAAAATTTGAATTATTATGACAGTGACAGTACAGTTGACATCTTTTGCTTGCACCTTGGTTTACATATTTCATGAACACGAAACTATTAAAATATAAGTAAAACTATTTATTAGATTTGTAGAATAAGCATAATTAAGCGAGAGTTCGTATGCTGGCCACATCAGATTTTTTTGTAATTAACTTGAGGGGCGCAAGAAAATGTTTGCCTATGGGCGCGTTCAAAGTTAATCTAGTTCTACCTCTGGCAACCACCATTCCTGGATTTATCGCAACTGTAATTATAGTAAGTTCACTTATTCAGAACGTGCAACCGCCACCTGGGTTTATTGCAACCGAATCGCGTGCAACCACCATTCCTGGTTTTATCGCAGCTGAGCTGAATAGTTGATCCTGATCGAAAGCAGATGCATTTCCTGCTGAAAGCTTTACCTTCATCCCCTCTACGCATGCAAGGAGAGCGATAGAAAATCAGGTTCTCCTATGCTAAACAGGAACAGCGCTATTTCTCCGGGAAACGTGCATTGTTTATACGACTCTGATTCGTTGAAAGCCCACGATTGTAGAGTGGGATAGTTGGATTAATACGTGCACTTGAGTGAGATAGATAGAGATCTGGGCGTGGTTTTCTAGCTCTGATTCGTTATCACCCTTCCCCTGCATTTTGTGCGAGTTTTTAAGATTTTGGAAGGGGTTGCACCACTGTGTTATAATTAATTATTTTAATATCCTTTATTCGTTAATTTTGCACGCAGTGTCTAGAGTAAGACAGAAGTCTTTCACTGCTCAATATGTTGGAGTGAGATCGGAAAGCACTCTGTGCGAGAGTGATAACGTTATACACCGAATAGTTGGGTTAGAAAGAGGAAGCATACGATTGACTAGTTCGATAGGTTTAGGGGTAGTTACTAGTTAGCGTGAGAGAGAAAACTACGCAGCGGCAGATAAGGATGGGGTGATTTAACCCTACTGAGTTAGACAGAGAGAGAATGCGTAGGTGTTTGTCGGACAGCGACCAACTCTACACGAAGGGTGAGAAAGACGCCTTAGTGATAACTTTTTATAATTAATTATTACATTCATATAAACATTAATGTAATTCATTCTTATTTCCAGTTTTAGTATTAATAAGTAGGTAAATCCATGGACAGGTTTTCGTTTTAGTCGTGCAAATATGCGTAAAAAATTTAGAAGTAATAATTATAAGATGTTAGCATATTAAAATATCAATGTTGTTGCGAAAAAAATGGACATTCAAGAAAAAGTAAAACTGTTGCTAAGTGCCCAAAAATGTGCGACAAAGTACTTTTTCTACGAAAGTACGAATTCACATGTTTTCAGGTATTAAAATTGATGGTGAAAGTAGTCTTTTGAAATTGAGTGGTGAAATTTCCACACTCATTTTGCGCATTGAGTGCGAATTTTCAAAAAGTTCATTTTTCATACCTAAAACACTTTATTTGTTGTAATCTCTGTAATAAATATTCATTTGGACAATTTTCACTTAATTGGAGATATAAATAATTTTGCTGAACTATAAATTGTGCCAATTTACTGGAAGGTCAAAGCTGTCAGGATATTTTTGACTTCAGAGACAAAATTTAGATTCACAATTGCTGTAAAATGTCCGAAGGGGTACAAATAAATTCATTTTCACTATCACTGCAACATTCTGCATGAAATGTAATTATTTTTATTATAAATCACAGGATAACTGCAAAATTACAAAAATTTTGATTGTCAGTTTTTAGATATTGTTATTGTTTTCAGCTCTGACAGCAAGCCTACCTGATTTGTTTTTCTTAAATTTGTAAATATTTTATTTCCAATTTTTTTGAATAAATTTTCAATATTTCCCACTTTCGTAGAAAAAATAGTATGTAACACACTTGCGGAAAGGGTCATTGAAAAACTTGTATGATAGGAGAACTCGCTAACGCTCGTGCTCCAACTGTCATACTAGTTTTTCAATGAAGCCCTTTCCACACTTGTATTACAATATACTATTGTCGCACACTTAGGTACTTTGCAATACCCTTGCGACAAACAGCTGCTTTCGTGCTTTCAACATTAAACAATGTAGAAATATGAACTTTCAGAAACAGGTGTAGAAGAATGACTATTGTTTTGTTCAATTTTACATGGCAGTTTGAAACTAGCTTAAATTGTTATTATTTCATGTTTATTCCGTGATAGAACTCGAGCTTATTCGATGCAGTTTTTTATTCTGAACATCTTTTGTATTTACACTTTTGTTCTAAAATCAATTTGAATGTGAATAAAATAAATAAGAGTGTAGTTAATTTCTGCTATTTAGTCTTCTTTCTCATACTCATACTTTCTTCTGTTTCTTGCAGGAACATGGAATCTTTGTCGAAACAGGCGCGTACAAGTACTCGCGACCATCTGACACCGAGTGGTTGGAGCGCAACCTAAGCTGGTCTGGCCTCCTAGTGCAGCCTGACCCACGTGACTACTTCAACTTGAGGAAGCATGGCCGAGGAAGATCGCAGAGTATCCACGCGTGCGTCAGCCCCACGTGTTACCCCAAAGAGGTAAGAGAAGAGTGGAGTAGCAACCAAGTTTAGTTTGAAGAGAAGCCGTGTTTAGTTTTAAGCCTCATTCACAATACGAAATTAGTAGTTATAGTCAGTTGGTATAGTTAAGCTGGATTTATAACACGCACAGCGCATAGAAAATAATTTAGCACAGCACAGCGCATAGCATTTTCGTTACGGGGGTTTTATAAGCCGCACACAAACACAGATTGCTATACAAAGTAAAAGAAGAAGTCCTTGTCTTACAGTGTTGTCTTATGACGTTATGACAGCTGTTTTGTTGGTTATGTTAGATTTGATTTGGTATTATTTGACTTTGTGATTTTGTTATTATGTTTTGACTATTTTACAAAAATTATTATTATAATGAACAACGAATGCGCGTGCGTGTAAGAAGTTAACTAAAATGAACTGTCACGAATGCAACGAATAAACCCAAAGCACAGAACTGCACAGCACAGCGCATAGGAAAAGAACATTGGTCAATTCGTGTGCTATGTTAAATTATTTTCTATGCGCTGTGCGTCTTATAAATGGATGTACTAATTTCCATATGACCAATTCATATGCTATGTTGTGCTAAATTATTTTCTATGCGCTGTGCGTGTTATAAATCCAGCTTTAACGTTAGTGACATATGCATTTTACTTGTAGCGTTCACAATAACGAAATTAGCGCCGCGTAATTACAGTTAGCGTAGGGATTTGCAAACTCCAAACCTGTACTTAGTATAGTTGATTTCTTAACTAAACGGAGCAATTTGAAGTTGTTTCGCCGAGCCGTATTTAAACTGCGTAAATACGAGAATAATATCACTAGATTTTTTTGGCGGCAAAATTAAATTTGACCTATCAGCGGGCAAACTCGATACAGTCACTGACAACAGCTGACGAGACAAGATGGAGAATATTCGTGGCACTAAAATTTTCACTGCCCTTATTTTGTGAATTTTTATTAAATTAAAACAATCAATATCATTTTTAGGTAACCTATCACCAAGATGAACGCGACGGCGTCAAAATCAACAGCGTGCACGCCAACTCCCTCATCGACGACGATTGGTTCAACACGAGAGTCAAATGTTTTCCTTTATTCTCTCTACTCCTGTCCATCAACTGCACCACAGTGGACTTTCTGTCTTTGGACTCTGATGGAACAGAACTATCCGTCTTGGAAACCGTTCCGTTTGAAAAGGTTAAAATACAACTTATTAATGTTCACCTCTCTGAAGACGAGGAGTTGAACGAAGGTTTGAAAGAGTTTATGACGGGGTTAGGGTATAATATCGTCCAGAGTTTCAAATCGAGTATTATGTTTATACTGCGTTGAAGATTCTAACCTGTAATTCGCGAAACTGTTGGCGCTCACTTCAATTTTATCTTGTTCAACTGCGGCGTACCTATCTTACAGATTTTGTTCTTATCGAGTGTAGATGATTACAAAGATGGTACGAATTGAATTTATCCCAGCTTGTTAATCTATTTTGAGTGATAATTGAGCTAGCGCTGATTTGTGACGTAAATTCATGGTTTTTACTAAATTTGGAATTATTGAGGTAAGATATTTTAATATTATTTATAAATATCAACAAAATTGCGAAGAAAGTATTGTTATCTGTATTTCATTTACAACAATATCAAATAGATAATTATAAATCAGTTCACTTATTCATATTGATGTAATTCAAAGTCACTTAAAAATAATTTAAGTTTCTATAATTTGACTCGGGAGATTTGTTGTTTATTCAAGAGATCTGAATTTATTGGCCTAATTTAAGTATTAATTTTTATACATTTGCACTGGATTTGATCTGAATCAGATCCTTACTTTGATTTATAATTTTAAAGTCAAATTGTTATTTAGAGGCAAACTTACTGATACTGTAATTTATTGTATACAAGGTGTTCCACAACTTAGGACAAAAAATTAAATGGTATATACTGTACGACGTGCTGATCATGAAACAAAATGTTTTTTTTTAATTCGCAAAAAATTGCATCGTATTTCAAGCAAACATTTTTTTGCCACTGGTCGGTAGTTATTTTTAATATTTTTTTTTCAAATCTTCTACAATGAAAGTATGTTTACAGAATATCTAATACTATAAATGTCAAATTATCAAATATACCATCAAAACAGTGATACTTAAAATGTACATACGTCAAGTAAACTACCCTTAACTTTGCGAATTTTAAAACAATTCTTTTTGTTTCATTATCAGCACGTCGTACAGTATATCCACTTTAATTTTTTGTCCTAAGTTGTATAAAATTTATGACAAGTTTTAATTTTTACGTAACTTAATGATTTTGACATAAATTAGTAATATAATTATGCAGAATTTAGTGAACTAGGTACTTTAAGTGAACTGAATGTATGTGTGGTTAATGGAATACAGTACGTCTCTCTATTTTTTTAAATTAGATTTCGAATCTCTTATTTACAATATTTTGTACGCACAGCTCTGTTCTAAGTATTTACGTAGAACTAGTATTTAATTTTAGAATGTTACATTTTATAGAATTTAAGTAGGAACGCAAATTTAGAAAATGTTTCTTCTATTGATCAATTTATTTTATTAATGTTAGCAATAATGAAGAAACATTTTTTAAATGTTAATCAATTTTTATGATAAGTATAAAATGACAGTTTTATTAACTGTTTTTGTTTAGCATTTGTTACCCATGATTCATTTGTATAAACAATTGAATTGAATCGTCAATTATTAGATATTCGCTTGCCTTTGTATATACTCGCAAATTTAAGCAGCTATTTTTCAAATTTTGCAACTAAAGCAATTTTCATGACAATAAATATACAATTTATACAAAGTTATTGAAAGATATTCGAGATAAATGATTCGTGATTTGTAAAGACTGAGTGTAATTAACAAATTATTCGTAAATTTTACACCAAAAATTTTCCATTAAAATTGCATTTATTTTAAAAACCATTCCGTCTCATTAACAATTTAACAATAGCTTTAAAACATTCCAAGTTTACTTCATTTTGACAGTTACAATTTTTGCTTTACATTCCCAAGTAAAATTTACAGGTGAATGTTTCTGCGCAAGATTTTGTGATGAAAATAGTACTTAATAAGAACAAATATTTTGCATGTTGCAGTAATCATTTGTAATTTAACCATGTTTGCAAGATTGTTACTTGCACTGTAAGTATAGATTATAAGTAACATTGTATAGCGATACTTTTTAATAAATGCAATTTATTGTATAATTTTTCATATAAGAATTATTTTTTAGATGTAGTTAGAAAGAAAAGGTAGAGATTGATTCCCACTTTCTCTTTTGTTAAGAACAAAATTTATTTGTTTTTCAATTTTACCAAAAATATTTTAAAGTCCATATAAAGCTTAGAATTTAAATTTTTTTACCACAAAATCAGAAATTTGAAACTAAATTCAATTTTATTTCAAATAAAAGCAAATTTAAACAGTAGTCATATACCTACAGACTAGTGTTATCTGTGAGTATATAACACTCGAAAGTTCTGACGTTGCCTTGTATTTTTATTGCTTTGTAGATGCGCGGTATTGTATGAACACTGGAAAGTATTTGCGGCATATTTTGTTTACACCTCCTTTTGCAAACATTGAAATGTACTTTTCTCGAAAGTATTTAAAATTTATTTGTAGAAAATCTTCTTAAACTAAACTAAATATAGAAACCTTTTACCCTTCTTGAGCCAGATAAAGCTGACAGCTTGAGCCAACTTCAAGTTTGGCCATACAGTTGAGTTTACCCTTCTGCTCATTCTACTGATTCTACTAATCTATAATAAACAAATATACTTACATTTTAATATAGTTTCACGTTCATGTAATATGTAAACGATAATGTAAATGTACTGTCACTGTCATAAATATCGAGAAAAGTATATTTCGGTGTTTGCACAAGGAGGTGTAAATAAAATACGCCGCAAATACTTTCCAGTGTTCATACAAAACCGCGCATGTACAAAGCAACGAAAATACAAGGCAACGTCAGAACTTTTGAGTGTTGTACGTTGTCCCCATATTAACATATGAGTTAGTTACAATATTTTTCCGTTGATCAAACCTTTTTAATTTGGAGAAAATCTAATTTTTGTCCATAACAAATATGTTACGTTAGTAACTTTCGAAACTGCTGAGCACAATATTGCATGAATATTATTTGGATAGAACTGTCCAAATCATTTCGTTTATTTCTGTTCATCATTTTTCTGCAACTTAGCACTAGCTAATTAATATACTTTAATACGTGTGCTGAACGCGCATTCAAAAAAAATCATGCATTAATAGGGGTCATTAATGTATGATTTTTTTGCATTAATGATACACATTGATAAACGATCAACGGAAATATAAATTAAATAATGTTTTATCAACAATTGTTACGAGATGTTATTTTAATAAGAGTACTACAAACAAATTAGATAACTCTTGAGACAATAAAATTCATTAGCTAGCCTCTTATACCCATGTCACACCTGTAATACTTGTATTATGTATGATGAAATTTGTCGTGTGTGACGAAAATATCTCGCCTGAATGTAACACTTATATGATATAAATAATATAAAAAATTACATAAATTAATTGGAGTAACAAACAGTTTCGTCTGTTTCGGTATGACGTGTATGACAGAAATAGCAGCGCTTTTATTTTTCGTCATACACAGGTTTGATCATACATGATACAGTGTATTATAGGTGTGACATGGGCATTAGATTTCAGTCTAATGTGGTCTAATGATAGTGTTCGAGAAGAACAGGTCATAAATCAGTAAAGTGTATATGGTTATGTGAAATAGATTCGTGTTGATCTGACCTGGTGAGTTAAGTCTTGTGTGCTTATGGTGTGTAGAGCGTGATGAGAGATGAGATGTTGTGTTATGCCCATGTCACACCTGTAATACACTGTATCATGTATGATCAAATCTGTGTATGACGAAAAATAGAAGCGCTGCTATTTCCGTCATACACGTCATACCGATTCAGACGAAACCGTTTACTACTCCAAATAATTTATATATTTTTTCATATTATTTTTATCATACAGGTGTAACATCCAGTACGAGATATTTTCGTCACACACGACAATTTTTATCATACATAATACAAGTATTACAGGTGTGACATGGGCATTAGTAACGGCGACAGCTTTGGGCTGTAAGCGGAACGTGGTTGACCGCCAACGGTGCAGCAAGCAGCTATGGGCTGTAGTAATCCTAGTCAGATTGCCAACGGTGCAGCGAGCAGCGTTGGGCTGGAGTGGCCCTAACCAGGTCGCCAACGAGATACGAATGTTTGAATGTGGTATGATGGTGAGATTGATGTATGATGTGAGAGTCTGAGGTGGAAGTGTTCCACCAGCGTGTTACTACTCCTCACTAAGCATGTTTGCTTATGTTTTCTTTGCTTCCAGAGTTAAACGTGATCTTGAGCTCGCCAACTAATTCCTTAAGCCTTACGACAATGTTATCGCTTCCAGGTATGCTTGATATTTGATCTAATAGTAGGCATCATAAATACGGGAAAAGTAGGTAATCTAGTTTATTTGTTTATGTCATTAAAATCTAATTTAGACGCGCAGATAGAGAATGGAAAGTTACGCAACCTTTGTATTTATCTTTTGGCCCTTAGCCCTTTAGTTTACGAGATAATAATTATTTAAAGTCAGCAAAATTTCACCAAAAACTACCAAAATTACGTTTATTTCGAGGGTGGTTTGTATCATATACACCTAATTAGGACCTGCTGAATCCAAATATGCACCCCATTTGGCCGTGCAACCCTTAATTTCCGATTTATAACCAATTTAAAATTTTCTTAGCGTAGTGTCAATTTTTTTGACGATATACATCGATTTTTGAAGCAAAATTACAACTACGCTAGGAAAATTTTAAAATGCTTATATATATCGTAAACTAAGGGTAGCAGGATAAAGAGGGGTAGTATAACTCCTCAATTAGGACCCGCTGAATCCAAATATGCACTCTATTTTGTCCTGCAACCCTTACTTTCCGAGATATAAGCAATTTAAAATTTTCCTTGCGTAGTGACAATTTTTTAACGATTTTGCTAGTAAAATTACAACTACGCTAGAAAAATTTTTATAATACTTATAACTCGTAAAGTAAGGGTAGTGGGCTAAAGAGGGTTAGTCTAACCCTTCAATTAGGATCCGCTGAATAATATTTTGATAAGTTTGATTTTGTTTTGTAAACTGTATAGAACTGGCCCCGCTGGAAGGATGTCTCTATGAATTTGGAGCCCTGGAGGACATAAATTTTTCAACATTGGGTTCGTACATTGTTTATTGTTGCATTTTTCAGTTTTTAATTTTATTTGTAACTTCTGAACGGTTTGAGATATCAACTTGTTTTATTTCGCATAATTTGTATTTTCAGAAACTCTATTTTATCCACAAAACGTAGATTTGAGTAGAGGCTGGTTGTATAAAATGTTTGTTTCATGAATTAATTGATCGTTCAATTAGCATCCGATCGTCCGATTTCTAATAAACAACAACTTAATTATTAAATCAGCTAAATCGTTATGGTTTATTGTTGTGTTGTACAATGTACATAAATCTAAATGTTGTCTCATTGTTACAGATTAATTTGGATATCATCTACGAACTTCGGCGGACTTCTGGGCTTCGATAGTCTTCTTCAGCCGTTGACGGTCAACTGGAGTCTACATCACGTTCCTGAAATACCTAAAAATCTTCAACGATATTCAGACCTTCGGTGAGTGCTATAAACAAAAATACATCACGTCCTTTCCTAGCTTGGATGAGGCAGCCTCACATATTGTGAGTCATCGGTAAAGATCACTAACCGTGTGTGCAGTTACCA
Organism: Agonum fuliginosum; assembly: GCA_947534325.1. Lineage (NCBI taxonomy): Eukaryota > Metazoa > Arthropoda > Insecta > Coleoptera > Carabidae > Agonum > Agonum fuliginosum. The sequence continues at coordinate 52,754,441 of OX384030.1, read as the reverse complement.
GCCGTCCACTCACGGGTACTGCAGTGCATGCATTTTATTATTTATGAAGCATTGTTATTTTTATTACTAATTAATAATTTTGGTATCAGATTCGAAATGGTCAAATATAAATACATTTCTATCAAGCCCTTTCATCCTTATTGGGTGTGGCAGCCTCACACATTGTGAGTCATTGATATAGATACATGTGTGCAGTTATCAGCCGTCAACTTATGGCATTAATGTTTTTATTACTTGATGATTTTGGTCTCTGTTTAATAATTTTTAACTGTCCTTAATAAATAAAATGTTAAAATATTAAAAATACATTTATCTATTATGCCATTTCACCCATATTGGGTGTAGCAGTCACACATATTGTGAGACATTTTCATAGATCAATAAATCATAACTTGAGATATTATTTAGATTTTGTAGCATTATAGATGTTTGTAAATGTAGATATTTGAGTGTATTCTAACTTTATAACGCTTTTTACTCTAATTGAGTATGGCAGTCTCACGTATTGTGAGCTGTCGATATAGATATATTATACAGAATGTGCGGTTATTAATATTTTTAATTTATGCATAAATAAAAAGTATCTGGCAAATATAAGTAATTTATTTGTGGTTCCTAGGTATTTGGGCATTTGATATGCATGGAGGAACCTGAACAAGTGGACTTAGAACACTTCAAGCAGCCTACGGGGGATTTGGAAGAATTCTTTGCACGAACATCAGCTAGCAACCTTCGATGGACTTAGTAATAAGTCAATTATCAAAGATAGATTTGTCAATACCCTGCCAAGGGTTTTTTGCTTTCCTTGGCATGAATCATTTGTAACTTCCCATCAATTAGCATTATTTGAATCTTATATCTTTGATAATAATGTTGAGATTGGAATTAAATGAATATAGATGACACAGTCCTGGGTTCAACTCCCGGTGACCATGTGATATCTCAACAATTAATTTTAACTTAAATAATAGTTTGCAAGGAGTGAACCACTCGTGATTTAACTGTACTATTACTTTAATAGTACAATAAGTAATCAATTTAAATAGGAAATATTATTAATATATGTGGTTTGCTCCTTGTTTAATGGTTGATAATGTTGAATAAATGACTTTGACGTCTTGTGAACAAGTGGATTGAAATGACTGATGATTGCAAATGATTCCGAGTGGAAAGAATAAAGAGCTTGTATGAAAAGGAGAATGAAAGGAGACGAGGCAAAAGAAGTGTGTCAGAATAGTTATGTGTGATAACGATTGCTTGTTGGTTGAGTTTAAATGTGTGGCAGGGTTAGTGCCAACCCAACTTGGGAAATACCGTAATATTTATGCATGTAGAATGTATGTTTCTGTGTCAAAGTATTGTATAATTATCTTATGTATTTATTGTACTTTTATGAAAAATGAATAAAAATGAACAGTATTTATTTATTATCCCGTGTTTCTTTAAGTTTTTATTAAAATTAGTTGTGTTGTATGAATTTTTCAAATTAAATGTAAATTCTTTGAGAAAATAAATTATTTTTAAATTAATTAACTATTTAGTATATTTATAACCTATTACTGTCCTACGTCCCGTTATATAGGGTAAAAATTAAATTCTTAGGGGTGAAATCGGTCAGCGAGACTAGTGCTGCCATCTCTTGGTAATGGCGTCCATAAGTTTTTGTTCAGTAGGCCAGAAAATCATGCTTGTTGTGCAATTTTGAAGCAAAATTACAACTACGCTAGGAAAATTTTAAAATGCTTATTACTCGTAAACTAAGGGTAGTAGGATGAAGAGGGGTGGTATAACCCCTCAATTAGAACCCGCTGAATCCAAATATGTGCCCCATTTTGTCCTGCGACCGTTAGTTTTCGAGTTATTTGCAGTTTAAAATTTTCCTAGCGTAGTGTCAATTTTTTTGACGATTTTGCAGCATAATTACAACTACACGCTAGGAAATTTTTAAAATGCTTATATCTCGTAAAATAAGGGTTGTATGGCAAAATGGGGCACATTTTTGGATTCAGCAGGTCTTAATTAGGTGTATATGGTACAAACCACTCTTGAAATCAACGTAATTTTAGTCGATTTTGGTGAAATTTTGCTGACTTTAAATAATTATTATCTCGTAAACTAAAGGGCTAAGGGCAAAAAGTGAAATAGAAAGGATGCGTAACTTTTCATTCTCTATCTGCTTGTATATAGATAAGGCCGTTTTGACCAATTTTTAATATTTTTTTTGATCTCCCATCATTCATGTTATCCTGATACCAAATTGGTGATTTTTGTTTGACTCAAAATTGAAGTCGACTGAGGGTGAAAATTTAAAAACGCTATTACGTAAAAACTAAGGGTTGGAAAGTGATTTACGGGTCATATTCGTACTCTACGCGTTGAAATACACCAGTATGCATATTGCCACCCCTAAAAGTTAATTAGCACCGGAGATATTCAACCCTTATTTGTATCTCCGGTACTAAGGGTCGTATCGAAAAAATCTACATTGCAGTCGATAGGGGATGAAAAACTGAGCATCTTTTACATTTAACTTTTTTCTCCACGACCCTTAGTTTAAGAGATATGAGCAATCAAAGTGGTGAATAAGTCGTCTAAACATAGTCATTAACTCTTAAACTAAGGGTCGTAGAGGAAAAAGTTAAATATAAAAGATGCTCAGTTTTTCATCCCCTATCGACTGCAATGTAGATTTTTTCGATACGACCCTTAGTACCGGAGATACAAATAAGGGTTGAATATCTCCGGTGCTAATTAACTTTTAGGGGTGGCAATATGCATACTGGTGTATTTCAACGCGTAGAGTACGAATATGACCCGTAAATCACTCCCCAACCCTTAGTTTTTACGTAATCGTGTTTTTAAATTTTCACCCTCACTCGATTGCAAATTTGAATCGAGCAAAAATCACCAAGTTTGTATCAGGAGAACATGAATGGTGGGAGACCAAAAAAATAATTAAAAATCGACCAAAACGGCCTTATTTATAGACAGGCATATAGAGAATGAAAAGTTACGCAGCCTTTGTATTTAACTTTTTACCCTTAGCCCTTTAGTTTACGAGATAATAATTATTTAAAGTCAGCAAAATTTCACCAAAAACGACCAAAATTACCTTGATTTTAAGGGTGGTTTGATCATATACCCCTAATTAGGACCTGCTGAATCCAAATATGAACCCCATTTTGCCGTGCAACCCTTAGTTTCCGAGTTATAAGCAATTTAACATTTTCCTAGCGTAGTGTCAATTTATTTGACGATATTACATCGATTTTTGTAGCAAAATTACAACTACACTAGGAAAATTTTAAAATGCTTATATCTCGTAAACTAAGGGTAGCAGGATAAAGAGGGGTAGTTTAACCCCTCAATTAAGACCCGCTGAATCCAAATATGCACTCCATTTTGTCCTGCAACACTTAGTTTCCGAGATATAAGCAATTTAAAATTTTCCTAGCGTAGTGTCAATTTTTTTGACGATTTTGCTAGTAAAATTACAACTACGCTAGGAAAATTTTAAAATGCTTATAACTCGTAAAGTAAGGGTTGTAAGCTAAAGAGGGGTAGTCTAACCCGTCAATTAGGACCCGCTGAATCCAAATATGCGCCCCATTTTGTCTTGCAACCCTTAGTTTTCGACTTATTTGCAGTTTAATTTTTTCCTAGCGTAGTTGCAACTTTTTCCACTCGACAAAAAATTTGTTACGTTTGGACCGATTTTGGACTGATTTTACACCTCATATGTTTTAATGCTAAATAAATATGTCAAGGGGGTAATTTATACTCTACCCCCTAATTCGAACCCGCTGAATCCAAATATGTACCCCATTTAGTCATTCAACCCTTAGTTTAAGATATATTGTACATTTAAATAAATGCCACCAACAGATGGCAGCACTTATCTCGTTTGGAGCTTATATAAACCTAAATAAGGGTGTTTATGTTAAAAATGTTTAATTAAGTTAATTTATTTATAAGATTGTGTATTGTATTGAAGTATTTCATTAAATAAATCATAAAATTTATACTTACTGTTTATTATTTCGTATCCTAGGTTTAAGGCCGTGTAGTCCTGTAAGGGTTTAGGAAGTGTATAAAGGGTTGTTTAAGAACTAAAATTAGTGCAATGATGTAAGTATTACTTATTTGTTTTTATTAATAATATGTACAGCTGAATCATCTCGATTATTTAATTTTTATGATATAAAAACATAGATCTATCAATAAATACAATAAATAGCAGACATTTCTTCATTGGAGGCCAGTGGTCAATTGAAGAATGGTAAGTAGGGTCTCCTCCTAAGAAGATAACCGCCTCCACGGATCGAATACCTGAACACACAAATAAATAATTAATATATGCCGCAAATCCCGCTTTGATAAGTCTTTAAGTTTTCAAGATATGAGCTCTCAAGTTTAGATCCAAAATCGAAAAAAAAACTAAGGTTAACCTCTTAGTACTTTTTTTGGTCAAAACTAAATTTCTCCCTAATTGTTATGCAAATATGTTCACAACTGAAATTTGTTTATTTATTACAAATATGTTTAAATTTATGTTTCTCTACGATAAAAAATAATACTATTAAAATTTATTTAAAATTCAATTAAGCATATTAGATATTAGAAAAACAGATTAGTATGCACCATTATGCATTGTTTCATTGTATGTATTAGAAACTTTTAGATCATACGGCTGGTAACCGCACACACAATATAACAACCAATAACTCACTATATGTGAGGCTGCCACACCCAAACAGGATAAATGGCGTGATAGATATTAAAGTATAATCTAACTGAAAAATTTAATATTAAAATTTCATTTATTTTAGTCAAAGATCGTTTAAATTAATTGTTGAGAAATTAATTAAAGCAATACAGCAATAGTGGGAAGTGTGAAGAACAATGCAAAATATAGGTGACTAACTCTGATTTCAAATAATATATTGCCATTTTAATTTGTTTGCAATTAATCTTTAAAAATTACAAGTGATATTTCTTCAAAAAATTGTTATTTGTTTATAAGTTATGAAACTGAAAATGTGCACCATTTTGCATTGTATCTTTGTTGTTTAGCTAAGGCACTTTGTTGACTATTTGGTATCTTTAATTCATCATTTTATTAACAAAACTACCTTAAATACTAAGTGACGAATGCTGATGCCACGTAAAGTCCAAGAATTTTTCGTTCTAATACGAATCTGTAAATAAAATAGAAAAATATGAAGTTCTGTTTTTAAAATAATACCATTTTTGTTTGAAAATTGATTGTCAAAATTGAAAATAATTGTCAAAATAAAACAAAAATATATTAAATAAATACTAATAATTGAAAAAAACTTTTGAAGTGTTGAATTATAAGTAGGCAGTGCCGGAACTACGGTGGGGCGAGCGGAGCGCCGGCCCCAGGCGCAACATTTTAGGGGCGCATAAATTACTTATTTTTAAATTAATTTTGGATATTTTACGGATTAAATTGGAACGCCGTATATATGTATAACATTTTCTTCCTAGCCTATTTCTTCAATAATAGCTTGCGGCGTATATTTTTTTAATAGTTTCAATTATATGTACGAAATTCAAAATAATTTTGGCTACTTTATATGATATGTAGCCATTTACGTCCCTACGGGGGTTACAAGTTGATGTACAGCTGCAGAAAATGCACAAATAAATAAGACAAAATAAAATAAATAGGACCATTAATTATAAATAATACTTTAATTCCTAAAGTACTATGACTGAATAATTTACAAAATGCTAAAAATTGTAGTATACCTATACCTAATATTGAGCAATGATAAATAAATAAAATACACTTACATTTTTTTATTTTCCATCAGTAGAAGATATAATATAGTTTTTCAATGTTCTCAGATGCTCTAAATCTTTAAAAAGAAGTAAACATTGTTAAAAACTGTAGAAAATGTAATTTACGTTCAACGATATAAATTGTCCTTCAATCAAAAAAGTAATACATTATTAAATTATACTAAATCTTACTGTCTACATTCTACAATATGTATTCAAAACTCTAGCACCATTTTTCAATTACAAGAAGTTAAAAATTCCACAAATTTGTTACAATTTTGATTTATCTGCCTACCTATGAAAACAAAAAATAAAATATTTGAGTGTAAATGGCATATAAATTTTAGACTTTTTGACAAATTGAAATGGCAAATATGAAATGTCATTTATTATTTATAAGGTCATAATAATATTTAATAATATTATAAAAACTACAATTCCCGAATTCCCTTCTACAATGGTATTCATTAGTAAAATACCTAGTAGAGTATGGCGAGAAGTCATGTGTTGGCCACATCGGATTTTTTGTTTAATGATACAAAAATAAATAAAATTTCAATATCTACAACTATTAACTAATTATTATTCTATTACTTACCTTCAAAGATAGGTAAACATATTGAGGAAACTTTAACGGCCTAAAAAGTAAGGCATCTGCACCTAATATTGGGTAAATAATTACTTTATAAATATATTGTTAATGTTTTAAAAGGATTATTACCAAAATTTTCTTGCAACTTAAATTATTTAAACTATAAAATTATTATTTGAGGAACAATGTTTACTTTATAATGGGGATGGGTTCAAAACCAGGACTTTTAGAATTTTCGTACACAGGAAAATTCAACACCAGAAGATGCAAATCTAGAAAGTTTATATGTAATTAAATACCTGCATCAAAAGATTCACTCACAGGAAAATTCAAGTCTAGAATTTTATATTCAGCATAAATACAAACAGGAAAGATTAGTTAAAACCGAGTAAGTGGGATGTGTTGATGAAACAAACTAGTTTTCTAGATCTAGATTTGTATCTTCCTGTGTTTACATCTTATGTTTGCATTTACGCCGAATCTTAAATACTAGATTTGCATTTTCCTGTGATTTTGTTACGTAGTAAATGTTCTAGATTTGAAATGTCTTCTGTATACATTTTCCTGTGTATGAATATTCTAAAATTTTATTTTCTAGTGTTGAGTTGGCACCCCTAATAATCTACGTTTTTAAATAGGTAGTAAACACAAAAATATTACAAACGAAGTACCAGTGTTTCGTCATTTTAGCTAAATCACAGGTGCTAAAACCAAAATATGTTTATAACATTTCATAGCTGACAATCTAATATTACCTGTCAACGTCAAAATAATAATATGAACGTAAATTCAAACCCAAGAGAAAATGTAACGTCAACAAATGTATCTGGTGGCACCGGTGGCGGTGATGCAAGTACTCCTTCTGCAGATAAAACAGCTACTGATGAAGCAGAAAAAACCGAAGAAGACGAAGATGATGAAATAATTGATGATGATCTAGATGAACATGAAAAGTATCTAACAACTAGTGAAGTAGATTTACTAAGAATACATACTGGTGCTAAATACAAACGAGTTAAACATCAAACGAAGCCTAAACTTAATACAAAACAAAAATTGATTTCGTTCATTATTTATTATTGTTGTTGTAGATGTTGTTGCATCTTTTAATTCTTAATATATTTGTCGTCGATTTACTGCATTATTTTATTATTTTACAAGTTTATTTTGCCTTCCTATACAGAATGTATCATAATTTCGAGTACATACAGTTTGATCAAAAAGAATTTTTCAAAAATGTCAATGTATTTTAAAAGAACATTTTTCATGCTACTGGATTAATAATTTGTTAATGTCATTCTATTCATTAATTTATTTTTAATTGTAATTATACGAATCCAGTGATAATTAAAATGGACCGTGTAAACTACACTTAATTTTTTGAATTTCTGCAAAATTATTTTTAATTCGTAATCAGCAACAAACTGTATAATATACTCTGTTCACACAAGGATTCTTTGAAAATTCTGAATCCTGGAAAAGAAGTGTTTTTCTTTATAGTGATAATTACCTATTACATTGCGATGTCGCTAACTTGAATCTTCAATAAGTCTTGGAAAAGAAGAATTTATAAATTATTTATTGCTTCAAAACCACGTAATTATCACTAGAAAGAAGAAAACTTCTTCTATTCCAGGATTCTGAATCTCCGTAGATTCTTCAAAAAAATCCCCGTGCGAACAGGGCTTTAGGTCATAGGTAGATTGTAAAATTAGGTTTTTTATAAAAGCCTAAGCATGTCATATAATTTTATTTCACTCAAGAAGGAGTTCAGTTCAATCAACCAAAACTGAGTATGTGGAACTCACGAAAGGTATTGGGTTGTTTATTTAGTTCAGTTCAATCAGAGTTTGTACTAAAACAGAGTATTTAAGACTCAAGAAGGGTATTGTTTTTACGTCTCGCCTCATATTCTATAAAAGAGGTATTGCAATGGGTCAGAATTTTGGTGGATAGAATACGAATTTACCATTTTTAACGATGATGTCTGAGTGTGCGTATGGAAGTATGAGTGACGATTTTTCGACCACGATAACTTAAAATGTATCAAACCTTTAATAACCAAATTTCATATTTTAATAAGGATCTTAACATCGGATAAGATTTTGGTAGAAATCCGCAAACCGGAAATAGTACTTTTGAAGCATGACATAATTTTCCTTAAATAAATTGATACATTATTTATTTATGATAATTATTGCAATTAAAAATAAAAGAAAATATAATTATCTATGGGTACAGTTAATTTTAAATAAAATTTGCTGAATCTGGTAGTATTTACTATTTACACATAAAATAAAATACAATTAATATTCTACTTTTTTTAAATTCCAGTATTTTGTTGTCCATGATCATATGAAATTTGTTTCTACACAAAATTTGAATTATTATGCCAGTGACAGTACAGTTGACATCTTGGTTTACATTATCGTTTACGTAGTACATGAACATGATATGTAAGTAATAATTTATTAGATTAGTACAATGAGCAGAATTAGGCGAGAGGTCGTGTGCTGGCCACACAAGATTTTTTAAATTTAATTCAGTGCAATCAGAGTGTCTACCTAAATCCAGTCTGTGGGAGTTTCTAGCGAAATCCTCGGCATATTGTGCAATAAAATGATAACATATGCCGAGTCATTTAGAAAAAAACTAGGCGTTTTATAAAACGACTAATTTTATAACTAGCCTGCGACATAAAGTTATGATACACTCTGTGTAACTCTAGTACTTATTTATATTATAGTGTACATAGAAAGGAAGTGAATAAATGAATTAGAACTAAAATAGTAAATTTATTTTGTATGGGCTTAATTAAAAAAGAAACAGTACATTTTAAATAGTTTTTGTTTTACATATTCACAAAGAAGAATCAAAACTATGATAATTTATCTTTACAACATAAATAATATGTGCTTTCAGTCACATATATAGCACATTTCAATGTGAGAATATTCTGATCGAATTACAAATGATAGTTTGTAATATTACTGCTCTTTCGATGATGTTTATATGTTTAACATCAAGAATATCGATACTAAATAATGATTAATCAATAATTATTAATATATCGTACATGTACCCATGGCAGTACCTTAGTTTAAAGTCGCGATTTTTATTTACTCTAAAGAAGGGAAGAAATATTGTACAAATATATTTGTAGCACATTTAGTTTGCATTAGGTACAACTGGATATTTTATTTATACATGTTGATCCATTTATTAACCAGTAGATCTTTACTTTAATTATTAAATTTAAATAATTTACATTTATACAAGCAGTCAACTTCATTCATTCTGTATCATTTCAAATATTATTTAAATCATAATTAAAGTAAAAGATCTAAAGCCTCATTCACATAAGCATTTAGTTTTAGGGTTTACATTTATGTTTACGTTTAAGAAAGTTTAAATTCATATAACAAAATACGAACACTCTTCCCACTTTCAAGCACTGTGAATGCTCATATTTAAACGTAAACATAAATCTAAACCTTAAAACGAAATGCTTATGTGAATGAGGCTTTAAGCTGTAATGAAAAATAGATATAATAGATGATAAGTACATTTATTTCTCTAAATAATTGTACATATTTTGTCTGATAACTGATGATCAATATCCAACCAGTCCTAGGAAGTAATGAAAAGTATACTTACAATTATTGAAAATTTGAACAAAAAATGATGAAAAAAAATCAACTTGAAAGCAAAACAAACGTAAATTATAGCAAAAAATTATTATAAACAATTAATCTACAGAAATCATTGATATCTAACTAAAATAATAAAGTTTGACTCACGAAAAGTTAACAATAGAAAGGTTTCGTTAATGTCAAACCGAAGAGTGTATTTAATGATTGAATTAATGAATACAGAGTGAACATTCACATCACTTTCATCTCACATCACTCGAAATGAACCAAACCTCATTCATGATCAGTTCATTATAGATCTTAGTTAACATAAAAAAACTCAAAAACATAGTGCACTCTTAAACGATTACATTATTATTTATTATTATTTTTTTTAGATTTTTTCATTTTTATTTATAATCATACTGAACTTGTTAATTCTTTAACCTGTTCACTCACATAAAATATTTAATAAATTGAATTAGTGTTGGTTTCTTTCCTCGCCAATTCAACCCAGTTGAATTTGTTTCGTGTGGTGGATGAATTGTTTGATTGGATCTTCGATCAGGTGGGATTTTAACGGTTTCCTATAACAAACAACATATTTTAGCCATAAATCCCAATAAATATGAATTATGTTACCTAAATAAATTTAATATAACATAAGTTGGTAGCTGACTTAAAAACCACTGTTGTTAGTAAAGCACAATTTTATAAACTTCTTACGTAAATATTAATTTCATTTCTCGTATTACCCCAATAGAAAAATCCAAAATGACGTCATAGCCAGGGGGCAACCTACTATTCCAACCTCACTTTTGCATATTTTTTATTAAATTTGGAACAATTTCTGTCAAAACATAATTTAAATAATATTTTCATGATACAAAATATCTATAAAATTGTATTATTTTCACAGTTACATTTAAAGTTAATATAAAACACCATTTTGACAGCTACCCCCTTTCAAAGTCACGTGTTATGGATTCGTCTATTTCCTATTTTGTACTAAACTTTCTATGTATGCAACGAAAATATAAATTAAATCCTACAAAAAATGGCAAATTAAAATAATACAATGGATTCATCGAGTGGATGTCGCAGCATCAAAACGTCTCTATAGTTAATTCCAGAATTGCTAAGAGTAATAAATCAGTCTGTAAAGACATTCCAGTGGCGCACCAATAATTGTTGCTCAGGGATGACATCTGATTTTTCTGGTTATTTTATTTGCCGCATAGCTGGCAAAAATCCAATACTACTCTTGCAAATTTTGATTTATTACTGTCATTCTGAAATCATAAGCTATCCCCACTATCATAACGTCATTTAAGACTTCTTCTTTCATGGCACCAATTGTCGACTAGGGCTGTTAAAAATAATCGATAAATCGAAATTTAATTGATAATCCATTAATCGATCAAACGATTTTGAATTTTATATTTCGATTATCAATATTCGATTGTTTATTTTCGATCATCCATTAATCGAAAAAAATTATTATTTCTCATAATCGATAATCGATTACGAAAAGTCAAAATCGCACAGCCCTATTCTCGATGCATATATTGTTGTTATAAAATACAAATTTGAGCTTGAATTGAAAGTATAAATAATTGTTTCTAAATCTAAGTACGAATCATACTTGTAACAAACTCGCTGCAGGCTTTTAAAACTAAAACTCCTAACATGCGCAGCTTGTGGGACTGCCACAAGGGGGGGCGACTGAAAAGGGTGCACTATACTCGTAACAACAAACTTAATATTATAAACACACGCCCCACAGTGAGACACAACATGGTCGTATGCATCGAGAATTGATACCATGACATTACATCTTAAATGGTATCATGGTAGTGGGATTAGCTTTTGACCCAACAACGTTTTGATGCAACGACACCCAAAATAATTTACTTAATTCCTACAAAAAACGACAAATTAAAATAAATTTTTTATTTCCGCTCGTACAATATCAACATAAATTTACCGAGATTTGTTTGACGACTGCGAATTCTAAAAAACTATCTAGGAAATTTATAATCTTCACTATGTTCGCAAAACAAAACTAAGAGTAATTTAATTTGTGGAATCTAAACGAACACATAGAAATAAATTTTATTATTTATACAAAATTATACAAAAATACTTGTTTCATCAAATTGTGGACAACAAAGTGGTCCCAATCGACAGATTATCAATAAAATAATGGTCGTGTCAGGTCCGTATCAGGGGTTCTTGATAATTTCAGGGCTGACTTATTTGTTTTTTGGAAAAGCGGTTGAAGTTCGACCGGTTGCTTGTCTAGAAGTTGAAGTGTTCTTTAATGATCTTAATCTTTCATCTCTTCCTCCTGGAAAGCAATGTACATTGAATGAAAATTTAATTTTAAGCTCTTTATGCCCGTTTAAACTGCAAATTCCGTTAGAAGTTAGAATAAAAAACACACTTAATGCCACAAAAAAGATACAATATATAACTAAGTTTTTGATAAGTGTTCATATTACAATTTAATACAGCAAACAAAGTACATTTAAGCTTAATAAATCATATTTATTACTTCCACTATCATTGAAATAATAAATACGAATATAATGTACAATAACCCTAAAGGCTGAATTACATTATACCTTTTTCGTCTAGCTTCATGCTAGATTTCTAATTCAATTTCTATCCGAGATTCGTTCGAGTTTCATACTTTATTTCCGAACTATTCACATTCAATCGGAAATCTTCGATTTTCTCCGAGCCAACACTTGAAGGTTGGCCAAACTGACTGCACACTGAACTGAGCATGCGTAGACAAATCAAATACGAATCTCGAATAGAAAAATAAATATTTTTATACCAGAAAAAAGTCTGGAAAACGAACGGAACTCGGATGGAAATTTCTGATTTACATTATACTAAAAATTAATAGGAACATCACGGATAAATTTCGAATTAGAATTTAGACAAAAAAGTATAATGTAATTCAGCATTAACCCTAGTAGTGTTTGCACTTTACTTATAATAGCGTTTCTATTACTTATTGGAGATATTTTTAAATGATCAAAACCTATTATGGTCTGTAATCCTAACGCGCTATTTCTCAAAAGCGGTTGATATTAAAAATAGTAGTTTGCACTTAAATTCGGCCTAAATATTTTGTTCAATCTGTGTTTTGAAAAGTAATATTGTCATATTAATTTATGAAATAGTTTAAGGCACGGATACATTTTTAGAGTTAGATAAATTTTTTGTTAAATAGACGTACACTAAATTAGTTTTAAACTAATATATAATAAATGATACGGCTTTTTAAAGGTAAGAATACAAATACAATAATTTTTATTGGAAATTAGAAACGATAAAACCGATTTAACAATTAATTATCCTAGATTCACCAACAGTAGACGAACGAATTTTTATGAAATAGTGCTGCAGTCAATTCAGACCATGAAATCACCCTCTTAAAAACCAGGAAATCACTAAGATTTATTTTTTAATCTTAGCTAAAAAAAAGAACTTTAGTAGAAGAAAAAAATAATATATAACATATATTATATATAATATAACATGTAAAAGTGACGTTTCTTCAGGACAAATGAAATTCACAATATGTTATATTCTTCAGTTTAGTTCTTCAGGATATATTATTGAAGTACGTGTCACCAAAATTGGTTCATTTTGCTATTTAGGGTACAAATAATGCAGAAGAAAATTAAAAATAATTTTCTTTATTAAAAATTATATAAAGGTTGTCCAGCACTATAGACAGTCAGACTTACGTCCAGGGACCTGGAACTGAACCCGAACCCAAAAAATCGTTATTTTCTCCGAACCGAAACCTAAACCGAAAAGATATATTTCAAGGTCAATGAACCGGAATCGTAACCGAACCGGGTAGTTGCACAATATCGGTTTCTTTTTATTTTAAACATTTATTATATTACTCAGATTTATGTAGAGGCTTTCTTTTACTCCAAAATTTGTCTACTCATTGTAGGAGTTATTTATGGAAACCATGTAGAATATATTTTAATATAGGTACTTAACAATATTTTTGGTATGCATAACGACAGAAGTTATTTTTCATAACTGTTGGTTAATTTTAACGGAACTTAAAGTTTTTTATTGCTTATTACCTACTGTTAAGTATTTTTGAGTTTCTCTGATGTACAACAAAACTTCGTCAAGAAAACAAGTAATATTTATTTTTGAACCGAAACCCGAAAAATCCTGAAAAATGTAGGGTTTTGAACCCATTTTAAAATTCTTGAACCTTAACCCAAACCTGAACCGATATTTTTTGTATGAGCCGTAGCCGAACCTGGACTACAAATAAATTTCGCTCCAGATAATAAAATAAAATAAATAAAAATAATAAAATCTATAAAATGTGTAAATATTTAAAAAAAAATGCATTTTTAGATTAATAATCTTTAATAAGTTTATTAACGCAAAAATATTATTAAAAACAAATATACTTCCTTCTTGAATTATTATTTTCTGTAACGGCGCAAGCGATACCACTTCTGAATCAACACAGAAGCAAACAAACAATAATATAGTAGCCAGTGTTCAACCAGACAAATTAAAATACGGCAAAAAAGTAAATAGATTTTGGAAATTTGGTTTTCAATGCTTATATTATCTCACATCTCTTAGAAAATTGGCCAGCGGGCTGGCCATTGGCAACGAATAGTATTTTGTTTGATCATAAATTTTTTTCTTCTAGTGCAAAAATGTACATGAAAACCGAAGTGTTCTAACCTGAACGGTTATTTTGTGCGGTTCGAGTCCCTGATCACAAAATAAATTATTTATAGTTTATATTGTGACATTATTGTGAATTTTTTGTCCTGATGAAGGTCTCAATTTAGACCGAAACGTCGACTTTATAAAAAAAAAGTAACTATAGTGACTAGTGTACCCAATATTTTATCCTTCTTCAGCCTCATTCACATAAGCATTTAGTTTTAAGGTTTACATTTATGTTTACGTGTAAGAAAGTTTAAATTTATGTAACTAAATACGATCATTTACACGTCCCACTTCCAAGCACTGTGAATGTTCGTATTTAGTTAAATTAACAAAATATAATAATTATAGAGTGGCGGATGATCGCTGCTAGGCGTGATCACTCGGCAGCCATCTTTGATGTAACTTGTTATGTTGGTTGGTAATATTTTTAAGTTACTTTTACTGAAAATATATTCTTCCCTACTTCAATTTTAAAACAAATTCATAACATATTTAATAAAAAATATGTACATTATTATCTGTTTGTGTTTAAAGACAAATTAGTATTATGGTATTTTTAATTAGATAAATATATTGTAATATTAACTAAATTGTAATACAAATATGAGAATATAATGCTGCGAGTACATTAATAAACAACATAGTGCAAGAATAAAGTATTTTTTAAATTTTATTATAGTAATAAATTACAATTAATAATTACTATGCTGTAAATAATAATATTTAATATACCATATTAATTTTCGTTATCAGACAAATTAAGTAATCCATAACAAATAAAAATACTAATTAATTGTTCAAAGTAAACTTTAATTATTATTGTATTTTAATTATTGTTATGTTTATTACACAATTATAATAAATATAAACACAATAACAAAATATGAAAATGAACATCAGAGAATGTGGTTATTGAACTTTAAAAATAAATTGTTTTAGTAAATAATTGCCGGACACTGCCCAACAAATGTAATAAATCCGTATGGTAAAATAAGAATAAAATATTAATTTTAATAATTGAGAAAAATGTGAACTGTAATGCCCTGTTCACACGAGGAAAGTTTTTACTATAAAGTTTCTTGAAAGTAAACAAGTGCTAGGAGCTGTCAAAAAAAACTGCCAATACCGGTCATACGGGGAAACCGTGAGGGAAGCTAATTATTTCTTTAAAATATATTAAAGCTAGTGATCTTAAATATATTTAATAAAAATAATTACATTTCCCGTATGAACGGTATTGACAGATTTTTTCTGTGACAGCTCCTAGCACTTGTTTTACTTACACTAAAAAGTTGAGTTAGATGTATGAAGGATGTGTTCAAACTTTCGTAAACGTAAGCATAAATGTAAACCTTAAAACTAAATGTTTATGTGAATGAGGCTTTCAAATTGAAAAATTCACCCAAGTTTTCTTTATAAAGCCTGATTTATAAACTTGACGTTGACGTTGCAGTTCGCCGTTGACGTTGACGTTCAAAGTTAAATATTAGAAAAACATATGACTCGTTTATAAACTCCGTTGACGCTAACTGTTCGAAGTTGGCGTTCCGTACGCATGACGTTCGAGATAACCAACTTTTAACTTTTGAAGTTCACCGTTGGGGTAATTGAACGTCTAACCAATAAAAATGAGCGACTGGGTCACGTGATTTTGAATTTGCATGTCAATTTTATAATTTTGTGATCTGACAACTGACATGGATGATTCACAGAGTTTAACACAAGCAGGTAATTATTTAATGTATAAATTTGATGTTTGATGTTTTAATCAAAATACCAAATAGGTTATGATCACTTGTCACCATCGCCAAAAACAACAGTTGAACTTTGAGTTTATAAATCACCACATTCTAACTGCAACCGCAAGGTTACCAGCAACAGCAACGTCAACGTCAAGTTTATAAATCGGGCTTAAGAACTTGATAGTTGTACTATCTTCACGTATGAATAGGTGCTGTGTGTAGGAGCTTGAATTTGTCAGTGAATTAAGGAACCAAGGCGCTGAAAACTTACCTGATTGCTGTGCGATGCCCTGCACAACCTGATTGCTCTGATTACTCGTGCCAACATTGCTTCCAGTATCGCCAGTCTTCTGCCTCAACATTGTCCAGTCGAAGTAGTAGTCATACTGGTGGTTGAGGGTGCGGAAGAGAATCCGGAACAGCTGCCGCAGGTACATGTAGTCGGGGGCCTCCTCGAACCTCAGGCCGCGGCAGTAGTTCAAGTAGGTGCAGAACTCCGCCGGGAAGCCCTTGCAGAGCACCTCCACGGGCGTGGACATCTTCTTCTCGCTGATCTTCTCGTACTTCTGCTTCTTGGTCGCTGCTTTCAGGCCTTGCCACGGCAGGCAGCCGCGGTTGAAGTACATGAGCACGTAGCCGAGGGACTCCATGTCATCGCGGCGGGATTGCTCGATCCCCAGGTGAGCGTTGATGGAGGCGTAGCGCGCAGTGCCTGCAAACAGATTTTATTCAGTTCGAAGCTTAGGATCAGGGCTTGGAAATTGCAAACTGGAGTCACATAACAAGTATTAAATACAAAAATCTGCTGTGGCCACCTCGACTTTAAGTTTTATTAGCTTTAATTTTATACTTCATTCAGAAAAATTTTAATAAAGCATTAATTTGAATAACATGTGAAAAAACAATGGGACCCTTAGCGCAATATTTCTCACGATAGGTGCGCTATTGAGCTAATTCCTTTTAACCTTCAAATGACTCAGAAACCCTAAACCTGTGTATGAAACAAATGTTAAAATGCGCGAATGCGTAAAAAAGTTTCCGAAATTATTATTTCTGTCATAAGCCTCAGGTCTACAATTGAATTATGTGTTAAAATAACTAATATACAAATTAAATTTCATGTAACCTTTCTATTAACTCGGTTTTTCGTCCCGATGTTTTGGCACCTCTTTGAAATAATACGTTTTTTAAGTCTGCGACTTTCCAACTTTAATATGACATGATTATAATTGTAGTATTGTTGTAGAGTAAAATTCAAATAGCTAGAACCCTGCACGAAGTACGAATTCTCGTCTTAGAGAGAGAAGCATAGATGATAAACAAGAGGAAACTACGCTACAGTCTGTTCTACAGAACAGAAATTATAATATGCCCTATGAAACTGTTTAAGCATGGGGATCTCCAGAACCATAAGAGATACGAAGTTGGTTAAATTAGATAAAAGTTGTCCCTTTAAGGGGCCAATTTCGAAATGTTTGTTTTCCCACAAAAATGCATAGGTGACTAGATATACCCAAAAATGTAAATTTTGCTAGTTTCGTTTTTCACCTAGAACTTTTTTGTTTGAATTAGTACAAGTTTCTAATTTGCACGTTTTATAGGCAGTTTTTAACGAGGAATTCACAGCAGTCCTCAAATTTTTTTTATCTCCTACAGATTTTGCGAAATTAAAACCAAATTCAAATTTTCATATGGGGCTTATAGAGATTTTTTTTCTCTTTTCAACGATATAAAACACAAGTGCATTGAAATTAAAATGAAGGCAGAAATTACATAATAATATTTTTAACTGTTTTTATTAAGGGAGACCACGAATATTGATTTTTCTAAAAGGTATCAAAATCTAAATATACTAACTATTCTACGAACTACTTAAAAATTAGCGGATTATTCTGATTAAATTTCGAGGAATCCAATATGGTATAATAATAATAATTTTATTGATATTCGCAGTCTTTCTTGATAAAAACAGTTAAAAAAATATTATTTTAAATTCAATGCACTTGTGTTTTATATCGTTGAACAGAGAGAAAAAATATCTATTTAGACGGATCATAGCCAACTATGACCACCCTATGCAAATTTGAATTTAGTTTGAATTTCTCAAAATCTGTAGGAGATAAAAATTTACATTTTTGGGTATATCTAGTCACCTATGCATTTTTGTGGGAAAACAAAAACATTTCGAAATTGGCCCCTTAAAGGGACAACTTTTGTCTAATTTAACCAACTTCGTATCTCTTATGGTTCTCGAGATCCCCATGCAGTTCCATAGGACACTCTGTATATAGATCTGTGCGTGTGTTCTATCAGAAATAAAATAAACCATAATTTAACATTAAAATAAAGCTCTATTACGTGATTCTTAAGCTAGATTCAGACTATTATAAGCGTAAGTGGTTAATTTAACCAACGTTCAGACTTAAAATTAAAATTGGAATTTTGTGGAAGCGCTGGTTGGTTAACTTAGCACTTATACTTATAATTGGGAGGTCTGAATCTAGCTTTACGCTTGCACCACCTGCACTTAAAATTTGGCTTACGAAAACCGAAAATAAAGCCTGGTTTAAAATTTCCAACTAGTTTCACAGCTCAAACTTAAGTGTAGCTTAGGTAAGGGTGCGTTTGTTTGCTTTGTGTGAATAATAAGAAGTTATTGGTAGTAACACTGACAGCTAACAAGAATTTACGAAATGTACGTTTGAGAAAAACATCGGTACAGTTGTAGAATAAAACATGGACCAAAATAAAATAATGCGAAGCACTAATTATTTTTTGAAAGAAATTTTTTTACTGTGAAATGTACGAAAACTGATATGATTAGTTGTCGGGAAAAGGTAGAAGTTTGGAAAAATATAGAAAGTAGATTTAATAGTAAGGCATCTAATAATGTGCACAGAAAAGCTGATTCATTAAAAAAATATGATGAAAATATAAAGAAAAAAACAGGCTATAGATAAGAAAAAATGCAAACAATAATGGCAAGAGGTGGCAACAAAAGAGTTAGTATTACTGACCCAACATTTGACTTAACAATGGCAATTATAATTATAAAATTAAATATAAATTAAATTCTTACTCCGAAAGAGAATGAAAATGTTCAGCTCTATTTATTCGTCGTGGTTCCCATTTACAATTAACTCTAGAGCATCCAAATTATCGTTTGCTTTTTTTCATCAACATCCACGTTTTAAAAATATACAACAAATTTAAACCTTAATCTCACAAACAATCAAAAAATCAAGAAAATTTAAGGCTTATCTTTAAGTCAAGTTTAGTATTTTTAAATCGAGTTTAGTGACCGGTGCAACGAATTAAAGCTACACTTAGATATAAGCTTAGTTTAAAAGTGTAAGCGTAGGCTGGGAATCAGTCTAACAAACAAATAAACAGTTTCGTTTCTCATTTACCTGTGAGGTTTTTGTCCTCTCTGTACAAGATATGTTGCCGTGTGCGCGTATCTCGGAACTTCTTAGCGAGGCCGAAGTCGATGAGAAAGAGCTTATTACAATGGCGACCAATGCCCATGAGGAAGTTGTCGGGCTTGATGTCCCGGTGAATGAAAGATTTGCAGTGAACGTATTCTACGCGGTTGATCATCTGGTCCGCCAACATGAGCACCGTCTTAATTGTGAAGCGGCGCGAGCAGAAGTTAAAGAGGTCTTCGAGGGAGGGCCCCAAGAGGTCCATGACCAGGACGTTGTATTCTCGTTCTTGGCCATAGTATCTGCAAGAGGAAATTACGTTAGTTTATGAATAGAGCGCGCATTATATACAGGAAAATGTAATTGAAATGGATTCATTTGGGAATCGATAGTGGCGCCAGCGGATGCTAGTTGAACTATTTTAACAACAGCTTGCAGATAACGCTAGATTTGATAAGTGTAGAAAATTATAGAGGGAGCACTCTGATTTTATCGATGAGGGATTGAAGCCGTGAGACGGCAGGGGGTGTGTTATCAGAGCATACCAATATGGCGGATATATTTATACTAATTTTGAAAGTTTTATAAATAATAAACATGCCACGGAAAGAACAAAATGCAGAAAATGTTATTATTGATCTTATATTTCAAATAAAACATACTTTAAATTAAATATAACGTTGTAATACAAAATTCTGAGAAATGACAATGTCAAAATAACCTTACTTAACTGTTATTGTCCCTTGTATCTGATTACAAATGTCATTCTGTATTGCACGAAGAAAAATATTATAGGCGAAAAAATCGAACTATAGAGGCGTTGCGACGTCAGCCGCCCTCTTGCGGCCAATTGATAAACCCTAGGAATAATTATTCCACAAAAACAGACATAATTAACATTATACTACATACACAACGAATGTTTTATTTGAAAAATACATACTTTTCGACAAATGTTGATACCTCGAACTGACAACTGATAAATAACTATAATGACTGGAATGACAGGTTCCTAGGGTTCATCAATTGGCCGCAAGGGTGCAGCCACTTTGATTTTTTTCGCCTATAGTAAAAATTTATATAACGCATTAATAATAATAAAATACTTCGAAAATTAATAAATATTGCGTTCAAATGTGCAAATAGAACATACCAACATGGCGGAACTTTAGCAAAATTGCTTCATTGTTTTGTTCCATAAATTTCTATCCTCTAAGGTTGTAATTCAGCTACAGAATGTTAATCTATCGTATTGTATTTTAATTTTTAATTTAATTTAGCCCTGGGCACACCATCAGCCATGGCTTTGCGTTTCACAAAGTTCACTTGTGAACGCCAAATATAAAAACATCTGGCGCTTATGCGGTGATGTTCACAAGAAAAGGACGTAACCCGTAACTTATTGATGGTAGGTGATCAATAGATAATATACCAGTAGGTATAGGTACTCGAATTTTCATACAAAGAGGATCTAATGTACATATATTCAAAGCATCAAGTCAGTGCAGTTGAATTAAGTCACGAAACATTATTTTTAACGATACAGATTAAAACCAAATAGAATTATAGAGACGTATGTGAGATATTTAAAATTGATAAGAAATTATTCATAGTTTTCATAGCTTTGTATAAAAATCTGACGTGGACACCACATGACTTCCTTGTACGCCTATTAAACTGTTCATACTTTTCTTAATAACTAAAATGTAGAATTATATTATACAAATATATTAATATATAAGTACCTACTACTACTACTACTGCTACTATACTCACAAATATATTTTAGTCATTTTATTTAAACTGCAGAAGAAGATATAAACGATATTTTACTATTGTCACTGCCATTGTCACTGTCATGTCATAATCATTTAAATTTTACGTAGTAACAAATGTTAATCGATCATGGACTACAAGATACCGAAATACTAAATTATAAATATATACTTTAATTATTCTTAAATGATAGCTGATACAAAAATATTTATAAAATACCGATTGTAGGTAATAATCACATAATCTTTCATTTAAAATAAAAAATTTGTCATAAATTAAATATTTATCGAAATATTTTAAAAAAGTACTACTTCCGGTTTGTAGATTGAAACCAAAAATAGGAGGTGCACAACTAGATGCTATAACAGTCCTAAATACAAAATTTCAACTTTCTACGTCTAACCGTATTTGAGTTATGCGACACACATACGTCCGTCCGTACGTCCGTACAGACGTCACGACGAAACTAGTCATAATGGATTCAGAATAGGTCAAAACGGATATTTCCATCAAAATCTGAAAACCGAAATTTTTCGCGATTACAATACTTCCTTATTACTCCGTACAAGGAAGTAAAAATCATCGTTCAGGTTCGAATTCATCCAGGTACACATTTCAGTTTAACTGCGAAATAAATTCCTCTATTATGTGCTTTTCACTAATAACAAGACTGCGAATTATATGCAGGAAAATGTGATTTAAATATGCATGCAATATGCATTGAAATAATGCCAGAATATGCCCAATATATGCGCAAAATAAAATAAATATGCATTATGTTACAAATATATGCAGATATGCAATCTAATTTTATTCATTTTAACTAATAATTTATTTATATAAATCAGCAAAATGAACTAGATTGTTATTTTGCACAAGAATATTACATAAAATAAACAAAACAACGTATAACTTTTGGAATACGAATAAATGTAAATGAACACATCATTTTTCAGAAGAGCGGCATGCATTACTTGAGCCACTGTTTACATATTCCACAACATAACATAAAGGATTGAGTTAGGTGGTATCAAATTTGAGCGAATATGAACGATAAAACAATCCCGAATGTAAATTTTATGTTAGTGAAGAATTTTCTTAGCTGGAAGGTTGATAAGTAAAACAACAGCTTTCTTGGATATCAGCCAACAATATATTTGGGAAAACTACCCCCAACGTTTCGGCCCTACCAGGGCCATCCTCAGTAGGGTGGTGTCAACAAATGCTTGTGGTACATGTTAAAATTCATTAAAAAATTAAATAAACAATAAATAATTAAAAACAACTTAAAATAGAGACATACATCGAAAATACCAAGTAATGGTCGTCAGAAAAAACGTTACAACAAATTTTATACCACAATTTCAAATATAAATAACTTATTGTTTAAATTACAATGAGTAATAACAATTATTATAATCACACATTCTTAACGTGTTATTAATACATTATAAAATATACCATGTTTAAAATCTTATCAAGTGTTATAAAATAGTTATTTATGTCATAAGTTGTCAAATTTAAGTAGTCGCAAAAATAATAAATCGAGTTCGAAGAACGCGATCTATAATGCAACTATTTAAAAAAAACACGCAATTTTTGAGTAAATTGCGCAATTTATTTTTTGACGGGTTGCTAGAGACACATAGACAAACCTTTAAAAAGTGTAGTGAATACTGTCAAACCCATTGTGGAAGAATAATAATTATTAATTATGAGTGATTTCGACGACGAAATATGAATAATTTTTGGAAAAAACAATTGAAAATCGCATACATATTATTTTTTACATTTTTACTAAACTTATCTCCTTGAAAGCTTTAAATTGACACCAATTATTATTATTATTTGAATAGGTATTTTATTTTAAAAAAAATGACGATCGTTGAAATGTTATTTTTATTCTTCTACTAGAATTCTTTTCGCGAGAGCTTTAATTTGATACCACAATCGATAGTATTTTAATAAAAAAATTCAGTTCATAAAGTTGGTACCACTGCTTGAATAGTTTTTGGCTCAAGATCGTAAATATAAAATTGCAGTCGAAAATTCGTACGTGTTCTCAAGTTTTCGTGCTTACGGATAGACGGACATTTAAAAAAAATATGTTTTTTGGGTTCAGTAGGATCTAAAATGTGAAAATCAAAATCTCTAAATGTCAAAAATCACGATTACAATACAATACTTTCCCCTATTACATAGGTCGGGAAAGTAAAAATTACCTATTTCACTAGTTAATGAAACAGGTAGTAATAACATGCAAATGCAAAAAATATAACAAAGGGTACTGATTTAAATAGGTAAGGAAAATAATTAAAAGAAATAATATCTATCACACCTATCTTGGCTGTGACTCACGGGTGCTCATGGGTATTTGTTTATCTATTTAAAATTATATGAATGTCATTTAATTAAAATAAAGAAAAGTGTGCCAGTCAACAAGTTATTTATTTTATTTCAAGCAGTTTCACTTTAAAAAATAACAGTTATTTGCCTTAGTCTGTCGGCAAGTTGTAGAAATCACTCAACCAACATAATTTCGTGACCTTATTCTACGATTTAGAAGGTGGCTTCCCACTTCGGACAGCAAAATCATTACTCATTAAAGTCACAAAAAATATTATAAAAGTAAAATGGTTCGAATCAAGACATACATACATTTACATAATCATGCATTTTACACAACTTGGGTGTGGCAGCCTCACATTTATATATTTATCGTGTGAACTATTACCAGCCGTCAATCACGGATACTCATGGTTGTTAGTAGATATTACACATTATGTAAGGTTGTCACACTTGGTAAACGGCGTCATAGATATGCATGTATGTAAATAATAATATAGAAAACTATTGTTTTAGTGTATACCATGATCTCACTGACCGAAATGGGAATAAATTTTCTTACTTTTGAAGTGAGACCTCGCTCTATCATCAGGCGAATTGACCCATCAGCTTTAAAGAACGATTTTGTTAGGTACTCAATCAGAATTAATGGATTGAATTTAATTCAATTGGTTTGAAATGTCTCCGTAGTCTACAAAAACACTCTTCCAAGGACAATTAACTGTTACTGACATTTGTAGAGTTGTTAACGAGAAAACGATACCTGGCGCAGTTTAGAAGACTTTTTTTACAAATGATTACAATTTGCTGACGAAGAAGATATTCAAGATATGTACCAATACAAAATCTTACTGCTCAATAGTTATTGCAAGACTAAAATATAAATATTTATACAACACCTCTTAATAAAAGCATCTAACTATGGTGATTTTAAACAAGCAAAGTAAAAGATTGCCCACTAGTGGCTTTGATCAAAATTATACCCACTTGTTAGTAAATTGTTACTTTGCTCGTTGGAAATCACCAAGTAGGTAGGTTTTAGCTTGGAACTTAATAGTTTTTAAATATTTAAGCAGTTATTAAGACGTGTTGGATAAAACGTTATACTTCACACGCGGGCAAAAAGGAATGACCCACTCGAGAAAATTTTCTCACTCAGCCTTCGGCCTCGTGATTTCCGTCGTGAATAATTCCTTACCTTGCCCACTTGTAAAGTAAATTACTATTATCTAATTACCAAATTATTATATCAACAACACAAATTAATTATGGAGGTTTACAGGTTGGTGGAGGTGAAATGCGAACATAGGGAAATATATGACAATGGAGTTATCATGCTAGGCATCTTGATATACGTGGAATAAGTACTGTCAATGTCAAAATAGCTGCCATATTATTGAAATTTTTATTTTCATTAAAATATTTTCTTTGCATAATAATGTATGTGTACGAGAAGAACGAGAAAGTTTACATGCACTTTTAGATTTTATTATTATTTCTGTTATTGATTACTCTTTTTGTCACACAAATTCACATTACTTCGTTTTGTGACACTACTACAAAATATATCAAGATACCTGGCATGAAAGTTCGATTGTCATGTATGTTCCCTATGTTCGCATTTCACCTCCACCAACCTGTATAATATTACTATTAAATAAAGTAAATTTAGCTGTAGTAACAGTTATGATTTGGTATGTTTTTCAAATTTTTAGAACAATTTTATTTAATGATGGAAGAGCCCATCATTATGTTTATGTAAGTATAACCAATTATTTATGTTATGTTATTTATTAAGTATATTTTAGATATAGCGGTATCACAAATACCTGTGAGTGACTGTTTATGTACCAGAAGATAACAAATATTTTCAGTCAAATCACTCTTTAAATTTTATAAAGTTCTCTACTAAAATCTATAGGTCCAAGATTATACCATCTGGTATTCGCAATAAAATATTAAAGATCTGCAATAGCAATGCTAGTGGTTGTACCACACCCAAACTATTAAAGGTGCGGTAAAATATTACAAATTTCTCTTTAATTTATTATGCATATAAAATTTAATCTTTCTGTTTCTACAATTTCTAACCCCTAGATTTATAAAACGTACTATAGTTGATTCCACGTCAGTTTATGATTGCGCAACATTATATCGTTTACACAGATATAATTTGTGACAAAACCTCAATTTTATTTAAAAATATTTACCTCCCTACTTGCAGAAATAGGAATTGTGGATCCATATTAACTTAACTTGGGTGAGGCAGGCTCACATATTGTACAAAATTATACCGTGAATGAGGATACCAGTTGTAAACTCACGGGTACTCAAGGTTGTAAGTGTGCAGTACACCACAGAGTGTGCGTTAAATTGGGATGTGTACCTGACTGGATTTGAACCTGAGTTTGCAGAACTGCAGTCGCTCACGTAACGCACTTATAATAATAAAGCAACTTGCTAAATAATTTAACCATTTATTAATTGAATTCTTGCGTCTTCTACAAATTAAACATTACAATAACTTTGCATAACTTTGCTTATCAACTACGAAGGTTTCATATTGTAATTGTTGATTATTAGAAGTTGTTTGCTATCACGTAGTTCGAACCAGTAATTAACTTCATTGAATCAATAATTTGATAATTGGTCTTCATATACGTGATTATAATACTTCATTAGAACACCCGTGCAATCGATATAGTGGTATTCTCCCATTATGAATAGCATGCGAAGTTGATTTAATTTCGTGGAAATGTAACAAATTTTGAGAATAGATGATTACGAGTATAGATTAAATGAAAATATCAAATTGTTGCGTTTCAATTTTGAATGTCATTGGAACAGACGTGTAGTTTATTTACACCTAATTTAGTTTTGATACATACTAGAATTTAAAAAAATATTATTTCATCAAAAAATATTAATATTAACCCGAGCCTCAAGACGGGTGGCGTATAAATGAGATTTAAGGGGCTCGTCTACCTTTTTTTCGAATTCCTAGAATACTCTTGATATTACTTTTTTTTCTATTTCACTCCACTACTACGGCTGCCCGAAACTCGTACTTTGCCGCATCCTAGCTATGAAATGTCATTTTGAAGTTGAAAAATACTGTAAACATGGCTCCAGTATTTCCATAATAACTTATGTATTTCTTAAATAAATTAAGTAAAATAAAAATTATTCGAAAAAGGAAGGTTAGCTGCATTTAATTTTTCTTTTCATTTATAATGGCCGCAAAAAAATCATATCAAATAATGACAAAAGACGTCATTTTTAAATATTTTTTACTTCAAATTCCTAGGCCAAAGACAAAAATAAAAAATAGAGGCATTAAGACATCCTTTGCTAATACACTCATATGTAAAAGCATCATATATTTCAATTAGAATTAAAGTAAACGTGGAAGGCGTACATCTCTGTAACGCTGTAAAATTTTAGGATAACGTACTCCTTAACATGGGTGACACTTGTGGGAATTACAAGGTAGAACACTGTTAGTTTTCATTATTTTGACGTCGGCATGACTTATATAAAGATTTGACATCGCTGAATCCGAATATGGCGTTAAAAATTATTGCGACACATGACAACTGTCAAAAATGCTGTCATGGAAAATACCATGTTTTTATTATTATTATTATATTTTGATTATGCTTACACAACAAACTATAGAATGAAATTTACAAAAAATATTTTGTAAAAAATTTCTAAAAATTCCTAAAAAGGCGAGTTTTTTTACAGTCAATGGAATGGGTTAACTGTTTAAAAAATCTCTCTATAGCCGTCTTTCAACAAAATGTATTATCGATTTTAAAAGACAAATTTAATTTTTAATTATTAAATGATAAAAATTAGCTCCAAGTTTTGCTTACTGATATCACAATAATTTACATTTATTGGTTTACGAATGATTCAAAATTCTTCCTGCTAAATTTCAGTCTGAAATTTTTAATAATACAGCCAGAATCGATGAAATGTAAAGCTACTTGATTTTGCAGCAAATGGACATCTAGCCTACAAATAATATTTATAATTGATTTGATTATTCTGTCTACACACGTGGTACATAATTTCAAGGCAGTATCTGTGCTACTGCACTGGAACCAAACCAAGAGAAAGTACTCTCAGATTATAAATAAATATATACTGCACGAGGCGCTAACCAGCTAAACACATGGCAGCTAGTGACTCTGAATCTTAACTCTAGTTTAGACTACGTGCACTGGACACGTCCATATCAAATACAGATACTTTTTTATAATTTTCATAACCTGTAGCAAAATTGGATGAGTGCTTCACAGGTAACCGTGAGCAGGTTTACTTTACAAGCTAATACTAATGGTTTTTGAAAATTCGAGAGATATAATTTTATTTAGCATTACTTGCAGTGAATTTGGGTGTAAAACCTTTACAGTTTAATGAGAGTACCGATATAGCTGACTGCCTCACAGGTAACCGTGAACGTGAAAGAATTACCTATAAACTGACAAGTCAAGTGATTGTTGAAATACCTAAATTAATCGAGAATTATTATCTACATCACACCTTTCGGTTAATTTGGGGTGCCTACTCAAATCTAAAAAACTCAGAGCCAGAAAATTCAAGTACAAGAAAATTCTTGCCCGGAACAAACGAAAATTCAGAGACAAGAAAATGCTTACATAAAAAATGCATTAATAGAAAATTCAAATTTGGAATCTGATTGATGCAGAAAACGCATGTAAAGGAATATTCAAAACTGGAAAAAATACTAATCTATGCTAACAAAACCCTTCTTGAGTCCAACAGAACTCCGTTTTTTTGACATAAACTAATCTATGCTAACAAAACCCTTCTTGAGTCCAACAGAACTCGTTTTTTAAACGACCACAACGCGTTGTTCAACTGACAGCTTGCAGCCAACTTCAGGTTTGGCCGCCAAGTAAAGTTTCTGTGTTTACTTGATTCCAGATATGTCTTTTCTATTAATGTTTTTTTTGTGAATGAATTTTCCTTAGCTTGGGATTTCGTGATTTTTATTATTCCTGTCAAGAATATTCTCTTCTTGAATTTTCTAGTTTATAATATTCCAGTGTTGAAGACGTTCCCTTAATTTGGATGTAACACCTTTACCGATTCTTGAAAGAATCGATATAGCTGACTGCCTCACAGGTAACCGTGAACGTGAAAGAATTACCTATAAACTGACAAGTCAAGTGATTGTTGAAATACCTAAATTAATCGAGAAATAAATTATTATTATCTACATTACGCGCATTGCAGTTAATTTGGGTGTAACAGCATTACAGGTTCCTGTGAGTGTTAGTAAAAGTAGCTACCGTGGATAAGTTATTAGTCAATGGTAAACATACAAGTACCGAGTCTAAAATTTTAAATCGTTTTAAATTAATAAAGTATCAATTATTTGTATGCGCATTTTAACAATTTGTTTTTTTCACAACTTCGTGCATATATTTTAATGGCTTGTGTAATGTGTAGTACTCAATTTACTGATCATGGAACAAACAGAATTTTTTTTAATTCGTAAATTTAAGGGAAGTTTTCACAAAACGCACATTTTTGAAATCACTTGATTGTTGATTGTATAATGGATATCTGAGTAACTATGAATGGAATAAAATTTTATTAAATTGTAGTAAAATATGAAATTCCATTTAAAAACAGTGACCCAAAACTGTTTAATTAAAAGATCTGAAAACTAAAATTGCAAATTTTGAAAAAATCTTTCAGTTCCTTAAGAGGCTTGTCTATCTTTTTTTCGAATTCCTAGAATACTCTCGATATTACTTTTTTCTATTTCACTCTCTTCCCCACTATTACGGCTTCCCGAAACCAGCCCGAAACTCGTACTTTCCCGCATCCTAGCTATGCAATGTAATTTTGAAGTTGAAAAATACTGTAAACATGGCTCCAGATTCCCATAATAACTTCTGTATTTTTTAAAGAAATTAAGTAAAACAAAAATTATTCGAAAAAGGAAGCTTAGCTGCATGCTTCTTGTTTTTTTAAATTTTTCTTGCCATTTATAGTGACCGTAAAAAATAATATCAAATAATGACAAAAAACCGCAAAAAACGTCATTTAAAATTTTTTTACTTCAATTACTACGCCAAAGACAAAAAATAAAAATATAGAAGCATTAAGACATCCTTTGTTAATACACTCTTATGTAAAAGCATCATAATATTTCAATTTACAGTAAACGTGGAAGGCATACACCTCTGTAACGCTGTAAAATTTTAGGGTAGACGAACACCTTAAGTTTGTTGAGCACTATTATGTCATTAAAACATATACACGAAGTTGTGAATCATCCTGTACATGTATGAGTCTCATTACTACAGTTAATAATATATCTAATTTAGTCATCAGAGTATATTTTTTACAAAGCATGCATTTGTGTTGAAATCCGCAATTGAAATTTGAAAACACAATTCTTAATGTTAATTATGACATTTTCATTTTCTATGACTAACACCAGTAGCATTGTGATCGTGTGAACCAGACTTGTCACCGATAATACATAATACAGGTAGCGTAATACATACTCATGAAAACATATGTGTTTATTCGCACCTGCAATAATTTTCGTTGGACATTGTATTCATACATTCACAGATGCGTAGTTGTACGTTACATGCATGTGAAATTATTTTAATACATTGGTGGAGGAGCTATTTTTGCATTCTTATAATAAGAAATTTGTCAAACAAAAGTTGAGTTATTTGGTATTGAATTACTAAACTAGAAATAAAAATATCGTAAACAAAACATTTTTTATGATCGGAATTAAAAATGGCTTTATGATATCATTTGGTTTATTTTAAATTGAACAATGCAGCCGAATGCTTCTTTGTAGATCGTTGCTCATAGTGAAGGCCTGAAAACATTTTCAGCTCTCTGCTTATAAAAATCTGTTCCAGTAATCATAAATAATTCATTAGAATTTGACAGGTTAAGCGCCACGGCGGACACCGGTGTCCTCTACTCGCCTAGCCAATTCGGCCATGGCGGACACCGGTGTCCGCTATGATTTTAATTTTTTGTCGATCCTGTCTGGCCAAGCGGACATTTTCTTACGAGTTTCAATGTTGTATTGTGTCCGCTGTGGCCCTTCAAAACAAACGCTGGTTCAGGCTTTCTGTAGCCATAATTTTAAGGCAGAAATAATTCTTTTTTTTCTGAAAAATCATTAAAAGCCAAATTAAACGAACTAAATAGAAATTTTTTATTGCAAAGATTAAAATTTGCTAAAATTGTGTGAAATAGGTTTTAAAGACACAGATTCATCAAAATATGTCGAAAAATATCTTGGCCTGTGTGGAAAGTTTACATGAATATCCTTGGCGCTTAACCTGTTAAGGCGATCCTCTACCGCGTCAGAAAACAGCCAAAAACATGGATTTCGCGTGCCACTCCACAGCGTTTATTGTTTTATTAAATATAATAATCTAAAGATATTGTTGAAGATAAAAGTAGGTACAACCAACAAAAAAATTTTCGAAATATGTTAATTTGAATTTTGACAATTTTTGTTATTTTTTGAACAAATATTTTCTATTTTAAAACGAATTTATAAAATTCGATTGAATATTTCGAAGATCCAAGCTTTGTTGACAACATAATAAAATTTGAAGTTAATTTACTTATAAATAAAAGCTGTACAGTGGCGCGCGAAAACCCTGTTTTTACAAATATTACAGTTTTTGTACAAGTATGAGTGACAAAATTATTTTTCCCCCCTCTAACATAAATTATTTGTTATTTTTATGTTTAACAAAAAAATAAACGCTATAGAATAGCGTGCGGAATCAATGATTTTGACTGTTTTATATGCTGTCTAGAGGGATCACCTTATTACAATTTTTGTTTTTCTGCATTCAAAATTTTAGCTTTCGTAAGATATATGCTGATATACGAGTAGATGAAAATTTACAAATGCTTGTGAGTTGTCATTCATTATTAAAATCTATTAATCTTCTGGCTGAAAGTATTTTTGCAGACCTCGCTGCGCTCGTGCTGCAGTTTGTAGCCTCAATCCGCAAAAGGCTACTTTCTGCCCTTGGCAACAAATAACTATTGTCTTTCAAAATGATATATTTATGTCCTTAGTTTACGGTTTATGTTTTTGATAAAAATTCTGATTGCAAAATTATTTTATGAAAGAATAATTCATATTCGGCAATAAACGTCTCTTACAATAGATTGTAAAAATGTAAATTGCAAATTTCTCCAAAATTGAATGGAAGCATTACGAATTTAAACAATACTATTTTGCAATTATTTGGCAACTGTATGTAAAATTATATTTACAGACCCATGCAATATGCAAATCCAGTTTTTCTGAAAAGAAAAAACGAACCAGTTTGATATTTTTAACTGTAAAACTAAATCGGAGGTTCTATTTTTATACTTGCTATTTCCTTTACGATATTAACCAATTTATTTAACAAAAAGTGGTTATTAAAAGTTTGTAGACGTTTTCGAAGTCATTGATATTAAATACCAATAGAACCGCACCTTTTATTGAACTTTAGGTGTGGTACTAAAAAACTACAAGTTTCAGTAGACATGTAATTTGCTATGAAATGTAGTTACTGCTGTCAAATTGTAGCACTTACTAATATTACAAAAACTACCAACAACCAACACGAAAAGTTTAAACATTGAAATGATCATAATTTAATTATTTACCAGAATTAACCAAGAAATATGCACAAAAATCCATTTTTATTACTTCCTCAATCTATACATAATAGGGAAAGTATTGTAATTTTTTGACATTTCGAGATTTTAATGAATCTTCACGTTTTAGATCCTACTGTACCAAAAAATCATAATTTAAAAAAGTCTGTCTGTCTGTCTGTCTGTCTGTCCGTAAGCACGATAACTTGAGAACACGTACGAAATTTCGACTGAAATTTTATATTTAAGCTTTTCACAAAAAAGTTAGTTTCAAGTTCGTTAATGAGCTTTATACAATCAGTGGTACCAACTTTATTAATTAAATTTTCTTTAAATTGGTACTTAAATTGATGAAAATATTGTAAATATTTGCGCTTTCAACATTATTACTTAATTTAATTTTCATAATGTTTGTATTTTGTCTGTAACTTGTAATAAATGCAATTAAAAACTCGAATTTCAAACGGCACTTTGGCGTTGACAATTGTCACTTCGACATTTACAGCTGTCACTTTGGCTTTGACGTTTGTCACTTTGACTGCCTACGTTATTTCGAAATTTGTTTAAATTTTGCTAAATGATGCTAAAAATTACGAAAGCAATAAGTTAATAACTTATAGTCGGGGAAGTACTGTGGTGGCCACAGCAGATTTTTTAGAGTTTTGATTTTGATGGTAACCATAACAGGATTTGCTCCCAATTACAGAATGGTATCTTTTTATTATAGTGAAATCCAACCACTTCGATCGATTAATCTAATGCAGTCAGAATCTCAATCCGTGCGACGGGCTTTGTAAGCGGCAACGGAGATTCTTTATGCATCCTATAAGACGCTCAAGTGGTCAGTTTGAAACGCCTGAGTGATATTTAATTGTAAGATGTTTTTACAATTTTAACGACAATCACACACTGCCGGCCGGGAGACTTGAACCACGGAACTCCGGGTTCATACGTCATCACATGCAGAGTACTTGTGAGTTGACGACTGGTAACAACTCTCTCAATATGTGAGGCTGCCACACCCAAGTCGGGGAAAAAGGTTTGATAGATTTATGCAAGCCGATGTGATATGAAGTATAAATAGCTAAACAATTTTATTATATTTCTTTTTCGGTAACATTTTTCTAATCTTCTCTTTATCGAAACTTTTATTTCGATTGAACGTTTCGTAATCGTGCTCTTATTAATATCTCGGTCACGAGTCAGTTCTGTTTTTCATTTAATTGGAAAACCGATAGCTACAAACTGAAGAGTTTCATGAAAAGATATAAGCCATTTTTATAACATAATCAGGATCAGGAGAAATTCTGCCACCAAGGAGAAATTACATTTCTTCATTTTTAATATTGATTTTTATTTATATTCAGCAGACGTCTTTGAGTTATTAAAAACAGGGAATTTCGCTGAAATAGATTTAGTTCATATTATATTTCAATAATATAATATTAATCTTTCTCTCCTACTTGGGTATGGGAGTCCCACATGAGCCATTCATTGGTAGATATTATATATATTAGCGCAGTAGCGTAGAGTGATATTTTTATTTATTTACAGGAAAATTCAAATCTGGAATTTTAGGTTCAGGATAAATGCAAATATAGGAAGATGCAAATCTAGAAAACAAGTTTGTCTCTGTTTACTTCAACACAAGGGGATAAATTAGGTTGAACTGCACTATATGAACAACCCAATACCTACTTAATTTATATTAATTTTAGATCAATATGAACATAATCTGTAAGTTATATAGGTACGTAGAAAAAACGAAGTTTATGTGTTCTGGTAAAGTTATTGTTTTTAACTTTCAATATAAGAAAGCCTTCAATGCTTCAATGTACATAAACATGAGACAGTAAAAATGGCCCATAATATTTTGTTATATCTTATCGCAATAACACTTTTTATAGCAAAAGATCTGGTACGTAAAAACTGGGTTAATCGTAGCCACAAAATTTTCTAATTTTGTCCAGATATAATTATTTGAAACTGAAATATATTTTCACTTTTT
This sequence comes from Agonum fuliginosum, assembly GCA_947534325.1. NCBI lineage: Eukaryota > Metazoa > Arthropoda > Insecta > Coleoptera > Carabidae > Agonum > Agonum fuliginosum. Next base: position 52,719,678 of record OX384030.1, on the reverse strand, counting down.
ATCTTTAATCTTTCGTCTTATTAAACCTACCTACCTTACTTTACTTATATTTAACAATACAAAAATTAATTTAATATCTATAGATTGGCTTATAAAAAATCACTGTAATGTACTCTTCAACTAATAACTGAGAATACCCGTGAGTTGACGGATTGTAACTGAACAAACAAAGTAGATGTATTTATTCTCAAGTTTATTTATTTTTACTATTTGGCGTTCACAAAGTTAACTTTGTGAAACGCAACTGAATGTTGCCCAGATTCAGTTTGTGACACAACATATTTTTTTATAAGGTTGGTATTGGCAGTATCAGATGACATTTACTTCAATTGTCAAACGTCAAACCTCGAACTGACAAATTTCAGTATAACCTCTAAATCTATTTTTATTATTACTACTTTTTATTCAATAAAATTAATGAATTTAGTAATAGAAAACATATAAGTTCAATATTTTCTATAATGTCTGTACTTATCACCTAGAATAGTTTATTAATTATACTTACTTTTACAGTGACAGTGACAGTTAATTAATGTCACCAACAAAAACGTTACATACATAAATTTCCCTAAATGGACTTGTGTATATTGTGGCAGTTTAATTTAAATTTTAATATTAAAAAGACACCAAATAGAAAAAAATTGTATAAAGAATCATTTTATAAGACTTTTTTCAGACTTGTCCTTTAGTAAGCTCACCCGAGGGCTCGTTTTACTAAATTTGGACGCGTGCGAAAACTTGTTCTTTAATATACTATTGTTTTGTTTTCAAAAGTTTTCAGCATTCTAACGAGTTTATTTCATGTATTTATTTCAACAGGTAAAGCAGCAGCCGTGAAAAATCATTGGTATTAATTTCGATAAAGAATTATAAGTTTACAAGTGAACAAAAAAAGCAAGGCTGCTTAACCATGGTCATTCTACTAATCTACAAGGTTGTGAAATTAATAGCAGCCAAATATAAATTCACATGGCTCCATATACATTTTCTAATAGATTTTAGGTACTTCAGATAAAGGAATTGCAATGAAAATAATAAATAATCGTATAACTCAGTGACCGACTGCGGATCTGACAACTGAGGTTCGAATTCATCAGTACACATTCCAGTTTGAACTGCACAAAAACTCATCCCTGTTGTGTACTCTCTACTAACAACTTGACAACCCGAGACTTAACGGCTGATAACCATATAAACACACTCCCTTTTGTCTATATAGATTACTTGCGATATACAGGGTGTAACATAAATTCGAGTACGTTCAGTTATATTAAAAATTTCAATTTCGATAACTTTTTATCGACTTTTTACTTCGATTGTTCCTCCAATACAACCTTAAAAGTCACGCTCTAATACATTATTGTCAAATTCGTATTTGAAAAAAATTTAAGGACCTTGGTTGCCAAAATTTAAAGATTTTCTCCGAGAGAAAGTTGAGAAATTTTTTGTGTTTAATGAACTGTAACTTTTGAAGGGAAAAAATATCGACTTGCAATTGTTCTTATTAAATTCTACTAGCGTTTCTCAATAAGATGCATGATCTTAAAAACTTATGAGGGCCATAGTTAAGTCCAAATTTTAAAATTTTCTCTGAAGGGATATTGAGAAATCTTCAATTTTTTTAATTTATTGTGTTTAATAAACTGTAACTTCTGAACGGATAAAAATAGCGACTTCCGGTTTCTTGCATTAAATTATACGAACATTTATCTATAAAGTACATTGTTTAAAAGACTTATGAGGGCGTTAGTTATGTCAAAATTAAAACATTTTTCTCCGAGAGATAAAAGTGAGAAATTTCAAATTATTCGAATTTATTGTGTTTACTGAACCGTAACTTCTGAACGGATATAAATATAGACATCCGGTTTCTTACATTAAATTCTATGAATATTTATTAACGTTCAGAAGTTACTCTTCAAAACAATCCATGAGCAGTGGCGGATTTTCAAATTGGGACGAAACAACTTTAAATTGGGAATAAACAATTTCAAATTGAAAATAAACAAATTCAAATTTTATAAGTCTCAATTTGAAATTGTTTAGCTCCAATTTAAAATTGTTTATTCCCAATTTGAAGTAGAAAAGGTATAGTTTCGAAACAGAGAAAAAGTTTATTTATCTCTGATGATTGTAATGATCTTAGTGTCCGAAGAAGGGCGTTATCACCTGTCATTTCTACCAGAATTACAAGTTAAATGTTTGCATTTCTATCTACAGTTTTGGTATCCGTTCCACCATTTTTGTGAACCTTGCATCTTGTAAACGTTCATCTTCGTTCATTATAACGCGTTCAAAGTTCTTCACAAGCAACGGTGTTGAGCTGAAGACCGTTACAGCAAAAAACCTTGCCGTGTACCGCGGTCGCCGACCAACCAGGAAATCATAAGAAGGAGTTACAAAGTAAGCAAAGATCCAGAAGAGAATCAAAAAGTTTAGACTTAGAATTATCGTACTTCAGTAAAGCACGGTTTAAATGAAGCTTGAATGGTGCTGTTCACAAGTTGACGGTTGTGACCATTTCGTTGCAAAGTCGACAAAAATACTTTCAGCCAGACGCATACACAATATTCTTCTCTACGATAGCAAGAAAATTATTTGATTCTTTTAGCAATAATAAAAATGTTGAAATTTTCATCTATGAAAGCTAAAATACAACAAATTTGACAAGCAAAATAGTAATTTGTATAACTAGGAAAATTAACAGATTTTATGCCGCGGCTAAAGTTTCATAGACGAGGCGCAACCGAGTCTACGAATCTAGCTTAGCCAGTAAATCTGTTTTTTGCCATGTTAAAAACATTATTTTTTCGCTGATTGCTATGAATATTAATTTAGTGATTATTTTCAATATTTTGACAGGAATTGCCAGCAAATTATGTGCGTTTGTTATTTATATTTTCAAAAAAAAAATTGATTCTCCATGGTAACAATTGCTTTTATTGCCTAGGCACTAAAAGTGACATTTCACAACATTTTTAATGTCAATCGGCGTATAGAAACTTGATTGATATAGCAATTATTGTAATATAGCTTTAACCAAATCTTAATAAATTATTTATGACATCTGGAACAGATATTTCGAAATTTTTAAGCAACAGATTGTCTCCATTAGCAACGGTCTGAAAAAAATAATCGTCTGCAAATTTTTCATTTTAAAGTAGTTAATAAAGAAAAGTCCAAAAAGCCTACTTTTATTATTCGATCATAGCCCGGGTGCCCTCCCCCTAAATCCGCCACTGAATGCAATCACATCAGGAAGATGCAAATCCAAAAAACTAGTATGTCTCTTCATTTCAATACTATAGGGGATAATTAGATTGAACTGAACTAAATGAACAACCATCAACAACCCAATACCATAACAAAATTCAAATCTAGAATTTTAGATTCGGCATAAATGCAAATATCTAATCTAAAATTCTATATTTCAATTTTCCTGGTATATGAATCTTTTGATGTACCTAGATATTTTATTACGCATATATTTTCTAGATTTGAATCTCGTTGTTGTGCCGTGCCGATAACTCGTACTTTCCCGCATTCTAGCTATGCAATATGTCATTTTTAAGTTGAAAAATATTGTAAACATGGCTCCAGTATTCCCATAATAACTTCTGTATTTTTTAAACAAATTAAGTAAAACAAAAATTATTCGAAAAAGGAAGCTTAGCTACTTGCTTCTTACTTTTTAAATTTTTCTTGCCATTTAGTGACCGAAAAAATCATATCAAATAATGAGAAAAAACCGCAAAAAACGTCATTTTTAATTTTTTTACTTCAAATTTCTAGGCCAAAGACAAAAAATAAAAATTTGGAAGCATTAAGACATCTTTTTTTCATACACTCATATGTAAAACGTAAAAGCATCATATATTTCAATTATAATTAAAGTAAACGTGGGAGGCGTACACCATCTGTAACGCTGAAAAATTTTAGGGTAGACGTACACCTTAAGGTATCTGTCAATTCCGACCTCGGCTAAACTTGCTTGCACCTTGGCACCTTAATGTTTCACGTTTTGTCCAAGATACATAGGTACAAAACCATTAATATTGTTTATATTTGGAATATAATTTTATCTATTTTTACCGTCAGACCAAAAGGGAGGTAGGTATAGGAATCGTGAAAAAATTAAATTTCGAGATTTTTGTCAATAAACACGTTTTAGTACCATTTGAATCTATTTTACAAACCAATAATGAAAGAAAATTTTACCAAATTACTGGTAATTTGCAAACCCTAGTGATGACACACAAACTGTCAGTTAAATTTTTCCCCGTAAATCACAATAATCTCCGTCAATAACCAAACCGATGCATCCTGCTTGATTTCATATAATTTCGACTGTGTTTATAGTCAGTGGCGTGCCACTGCGCGGTTAAGTTTCCGCAACGGGCGTAGATTGTAGGCGGGGAACAGGGGTCAGTCAACTCGTCAACTCGACCAGTTGAGTTGCCTCGTGTACTCGCTTCACGTTGAACGATTCGATGTTCACCGTACCCTATACCTGTATCACCTGTTTGATGGACGACACGGAAATGCATGGACATAGACGTGGAAACACGATTATTTCTAACCTCGAGATCCAGAGAATTTTGTTTTTTAGTTGAGTGCAGCAAGCTTTTCAGGGACTCGAACCGAACCGAAACGAATCGCGGTTATTCTAGCGAACCTGAGCCGTTAATTTTTTTTTGTGAAAACCCATAATCGGAGTCGAACCGATGGATGTGAACCAAGTTTATCAAAAAAAACCATTTATGGTTTTTTTTTCAAAATGTATTTCAGAGTTTATCAGAAATACACGTAAAAAGAGATGAAAATAACTTGTGGGTATTATATTGCCAAATATGAGTAGGTATATAGACCGGGAGCTCATGACAGGTGATGGTCTCCGATTTCATACAGTATGCCTTTTGGAGGATAGCATATTGACCCTATGACAGCATAGAAAAACGGGTATTAAACTCTTGCACGCTTTCCGGTCATATGGAAAATTGCATTTCCACTTGAACAATACTTTTCCGAAATTTTCCACCCTTGGGCCACCGAGGACTGCATGCCAATTTGGTTATAGGTGTTTTATGACACAAATATTAATTCTTTTCATCGGCATGCTGTATGAAAACGCGGAAAATCATATTTTTTATTACAAGATCACGTGACCGTTTGAGCCCTTTGGGATCCTGCAAATCGCATGCCTATAATTTCTAAGACTTTAAATGAGTTTAAGTTTCTTTTGATAAAGGGGCATGCATTATTAAATCAGAGAAAAACACAAAATTTTTGTGCAAGTGGAAAAATGCAATTTTCCATATGACCGGAAAGCGTGCAAGGGTTTAATACCTGCTTTTCTTTGTTACCATAGGATCAATATTCTATCCTCCAAAAGGCATGCTGTATATGAAATCGGAGACCATCACCTGTCATGAGCTCCCGGTCTAATAGGAGCACAAAATATCTCATTTCAAACCAAAACCTTTATCGTTTAGTTCTGAATTTAAAAAGTGGTAAAATTTAAATAATAGTAATTTACTTTACACGTGGACAAAGTAAGGAATTATCCACGAGGGAAATCTTAACTCTTAATTTTCTCGAGTGGGTCATTCCTTTTTGCCCACGATGTTTTATCCAACGCCTCCTAATAACTGCTTAAAAATTAAAAAAAAATTAGTTACAACCTAAAACATCGTTACTATCGGTGACTTCCAACAAGCAAAGTAACAATTTATCCACAATTGGGTATAATTTTGATCAAAGCCACTAGTGGGCAATCTTTTACTTTGCTTGTTTAATATCAGTTATGATATGATGCTTTTATTAAGAGGTGTTGGATAAATTACATTTAATCAATTTTGACGTTTTAAACTGCTATTATTAACTCCATAGCAACAACTTTAAACGATTGTTTATTTACAAGTGAATTAATTTTTTTAAATCACTCTGACGTTTAAAACTGTCATTATTTCGTCAAAATGTATAAAAACAATGTCAACTTGTCACTACCGACTTTTGATTACTTTTTTTGTTATGTTGTTAATTGAATAAAATATTTTATTTCCTTCAAATCACCGATAGTGGCGCTTAAGATATTATGTTAATCGTATGTTACTGCTTATAGTTCCACCCGGTTTTCGTCACTAAAACCATACATTTCCAAAATTTTAAGAGCCCGAAACATTTTAACGTTTATCTAATAATGAAATACTTCCTTCTTGAACACCAGAAACTGTGCAAAATATATCGTACATATTTTGTGAATCATTTTCTTGGTGCTTACGATGGAAATCCGGCGGTTAAGATATTTACAGACACCAGTGGTGCTTACGACAGTCAGATTCGTCGAATTAAAACACAATTTTCAGCGGCAAAAATAATGAATTTGGCGGTTACGAAACAGAATATGTGGAAAATGACCGGCAGAATATCGTAACCGCCGTAACTCATTTTCACAAAAAATGTCGCCTTTTAGGGGACGATATGCTGACTCGTTGGTTGATTTATAAAAAAGAGATATAACCTATCTGGATATATAATTTGTTAATGTTTTTATTTTTATGAGTATAACTAGATACTAGAAAATTGTGGGTTTTCGGGTTTTTTGGGCTGGGTAAAATCACGACCCTGCGATGTGAACCGGTTGGAACTGTTTAAAGCATTGTTTTCTTTTTCATTTTCGTCAAAAACTGCAACGAATATTTTAAATTAATTGATTGTTACCAGGGCATCGAACCGTAACGAAACCGTAACCGAAAACCGCACCGATATTTACCATTTCATGGAACCGTAATCGAAAACAGAAACCAATATTTATTTTCTTTAAATATGGAAACCGAAACGAAAAATTTGTTCATTTGTAAACCGAAAACGTAACGGAACCGATATTATTTCGGTTTTTATTAACCCATATAATATCGATAATTAATAACCGCCTATGTACACATGTATTGTGTTGCACCCGGTAGAATGTACTATTTATGTTAAAATTAAAACTAAAGACTTTTTGATATAATAATGATTTCTGAAAGTTATTTTGAAGTGTTAAAATAAATCTAGATAATTTAGAACCGAAACCATTAAAAAACCGTAACCGTTAAAAACCGAAACCGTAACGAAACCGAAATTTTAAATTTAATTTTACCGAAACCGAAACCAATATAAAAATTTTTAAATAACGTAACCGATAAACGTAACCGAAATTTTTTCACCCATAAGACCGTTAACCGATCCCCAATTTTTTTCGGTGCGAAGCCCTGATTGTTACGTATTTTTAAACCGAAACTTGGACCGCTTAATTAAATACCGATTACCGGTACATTTCGAAAAGAAATATGAAAACCGACACAAAACCGAACCTGGATCGTTAGGTATTTTGTGCGATTTAGTCCATGTAATCTTCTTTCGGAAAATACATTCTCAAGATTAGTCTAATTTTGTTTGATTTTACTTGAACCACTTTTTAAATACTCGAATTTTTAATAACTAAACAAACTGTACTCAACTTGCTCAAAACATTTAAGTTACTCAGTGGTTCACACTAATTTTTATTATAAATTAAACTTTAAAATTGCAAAAAACACTGTTAAATATTTTAGTTAGTAAAATAAATATTTATCAATTAAGGTTGGGGTCTTACAGACTACTGTGAGCCGTAGTTTTAGATGAACTTTATTTGGATGTTATCTTCCTCCACTAATATACACAAGTTCAAAAGTACCCGTAAGTTAATGGCTGGTGACCGCACATACGGTATATAATAATAATAACTCATGTTGAATCATGCAAGGCTTGATATATATGTACATCAACAATTTTTTGAGGTTTACCTTCCGCTCTAAATAATTATTTTCTTCTATTTTGACATATGCATTTCATATTTTTATGTATAAAAATACAAACACATAACCACATTTGCAAACTGTAAAACTGTTACCTTCAGAAGTAAAAAATCTGACGTGGACACCACATGACTTCCTTGTACGCCTATTAAACTGTTCACACTTTTCTTAATAACTAAAATGTAGAATAATATAAAAAATCTGACGTGGCCACCACAAGACCTGCCGCCATACCTACTTTACTCTTTTAACTTATTATACAAATATATTAATATATTAAGGAGTTTCGATACCGATTATCTATCTAGGGGATCTAAACAAAAATCTATTGTATTTCTGCAGAGTGACAACTTCTACCCACTAAATTTTGTTGTAAAAAACACCGAAAATATAAAAAATCTTATAGCGAAATATATTTGTTTATAAATATTTTATTACTATCTTTCAATTAAATTGTATTTTTCAGTCCTAAAGATTTTATATTTTAAAATTCATAATTTTAAAAATCAATCGAAAACACGGCAACAGCGCTAGTATTTTAGCTGCTTTACGTTGACTGTTGGCTGCAGTGATTCTAACCTAACTGTCAAGTGTTGTCAGTTAGTAAATGCAATAGCTCATAATAATTGTTCTTTTGACGCTCCAAGATTAATGCAAGCTATAAGAAATGAGAACTTAATTGATAGTTTTCGTCCAGTCATTCATTATTTCCAAGACACTTTAAAATTATTTAAAAACATTTCCTGACAATTGGTAGAAATTCATCTTTCTGTTTCAGAAATAATTAGTAATGGGGAAAGCTTTGATCAAGTATATGACAAACGTACACAAAAGATACAGATATTATTATTTCTACTGTACAGCCTTTAAAAAGAGTCAGATCTTCTGGAATGATTAAAAGATTAGCGACATTTGGAATTAGTTACGAAATAATTGCAAACAAATTTAGTGATCATGGACCCGTCATGTCCCTTGTAGAGTTTTTAGTAGATGAACACGAATAATTCTTACTCAAATAGTTCTTCCTACTTATTTTCGATAGTTTCGTAACGGTGTTTGTATGCGAATTGCGAAAGTGTGTCCAATTTCCTAAAAATGACTTGTGTATGTGTATTTTATTTGTTGTGAAAATATTAATATAATATCATTTGTTACAAACTTTATAAAATAATATGCTTCAACATAAACGCACTCTTACTTTCCAACAGTATTTTAAATTTCGCGCCAATCTATGATTTGCGACGTTGCCGTAGTTATCGCTCTTTTAGTTATGTGTTACGTTTTAAATTTTATTTATTTGAATAACTCAATAACGGTGTGGAAGAATCCACTGAATTTTAGTTTCATGATTTATTAATGTCTGATTTATAATTACTGTAAATCTCTTTCTGGTGGTATTATTTTTATAGATTATACAGCCCTTTAAAAATGTATTCTCATTTACTCCCATGTAAAACAGAAATTTTTAAAAATTTATTTTTAAAAAACGGTGTGGACGATTGATCTGAAATTTTAACAGTGAACGATAAATACATCCATCTTCAACTTGTAAAATTTTCAGATGAATGGTAATATTTTCAAAAACGGTATCGAACCTCCTTAATACTACTACTTCTACTACTACTGCTACTATACTCACAAATATATTTTAGTCATTTTATTTAAACTGCAGAAGAAGATATAAACGATATTTTACTATTGTCACTGTTACTGTCACTGTCATGTCATAATCATTTAAATTTTACGTAGTAACAAATGTTAATCGATCATGGACTACAAGATACCGAAATACTAAATTATAAATAAAAAACTTAAATTATTCTTAAATGATACCAGATACAAAAATATTTATAAAATACCGATTGTAGGTAATAATCATATAATCTTTCATTTAAAATTAAAAAATTTGTCTTAAATTAAATATGTATCGAAATATTTTAAAAAAGTACTACTTCCGGTTTGTATATTGAAACTAAAAATATAGGAGGTGCACAACTAGATGCTATAACAGTCCTAAATACAAATTTTCAACTTTCTACGTCTAACCGTATTTGAGTTATGCGACATACATATGTACGTCCGTCCGTACGTACAGACGTCACGACAAAACTAGTCATAATGGATTCAGAAAAGGTCAAAACGGATATTTCCATCAAAATCTGAAAACCGAAATTTTTCGCGATTACAATACTTCCTTATTACTATCCGTACAAGGAAGTAAAAACTATACAAAAATAGAAACCACCTCTCCATTTAGCATAATCTACTTTTGAATCGACAAATATTCCAATAAGTCATAAGCTATGTTATCTACATTTGCAATCATTGTAAATAATTGTAAATATATTTACGTACGGAGATGATTGCAGTTGCAGTACATTAGACGACATTAGTACAGACACAAAACATGATTTTATGTTTGTATAAAGACGTCTTTGCAGCTTATCAACTTCGTCATCAAATCTATTTCTGGGAAGTCTCAAAAAGCCATAACAAATAACAATGCTCAGCACTTAAGATAATTTTCTTCTAATGCTTTGTGCAGAGAAGACTTTTAGTTTGCTTAAATTTGTTCACAAACATAAGCAATTTTATTATTATTAGGCATAATAAAGAACATAATATAATATTAGGAAATACTATATTCGAGTGCGTTAAGTTTGATTAAGTATACCTGCACAATCGCGAAATATGCATTCACAGGAAAATGTGAGTCTAGAATTTTAGATTCGGCATAAATGCAAACATAGGAAGATGCAAACACAGGAAAATGCAAATCTAGAAAAGTTATATTCATTTAGTTCAGTTCAATCTAACTTGTGTACCTTTGTGTTGAAGAGACAAACTAGTTTTCTAGATTTGCATCTTTTTGTGTTTGCATCTTCCTTGTTTATGTTATATGAATTTGTTTTACGATTAAGTAGGGTATAGCAAAGTTTACAAACTGCTGTTTTCTTTAAAAAACAGAATTAAAATTAAAATAACAGTGTAATATTTGTTGTTTAATATTTTATGTCTTCCTAGTATGTAATAATGTAATTGTTTAATTATGTCATTTATACGAGGTATGTTATATACTACATTATACCCTAGGGCATTAAGAAATTGCCATGGTAATATTGAGACATCACTAATGTTTTCTTCTGAAATTAATATATTTTCTGTCTGTTACTAGGATACCAAAAATATTAACAAAATTCGAAACGTCAAAGCGAAATGTCACGCGCGCAATATTTTAAATAAAATAGTAAGACATAAAATAGTGTATGCACCACAGGCATCATTGATGTTTATAGCCCTCGGGCGATTTACAGACCCTCGGGCCAGAGGCCCTTGGGCTTGTAAACATGTCGCCCTCGGATGAGCATAAACATCATTATATTATGATGCCCTTGATACATAAATAACTATTATAAAACACCTCTTAATAAAAGCATCATCACTATGGTGATTTTAAACAATCAAAGATTGCCCGCTAGTGTCTTTGATCAAAATTATACCCACTTGTGGGTAAATTATTACTTTGCTTGTTGGAAGTCATCATAGTAACGATGTTTAGATTGGAACTTAATATTTTTAAATATTTAAGCAGTTATTTAGAAGTATTGAATAAAACTCGAGAAAATTATCTCACTCAGCCTTCGGCCTTATGAGTAATTCCTTACTTTGCCCACTTGTAAAGAAAATAACTTATAACGTTTTAAACTACTACTGCTATTATTAACAGTAACCACTTTAAACAACTGTTTGTTCGCTAGTGAATTAAAATTTTTAAATCACTCAACATATTTTTAAATCGTTTAAATCGTTCTTCAAAAAAGTAATAAAAACAATGACAACTTGTCACTGACTACTTTGATTAGTTATTTTGTTATGTCAAAATATAGCTATTAATATCATTAATATAACAAAAATATTATGCCATTTATAATACCGAGGATGTTTCTAAGCGACGAGGTGAAACCGAGTCTCTTTGAACATCCAAGGGGGCTTAAATCACATATATTCGCGTTATATTCAAAGCTTAATCGTATCATCAAAGACAGCGATGTTAAAACAAATCAACAATTTTATTTGTCAATTAGTTTGCAGTTCGCATATTATGGAAGGTTTTGATGTTATTATGGTTGTATCTAACGTATTAAGTCCGTATAGGTATAATGAATTATAAGTATCTAACGTATTATAAGTAACTAACGTATTACGTTTTTTATAATTATCAATAAATGTAGCATATTAAAAGGTAATAACAGTTGATGATATGATTCAATTTTATAATTCATATTCGCGATTACATTGAATAAAATATTGTAAACCACGAGAGATAAGAATGTTTATTCACTCATTCATACATTCATGTATCTCACTTGGTGTATAAAAACCCATTATATTGACAGTAGAACATGTTAATTTACATTTGCAAAATTACAACATTAATTATGATTAAATAAGCGTGGAAAACGATTATTTATTTATATGTTAATTATGTAACAGTGACTAACGTAATTTTCGATGTCATATGAATTGAGTTCCCTTTTAAATTATTCACAAAACGAGTAATTTTACTGATGCATTATTAATTGAAGTAGATGGCTTCGAATTGAATTATGTGCGACGAGCGTCATATTGTATTCATATTCAATTCATACTCATTTTAGAATGTAAATTCGATTTTTCTATAAATGTAGGTACATATATTCATGTTAATACTATTCAAAATACAGGGTAAAATTTCGCGTAGTCAATTTTTTTTTCGTGTAGCCATGACTCATATCTTTCCCCGTTTGTCATACTTTCAAAATTAAGCCAACATCCTTATTCCAAGGATAATTTAAATCTTCAATTTAATGTATGTAAATGATACTTAATTGACAAATTTATTCTTTATGAAATTTGTGGCAATGAATCTATGAATTTGGTATTGAAATCGAGATGAAATTGATTAACTCATAAGTGTAATCGACAATAATATTTGCATTTTAATGAAGAATTCATCTGCCTTGAAAGATGAAAAAATTAATTAAGGTGAGAATCATTAATTAATTATTATATTGTTGTGAATTTACAACACGTTTTATGGAAACAGAAAAAGAAACATTATTTCACAATATTGCATTATTTTAATTGTTTTAATATTGTTATGATTGAAGTAATTTCAATTTGTATAATTATCTTGATATTATAAATTAACATAGATACTAAATGATAACAGTAATTAAATCAGAACTAATCAGTCATTTATTATATTATTTACAATGACAATAAATAAATAAATCAGTTATGGTACACAATTATTGTGAACTCTAGATTTACGAAATTGATTATATTTTCTATGACTAGAGTTCAACTAATTGATTTATTGATTATGTTCATATTGAACTATGACTAAATAACTACTTATAAAATACATAGGGGAGACGGGGGCTGGTTGTTACACAGGTAAGTTGTTACAGGGCAGGCTGGACAACTTTTATATAAATTATATCAAATTTTTTTCTGCATTATTTGAGAATACGCTCATTTTGTGTGCATGTATAGTAGTGCAGGCTAAAACAAAAATTTGTTGATATTCTCGATTGCAGAGACTGTACACTAATACATATTATACACATAGCTCATGTAGTGTCTCCCTTCCATTTATAAGGATCTAGCTTAAGAGGCCCGTCTACCTCCTAAAATGTAGCACAAAATGTACTAACGTAGCGTGTGTTTCGTGGCCAGTGTACAAGAATAAATATTGTATTTTAAGGAATATACTTAAGGCGGTACACTTGTTGACTGCAATATTGTTGCAATAGAATCAGAATTTACGATTAGGCTATATTGTTCAAAATAATAATCTGAAATTTACCATGTGAAATTACGAAACATTATTTGCCCGAAAAATTTGTATAATACATTGTTGCGACAACAATTAGAGAAAATAAGAATTAATTTTTGCTTTTTAATATTTCAAATCGTGGCTTTATTAATGCATCTTAATTAGTTTTGTTTGAAATAATCGATTCCTTGCATTGATCGTAAGAGTAGTATGGAAAGTTTTTTTGTCAAAAAAATTACACAACTAGTTAAAAAAATTGTGAAAAATTGGCAAAATATATTTTATTAATTTATTACCCAAAAACTATTAAGTATTTAAAAAATATAGCTTCATAGCACTCTAGACTCATCTTTTAACTAACCATATATAAAATCTGAACAGTGTAGGTGTTATAGCAGGGGCACAATTTGAAATATAGCGAGGTCACTTTTTCACTATATTTTTGTCACAAGTGTACCGCCTTAAAGAATCAATTAACAGTTGTGCCTTTTCAAATTATAATAAGAAAATTGTACCTAATTAAACAAATTCCGATTATCTCATTAATTTTCTAAAAAGGCACATCTGAGATCCATTCTTTCTCTGTTAAATGTTTATAAAAACATTATCTTGAAGTCAATAATCAACTAAAAGCAACGAAAACACTTTTACCAGTATTTTTCAACTTCAAAATGACATTACATTGCTAGAATGCGGCAAAGTACGAGTTTCGGGCTGGTTTCAGCAACAGTAGTAGTGGCGAAAAAAATGGAATAGAAAAAAAGTAAAATCGAGAGTATTCTCGGAATTCGGAAAAAACGTAGACGGGTCGCTTAATCCTGTTTTGTATATTTCCATTGCTGAAATAATATTATTATAAAATATATTACAAATATTGACACATCAGGTGCCAGATTGACAAAAATGTATCCAAACATAATAATTCTTGATTTCAATATAGAATTATTATTTATATAATTTATGTAACATTTACCCGTTGAACATTAATTTTAAAATAATCAGGGTTGTATATTTTATTTTTTATTTTTGGGGCATTAAATACATTAATAGTTAAATTTATTTCAATTGACTGATGTGGACCTATTTAGTGAATAAGGATAATGTTTATAATTAAATTACTTACAACACACTAAACAAAAAATAATTAATATTATCCATTAAAAATGCATAAAATGCATTTCACAATTGCACGAAAATTTCGTCATTTATTAAGAAATCTTATTGTTTTTGAACACGAATTCTTCAACGAAAAATTCTAAAAATTAATTAAGTTTTTTGTTAGCGATAGAAAGTAATAATATACCGTTAATTTCAAACTAAACGTCGTATTAAATGGAAAGATATGAGAACAGAAAACAGTTTAACGTTTAATTTCTTGGTTAGATCGATGACCTATTTCACAATACGAAATTTGATCGACTAAGTATTGTTTTGGTCTAAAAATAGACACTTTTCCACGAGCCTTTTTACTTCTCGAAGCTCGATTGTAGATGGCAAAATAATTATTAACAACCGTGTAACTAGCTACCTTTCATTTTCAATTTTTCATGGACAAAATTACTCATACCGTTGTGGTCTATTTAAATCCATTGCATTCATTTTACTAAATAGAACATAAAATAATTTTCGAAATAAAGCTGCAAAATCGAATGCAAAAGTAGAGCATGAAAGTTGACTTTTAAACTATTTTATGCCCGGTCGCATCAAAATTTGACAGTTATACACGAATTTCTTTGACATAAACGTCACTTTATAGCCCTGCGCCATAACAAATTTACCTCAAATAAACTATATTTTCGGTACTTAGTTGTACAATTTTTTATTTAAATATTTTTTATTAAAAAACTACATAAGAAACTATGACGATTAATGAAAACACGATGTAAAAATTCCGCTTATTAATCTAGATTTTTAAAGTCTGGTACTTAGTGGCGACGTCGGTGGTACCTCCAGTGGCACTTAATCAGTTTGTTTCACGAACATTTTACTTAAAACAAATTATTTACTTATTTTATACCAAAAAATCGTTTTGCTATGCTAAAAATATATTTTATAGCAATTAAAAGTATAAAATAAAATCAAACACAAATGAAATAAGCACAAATAATGTAATAATGACAGATGGTAGTTACATTTTCTGTCACATCATGTCTCTCCTTCTCATGTTCTCATCGCGCGAAAAATTTTACAATAACAACGTTCCATATGAAACAAACCACGCCCTATACTATCTACTTCATGGAATCTTAAATAATTTATCTTTTAAATGAAATTATTTAAAAACCTTTTTTACTATTAGTCATAACTGGACATTTGTTTTTATCGTTAATATTCCTTATTTAGATTATGGTGGAGATTCCTATGGTGGGACTCGACAAACTAAATAATAAATAATTCATTCATTTTATAAGATAAATTTGCACTAAGAGCTGTCAAAAATATTTTATTATGTTTGAATATGCTTTCATATAAGAAGTTTATTGGTCACAAAAGCGGACGTACATAGAAGAAATTTTATTGGTCTTAGTGCCAAATAAATAATAACAAAAACTCACTAGTGAGTAATGGGGCACATGAGTCACTGCAAACAATTGAATAATTAGTGTATAATTCAATAGAAATAAACCCCTTAAGCATATTACTGTTCATACTAACGGTAATTTTTTTCGTTTGCTGATTCATTAGTCATAATATTAATTAACATAAACAAATTACGGTATTTTTAAATTAATAAAAGTTAGTCAACATTTACAAAAAATTGTTCACACATTGTTCTTTTTTGTAACGTGAGAATTCCGATTTTTGTGCAATTTCCATATTTTGGTAAACCGTAGATTGACCTTTGGAAATGTCGATGACTTTATTCGGCCATTCAACTACCAAATGTTACAGTTAATGAAATAATAGCATAGTATTTCCAATGCTTTCATTAAAAATATATTAGAGAATACCTATGTAGCTACTTCAGGGAAGAGCTGCCTAATCTGATATTTTTATTAACTTCGCAAAATATTAAATTGAAATTGCAATTTTGTAGAAATAATTTACTTTAATCTGATTTAATCAAGTTTTCTCCTGATATTAAATTGTTTAGTTAATTTTTTATTAAACCTTTTGTTAATAAAATGAGAAATTCTTGTCGCTAATTATTTTTATTAACAGCAGCTGATAAGATAAAAATACTACCTGCATACGTACATGCAAGGTTACCAAAAAAAAAATATATTAAAAATTAGATATTTTCATATTTATCTTGGCGCAATAAAAATAAATAGCTTCAAAAATTTCGTCGTAGGAATTTATTTCAATATTATTTCAAATATGTTTTGGCTGTCAGCTGTCATAATTTTGAAAATATAAAATAACTAAAAGGGGCTTTTCATATTACCAAGTAAGTAAATTACTATTTAAGGGTATCGACTCCACGTTTGTCCTACCTTATACAGGGTTTCTCTGTACTTCGGGAAAAAAATTAAAGGGTATATACTATAAGACGTACTGATCATGGAACAAAAAGAATTTTTTTAAAATTTGTAAAATAATTTGCATGGTATTTAAAGGAAACATTTTGTTAGCCACTGGTTGATAGCTATTTTTAATGATTTTATTTAAATCTACTAATAATACAAGTAGTAATTGTTTACACAACGCCAAATAAATGTCTGATGTTGTGTAATTAAAAATTATGTTTCTTTTAATAAAGTACGCTGTTTCAGTGGTTCTAAAAATGTTCATTTCAAGTAAACCACCCTTAATTTTTCTCTTTGTTCCATGATCAGTACGTCTTACAGTATATACCCTTTAATTTTTTTCCCGAAGTTCAGAGACACCTGTATATAGTAACGCATGGAAACATTCGCTTAAAATGTACGTAAAAGCAGTCCAGCAATTTTTAAAATGCTCACGATGTTTTACAAACAAAGCAAAATTTCATAAATTTGTTTATAGAAGAAGAATGGAACTCAGTTTATGCCGAGCTACATTTTCTAATAAATCTCTTAATCATAAGATAAAGCATGAAAAATATTGTTTACAACGCGCTTTTTCATTAATTTTTTATATGGATTTAAAAAACTTTTTTAGAAATACCCTCGAAATTACCGAGATTAATACTTTGACAAACATCAGTACCTGTTCTTTCTTCAAATTTTTAATATGCAATGAGTAAAGCAGAAACTGGTACACCTCAAAACACGCAATATTTTGTTATGGAGACGGGGCCCTTAAATTAGTCAAATTTTCACGGTTCCTAAATTTTGTATCCAAATACCTACTCTTATATCTAAGGCATGGTTTATGTATAAGGTGTAACTTTTGCATTTGCCATTAAAATTACGAATAATACTCTTTTGACTCAGCATTAGCTTTGATAGTCTTATATTTTTGGGTTTTAGTATAATGTTTACGCAAATTCGTGGAAGCATTAGTATTATAACACGTGTTTTCGTAAACTTAAGCGGCCCGTCTACGTTTTTTCCGAATTCCTAGAATACTCTCGATTTTACTTTTTCTTCTATTCCACTTCCTTCCCCACTACTACAGCTGCACGAAACTCGTACTTTGCCGCATCCTAGCTATGCAATGTCATTTTGAAGTTTAAAAATATTGTAAAAGTGTTTTCGTTGAGAGTAAACTGACAGTTTATAAGATAATGATATAATAGAGAAAGAATGGATCTACAGATGTGCCTTTTTCAAATTTTAAAAATAAATTTCTATCATGAGATATACCCGTGTAAAGTTTGCATAAATTGGAAATTTTGATGAATTTTTATAAGCATGTATAATTTTTTTATTAAAATTTCAAAAAGGCACAACTGTTAATTGATCCTTTAAGTATATAATCCTTGTTGAAATAAAATTTTACCATTCTTGTACTGGCCACAGAACACTCGCTACGTTAGTACATTTTATGCAGGATTTTAGCAGGTAGACGGGCCTCTTAAAATCCCAATTTTAAGGCAAATGCAAGAGTTATGTCTCACATAAACCAGGTCTAACACACTTTAGGCTTAAGTTTTAGATTGGGTGAAGAAGTATACGAATAGTATGTTTAACAAATGTATCGTAATATCTATTTCATAATTTTATAATTAATAATATTTCTTAGAAAAATGAATATTTATTTCTGTGTGATAGTTAACTGTGTACCATTGTTGGGACACTCTGTATAGCGTCTAACTTTCTTGTCTATTTTTATTTTCAAGGCAAGGAAAAAATTCTTCTCGAGATTCTATCTCCTTAGTCCTCCTACTTGCGAATAATTTCGAAATATCTGTTTTATTTTCATTATTTTAATGACAATGATTTCGTTACACTGACCTATTAAACCGCTGATGTGTCTAACGGCACGAAACACCGGCATTGTGCAAACGAACCGTTTACGAACTAAATTCGTCGAACACTAAAACAAACGCCACAAATTTGTTTTCATAAATAAATGTTATTAAGGCGGCACACTTGTGACAAAAATATAGTGAATAAGTGACCTCGCCATATTACAAATTCTGCCCCTGAACACCTACACTGTTCATATTTTATATTATGGATAGTCTATTTTGTAAATTTTTTATTATTTTTTTAACCAGTTGTGTAATATTTTTGACAATAAATCTTTTCATATAACACACAAAACAAAACTTTTTAATATGCATTAATGCCACAATTTGTAATATTAAAAAGCAAAGATTAATTCTTATTTTCTCTAATTGTTGTCGCAAAAATATATTGTATGAATTTTTCAATTAAACAATGCTTTGTCATTACTAAAGTAAAATTTAAGAATTTTATTTTGAACAATATAGCCAGAATCGTAAATTCTGATTCTATTACAGCAATATTACAGTCAACAAGAGAAAATAAGAATTAATTTTTGCTTTTTATTTGCCAATCGTGGCTTTATAAATGCATATTAATTATTTAAGGAACAGAAACTACAAATAATAATAATAAAACGATACTCACAGAAAAAAGCATAACAACCGTAAACTACTAAATACTAATAACCTCAAATAGAAAATTTCAACTGTAAAAAACATACCAGTGAATCTAAAACAATGGTTCTCGTTGTTAAATATGAAAACAACCCCATTGCCATCAGAATTCATTTTTTAGGTAATTTATAATGATAATAGCATGAAAAATTATTACTATTTACGTTTTTTATTACATAATTCTTAATTTAAAGTTTATATTTACTTATAGTTCTTTTTCATCATGAATAACTGGTTGAGATTAATTTTCCCCAACCTAAAAAATTTAACCCAGACGAATATGTTTGATGACGTATCGGTCACCACAACGCGGACAAACTATATACCGCCTTAACCTTATTGAAAATAAAGTTGCAAATGGGGTTTTAATTTTAACAGGCAAAATACTCAAATTATTCGGACAAATTACTTCACTAATATAATATATTAAAATAGTATCTTAAATATATATCAAGTTTATATACAAGTGATATATACAATAGCCGAGCGAATTAAGTGACCGACTATGGTTCTAACGACTCATGTTCGAATTTAGTACCTACCTAAGTGACACATTTGCACTTTTATTTCAGTTACAGCACAAAAATGTCCCCTCTGAGGAACTCTCTAATCATAAATACTCGATGATTGGTGGATTGCTGGTAACCGCACACATAGTATAATAATTTTAACACGTATAACATTCAAAGTAATCTGACAAATGATGTCACTAAAATATTTTTTAAATAGTTTCTTGCCGAGTATGCACAAAAATCTTCCCTATGAGGTATTCTCTTATGGTACTCGTGAGCAGGCGGCTGGTAAACGCGCACACTGATGCATGCACTTACAATATGTGAGCCTGTCACACTCAAGTGTACAGATGGCGTAATAAATAGAGTATTCGTCTTAAAATTATCACAAATCTGTTTTTAATCACAAATAATTATTGTTACAAGCAACAACGGGACAATGATTCATCGCATGACAATTCTACTTCAATATTCAGAAATATACTTTCTCTATGTACTTAGAAACCCAAATTAAAAATGACAGGAAGAATACGATAAGAAAATTTCTGGTAAATTTTCCTACCAAACATTTCCTTTGTTGCTATTTATGACTCAGAAATTTTTAGAGGTCAATAAATTAAGAAATTGTACTCATTGTTATTATTTACCAATACTTTTTCGTATTATAACTGAATATTACTAAACATAAATTTACATTGATTCATTTAAAAATTGTTACTAATTTATTGCGCAAATTTTGCTGCAAAAATATTATGATTTTGTAGGTAAACAATGAAAATTACTTTTATTAGATTATTTATTTTATCAATTCTATTCAATTGTGAGATATATGTTAAAATAACATGTTTTCGTTACGTTTTACCTGACGCATATTATTTTAATTTCATTATAAGTAGTGCATAATTTAAAATGCAGTAGGTACCTACATTATAATTAATTAGAAATTATTCAAATATAAAAATATACAAACGTTTTTAAGCTTTATTTTTAATGAATTATTATAAACCGTGGTGCACATTGTACCTCTAACGCTTTCTAGAGATTTTTTGCGCCTTTTTGACATTGATTATTTTACTTTTAAGGTGGGTTTATGCTCAAAAATTTAAGAAGAAGGAATAAGAATAATTTTAATCTAACCGAAGTGAAACGTGATTATATTTGTTAATCTGATGTTGTTATGACTTTGAAAATTGACATTTATGTTTTTTATATGAAGAAATGTATCCATACCCGCACAATCGATAATATTTCATCCTATTTTAGGTTGTCATGCAAAAAATTTTGACGTCTGTTAAAAATAAGAAATAAGGCGAAAAAAAATTGAGCATAACCCCAGCTTTAGTCATTTACATTGTAAAAAAATATATATTTGATAGAATTTTCAATGTTAACGCAACAATGATCTATTATTCTTAGTTCTGAGTAAGTAGTTAAAACGTGTTTCGTATAACTCGAACTCCTGTTAGATTTCTGTTAATTTTAGTCGTTTAAAAATTTCGTAGAAGAGAAACAGTGTATACGTAGGTAAGGTACTGTAGATTGTTTTGTATTATTATTTTGTATTATGTATGTCAGACTGTTACCTTTTACGTCTATGTAAATATGGCTAGTAAAATATCTATATTTCACAGATACTAAAGAAATAACTTTTATATACCTACATTTTTAAAAAAATATTATGCCGATATTATGCCAACAGTTGATACATCAATTAGTTGTAGATTATGATTAATCTAGTTAAATTTTGTTAAGGCCGGAATGTAACTGTCCACGATTTCGTCAAAAAAAAGGAGATATATACAGATTTAGTGTGTCGAACAAAGGCAGCAATAGCGAACACGCTCTAAAAGTGGCATCGTATTTGTATGATATTGTACTTATAAGACAAAAAAAATAATCAAACGCGTTATTTATATACTGTATAACATGTTACCTACAGTGCGACGCATGAATTTTAATAGATTTTGTATTTAAAATGCCCTAAATTAAACATGTAAAAGTAGTATTTTTCTCTTGATTCGGCATTTTTTAAAAACAATACTATGAAAAAATTTGGAAAAATCGATGCGTCGCACTGTAGAATGAATATTAAATATTGTCGTAAAAAATTTTCAATGATCTTACGTTAGTATTAGATTCAATATTATACAAACCGTAGAGCACTGTTTTACCTCTTTCCCATACAGCTACATTCCCGCCTTAACTGGTATTATTTTTAGTGTAAATAAAATTACTGTTATTGTTCAATAATTCTCATTCTCAATAATAATATAAATAATTATATGGCAAACCACAATATTATAGAAGTTATTTCCGGAACACCCAGTAAAATATAATCCATGCCATGTCATAGTATGCAAAGTTTCTTTCACATTTTTACCAGTACAACGTTATGTATTTTAAAACTACGTTCAAAGTGTATAAGACAATAAATAAATCTTAAACAATATTGTACTTATGGTCATTTGCACGAGTTCAAGTTAAAATTAATGGTTACTAGCTGACAATATTAGGTTAACATCAACTACTGGTTAAATTTTATTTACGTTGTTTAGCATAATTTAAGGACATAGTTAAGTTAAACTGTGGTTAAACTATAGAACTATTAATTTTATGACTAAAAAATGAATGAGTTTCTACTTTCTAGTGATTTTTTAAATAAATCTAGTGAATTTTACAGTAATTTTTGTTTGCAACTGTTTATTCTGTCATAATTCTGTATAAAAACACAAAATGTTGACGAATTTCAATAAAATTCATATTGGTTTAACTTTGGTTTAACTTAACATAATATAATTACAGGTGAAATTGACATTTCTATAAAAAGTGAGTTTATGGGTTTATATGATTACAATAATTTATCTGGAATGATATTTGATGTTAAGGAAAGATTTATAATAGGGTACTTTACCATAGTAGCAAATAAGCAATCCAGTCAACTATATTGAAAGGAGATCTCAAAAAAGAGTTATTGCCATGAAAAAAGTTTTCAAAAAGTTAATAGTTCTTAAAATATTTGAGATTTTACGTATCGATACATCTACGTCACAATAATGCGTTTCACGTGTATTCTTACTTACAGTAATAAAGAAACTACCAAATTGTATTTTATATTTTGTAACATTTAGAAACAGTTGATTTTACATGAGTACATTTTAATTCCAGCCCCATTGTTTGAGAAGATTTTCAGCTATACATCTATACGTCACAGAAACTTTAAAAATTAATTACAGCTTTATTAAGAACAATTAAGGCTTATCAATACCCTCAATCGGTTTCAAATAACATCAAGTTTCAATAAAAAACTTTTTTTTAAAAATGGTAAATTACCCTATTTATTATGGTACCTACTGCTATTAGTTAGTCAGAAAGTGTAAAATTTGGTGTAGGTATAGCGGTATAGGTTTAGGTTTGTTTATTAAATAATAATATTTTTATCCAACATCTCTTAATAAAAGCAACATAACTATGGTGATTTTAAACAAACAAAGTAAAAGATTGCCCACTAGTGGCTTTGATCAAAATTATACCCACTTGTGGGTAAATTTTTACTTTGCTTGTTGGAAGTCACCATAGTAGGTAACGATGTTTTAGGTTGGAACTTAATATTTTTTAAATATTTAAGCAGTTATTTAGAGGTGTTTGATAAATCGTTATACTTCACACGTGGGCAAAAAGGGATGACCCACTCGAGAAAATTACCTCACTCAGCTTTCGGCCTCGTGAGTTAAAATTTCCCTCGTGGGTAATTCCTTACTTTGCCCACTTGTGAAGTAAATAACTATTATATTCCTAGAAATTTTAAATACTAGTTCATATTTACTGTTTTCAATATTATATTTTATCTTCATATGAAAAATATTTGAATTTTTACTTTGATTTGTTTAGTAAATATCACCTGCATTATAAGATCGGATTTCTAAATAAAATATTTTCTAAATGACGAAAATAAATAATGCGCCAAACAATAATAATATAATACAAAATATACTGAGTTATTTTTAATTTATCGTGTTTTCTAACTGTCAGAGACATACCTAAGTTATTTTTGTAATTGTAAGGAAAACTATGAAATAAAAACGTACAAGGAAAATACAGTAGGTAGACTTTATCACATACGCAGTGTGGTTGTTAACAACAATTAATTAAAGTTAAATAGCGTCGACGAATCAGCTGTTCCGTTATAGTATATTACATAATGAGCACGGAAAGCGATTGATATTGTGTGAGTGAGAATGTTGACGCACGAGGCTTGCCGAGTTCGACAATCTTCACGAGCATTCGATACACACTTTCCGGCGAGTCATGACTCTATTTTTCCCACGACCATAAATATTAAACATTTTATTCATGAATATATTTTAATGTCAACTGTCACACGAAGAAACAAAATATATTACGATCTTGGAATACATGGTACAAGATTTTCAATTTATGTGGATCAACACACGCCTACTAAAAGGTGAAACCAAAATTTTAACTGGCGATATGACCCGATCGATATCATATCGAACGGACTGAACGGATATTTGTTAGTTTATTTTCGTAGATAGGTAACTGTATGGAAACTGTTTGTTTCGTAATGTAAGGTCGTGAGAAAATGTTTTTATGATAAGTGTTAATAACAGAAACAGTCGAAGTTTCCTGTTTTATAATACGACTAACTATACGTAGGAAATGCGAGTTGAATCTTACCTTATGTGTGGTATTCCAATTCCTCCGTGTAAAACTTTGTACAATTTGCTTTCGTACAAGAGCTGTGGATGTCTTGCGCGAATGGGTTCCAATTTGACAGCAACTTCCTGTATATAAATTCGACATTAAACTTTATAACTTTTGGTTATTGGTGTGCTTTGTGCATAAGCTTGGCATAAACCGGCATTACACTATAAAAGTTCTTTGACAGAGATCTTTTATAGAAGATATTTGACGAGAAATGGGACAGTGTAATAACTCCTTTTTATAAAAGTTGAACTATCACACTGCCACATTTCTCGTCAAACATAATTTTCGTCAAGATCTTTCATAAAAGATGATCTTTAAAATGTTAAAACATCTTTTATAAAAGATTTTCACGAAAAATGTGACAAATAGCACTTTTTTATAAAAGTTGAGCTATCACACTGTCACATTTCTCGTCAACATCTTTCTCGTCAAGACAAGAACTTTTATAAAAGATGTTTGAGGAAAAATGTGACAGTGAAATAGCTCTTTTTTATA
Source organism: Agonum fuliginosum (assembly GCA_947534325.1). Classification (NCBI taxonomy): domain Eukaryota; kingdom Metazoa; phylum Arthropoda; class Insecta; order Coleoptera; family Carabidae; genus Agonum; species Agonum fuliginosum. Next base: position 52,694,295 of record OX384030.1, on the reverse strand, counting down.
AAAGTTGAGCTATCACACTGTCACATTTCTCGTCAAGAACTTTTATAAAAGATATGTGACGAAAAACGTGACAGTGAAATAGCTCTCTTTTATAAAAGTTGAGCTATCACACTGTCACATTTCTCGTGAAACATCTTTTATATAAAATCTTTGTTCAACAACTTTTATAAAAGATATTTTACAAGATATGTGATAGTACTGTAATAACTCTTTTTTTCAAAATTGAGTTATCAGGCACTGTTACATTTCTCATCTAACAACTTTTTACTATCGCCTAGAGAGGTATAGAGATCGTGAAAAAAATTGATGTCGAGATTTTTCTAAGTTGTTTGACAAAGATCTTTTATAAAAGACGTTGGCGAGAAATGTGACAGTGTGATAGCTCAACTTGTGTAATAGAATAGCTCTTCTGTTATAAAAGTTGAGCTATCAGACAGTACATTTCTCGCCAATCATCTTTGTGAAAGATCTTAGTCAAAGAACTTTTATAGTGTAATGCCAGCCTAAGTTACAGGGGCCTAGGCGGCAATTTTGAAAAATTATTTAGAAATTTAGTATAATTTTTGACTAATTTAATACTTTTTAAAATTAATTAGATCAAAGTAAAATAACAAATTCCTGTATCTAGGTAAATCTTTTAGTACGAATTTTGGAGAAATGTTACTACTTATTAAGAAGGAATTATTTAGGAATTCAAGTTTAGTTTATGATTTTTTTTAGAATTTACAACAACTAGGACTCCTGAAATTATAACAGGGCTATCAGTGAGTCACTTTTAAACAATAAACCATTCAAAGCACAAATTTTAAGCTCATTTATACAATTTATTACTATACTTGCAAAGTCTAATATTTTAAATTACCTCAAAAATAAATAAATCATGGCTTTAAATGTGTTCATTACCGTTTCTTATAAACTGATTTCAGACCTTTCAATTCAAGGAATTCAATTAAATCTATTTAAACTTAATAATCAACATGTAACCTGTAGATAATCCTAAGTTTTCTACGTATTATTTAGTAAATAGTGAAATTTATCACGTATCACTTTTCCGGTCTATCAAGAAAATTAACACATATCGCTGGAACCTGGAACGAGGGGAAAACTACTTCGATATTTTAGTGTACAAAGATTTTGCATGATTATCGGATTTTACAAAGATTAGATTTTATTAGGATTTTTAAAGATTTTATTTAGGATTTTTGGGGGACCCTTCAGATTTTAGATAGGTACCAAGATTTTTCAAATTTACATATTTTAATAAGATTTACAGATTCTGTTAAGATTTTAAGTAGGTATTTCGTATTTATGATCGAATTTTACTGATTTTACAAAGACTGTCTGGATTTTAATGATTTTTGCAAGATTGGAAGGATTTAACCTGATTTTAAAGATTTTTTGAGGCTTTTAAGATCTTACTTCCGATTTTTGAGTGTTTAGATTTTAGGTATCGAGATTTTTAAAATTTTACAAAATATATTTATAAATTTTACTTATTTTAAAACAATTTTACAGATTTTACGAATTCTGTAAATATTTTAATTATTTATGATCGGATTTTACTGATTTTACAGTGATCGTATTTTAATTTTATACATTTTAGGTACCTACCAAGATTTTCCAAAAAAAATTTTTAATGATTTTACAAGGATTTTTATATATAGCAAAGTTTACAAAGATTTTACAAGTGGTTTACCTCTCGTTATAAACTGTTTTCAGACTTTTCATTTGAAAGGAATTCAATTAAATCTATTTAAACTTAATATAACACAATCAAACTTAACCTCCTAATTAGGGCTGCGAATATGATCCCAGGTAATCGTTTAATCGATCAGATCGATAAATTTCTTTGATCGATCGAATTTGGATGATCTATCAGATTTGATTGATCGTAAGAATACTACTTTATTTACGACTAATACCTACAAAAATTAATTAACATTACCAGTTCTTCAATATTTTTAATAGGTACTAGGTACAGGTATAGAGTTCAATAATTAGATCGATCCGAGGATCGATCTTATCGATTTAATCAATTTAATCGATCAGATTAATTAGATAGATCTCTAATGATCGATTTAACCGATCAAATCTGACGATCGACGATGATCGAACAGCTCTTATACTCCTGACAATCCAGGATTACATTATTGAATAAAATTTGGTTACTTTTTCAGTTTATCAAGAAAATTAACACATAGGTATCACTGCCAGTTCTGTTATAAGCGTTTTGAATGAAAATATGACAATTAGCAATTGAAACGTATGAATGTTTATGTATTTTAATTAAATTTGACAGTTCCTGGTGTTTGGTGGCCGCCAAGACACCTTGTTGTGAAATGTGTTGAAATACTGTTAATCTGCACATGTCCATATCCTGATTGTTAACCTACTTTTTATTTACCTATTATGCCTTGTCTTATTTGTGTTTATCTAGAGAAATGTTTACAAACTAATAACAAATTTATGTGACAGATGACATTAGAACAATGTAAAAGATATTTTCACAGAATATTTGGTGTAAAAGTAAAGAAGTATGAACATTATGGACGCCTGAATGTAACAGAACATGCCCCAACAGCTGGTTATGTGATCGTGTTCACTGCACATGCCTTAAAATAAAAAAATAATAAACGTAATATTCACCTCTCCGTTTGATATATTGATGCCCAAATATATGTCACCAAAAGAACCACTACCGATTTTTCTTGTTAACCGATATTTACCACCAACTATAAATTCGTTTTTAACTGAAGTTGCTAACGCCGCCATGTTCGTTTGTATTTTATTGTAGTACTGTCATTAATTCACAATTTTGAGACGTCTCTTGCAGTTGAATTAGTCTTCACAAAACTAGTCACTTGCTTATACGAGAAAACGCCATTTTATCATTCACTAATCCTTATGTGACGTCATGAAATTTCTTTTGTTTTTCAATATCAAATACAAATTGTGCACACTAATTTTAAACTTTGATGTTTACTAAACTAAAAATATTTCTAACATTAATGACTGAAGGAGAACCAAAGAAATTGTCCAAAATTTTACGTAGAGACACTGACCACCGAACTTGCGCTACAAGACTTCTGCTTTGCTAGAGGAAAGTGTTCTCAGCAGATGGCTGCAGTGTGCAGTGGCCGACCTGCCATTGTGGCGCCAGCGAAACCAACGCCACCTACAGGTTGTTTTTATACTATGAGTACAACAAAAGTCAGATTTACCCTCTTAAAAAATGCAATAAATTTCTTTTTTATTATTAATTTTAATTTCAATTTCTTAAATCATCTTTTCCGTTGACCGTTTATTAATGAGTATCGGGTGGCCATTCAACACCAGAGAATTCTAGAATATTCATACACAGCAAAATGCATGCACAAGAAGATTCAATTCTAGAAAATTTATACGTCATAAAATAGGTACCTGCATTAAAAGATTCATTTACAGGAAAATGCAAATCTCGAATTTTATATTCGGCAATAAATGCAAATATAGGAAGATGCATGCAAACACAGAAAACTAGAAAACTAGTTTGTTTCTTCAACACAAGAGGGATAAACTAGATTGAACTAAACTAGATGAACAAGCCAATACCATTCTTGAGTCCCACATACTCGGTTTTGACTTTAAGCCGAATCTAAAATTCTAGATTTGAATTTTCCTATGAATGAATTTTTTGATGCAGGTATTTTATTACTTATGAATTTTCTACATTTGAATCTTTTTCTGCATGTGATATCATTACTGTAAAAAAATCATACATTAATGACTCCTATTAATGCATGATTTTTATTAATCAACGTTTTTTTTTAATTCGATCAACAGATAGAATAATTTAGCTAGCGCTAAGTTTAAAAAATAGAATGAAACGAAATTATTTTTGACAGTTCTAATGCGAAACGTTATAATGCGAAACGTTATAATGCGAAACGTTATACTAACCTAACATATTTGCCATAGAATAATATGAGAATTTCTCAAAATTAAAAAAGTATGATCAACGGAAAAATATTGTAAGTTGAGGCTGGTTTATGATGGATTTAATTTACGAATTTAGATTTAAAATTTAAACTATTTTGCCTACCCAGAGGGTAACACGAGATATGACGTTTCATTATTTCAAATTTTAGAATTTTAGATAACGATTTTTTTCATAATCATGGATTTTTAAATGATATTGAAGAAGATGATGTCATATTATGTTAAATGTATTGGGAATGTTAATCTTCATTCAAAAAACAAACCTGAAACCAACTGACACACTGACAGCGTATGTTTAATAATATTCGCCTGTGATTGGCCGAGTTTAGAATTTAGATTTAGAAATATTAAATATGGTTATATTTTAAATGTAAATTCTAAATCATAAATTCCTCAAATTTATTATGAACCAGTAAAAAATTAATATTTTTATATCAAAAATGTAAATCTAAACTTCTAAATTTAATCCTTCATAAACCAGCCTTTCGATCGCTTCTAGCACGCGTTAAATGTCTTAATTATTAATCGCCCTCATTAACACATTAGATAATTATTAAATAACTATTTCCGTCATTGAAATCAAATAAGAAGAACGAATTTTAAATAAATATTGCCGGGTAGAATAAATTTTGCAATGACATTTTGACAGTTTACAAACATTTCAATCAGACATTTCGACGTGTTGGGTGTAAAACCGGCGGTGCTCCAGCCAATCACAAGCATAGAATTTACTCTATATTTTTGTTCATTTCCCGTTACGTCCAGTTAGGAACTGAAATCTTCCTAACCCTACTTTGTGTCCCGTGACATAACAGCACAAAGTATAAAATATCAGAACCCATTTTTAATTTTATTTAATTTTTAGTAAGAAACTTTCACAATGTCCATAATTAGCAGAAATATCGCTCGATTATTTTGGCAGGTACGTTTATTCAAGTATTTATAAGAAATGTGTGGTATTTTTATTACGACGTTTATTTTAGGCCTCACAAAATGTCAGTGTCCGCTCAATTTCTACCACAGGCAGCCTCAATTGCGTACGTATTTTCTATCATTCATACGGGAATGGCTTCACCACCAGAAAATTAAAAGGGAAAGAATAAAACTCTGATCACCGAAGAAATGCACAGATGCACGTAAAAAAGAATGAAATCAATCCAAACCGAGTATGTGGAACTCAAGAAGGATATAAGGTTTCTTTATTTAGTTCAATTCAATAGATAGATTCTGTCTGTACAGCTAAAGTCTTCGTTCATCCAATCAAACCAAAGTAATCACCTTTAAACAACTACAAAATATCAAACTGCGAGAAGTTAGTTTATTGCTTTCACTGGTTTGATAGGTCAAACGCTGTCCTTCACTGTACAGATACTGATGTGCCCCTTATGTATTAAAGTTTTTACCAAAATCGAGTATGTAGAACTCAAGAAGAGTATTTTAGGTTTATTTATTTAGTTCAGTTCAATCAGAGTTTCTACAAAGACTGATAATTTGGGAGTCAAGAAGGGTGTTTTGTTTCTTTGTTTAGTTAAGTTAAATATAGATCAGCGGGTTCTTACGTCCATCTGTGCATTTCTTCGCAGATCAGTGTTTTATTCTTACCCAAATTAAAATCTGCAAAAATACCTGCATTAAAAGATTTAAATCTAGAATTTTTGATTCAGCATAAATGCAAACACAGGGAGATGCAAATATAGAAAACTAGTGAATATATGGAACTCAAGAATCTTAATGGTACTAATTTTACCTGTGAATGAATCATAAATTTTCTAGATTTGCATTTTCATATGTATTACTCCAATACATTTTTTTTACATAGCAACCTGAGTTACTGGACAACCGTGTAACATGCACTTTAATCCCCGGAGACGGCGTGGGCCCCGAGCTGGTGTACTCAGTGCAAGAAGTGTTCAAAGCAGCAGGCGTGCCCATGGACTTCGAATCGTATTTCTTCTCCGAAGTAAACCCAACTTTAAGCGCGCCGCTACGCGACGTGGCCAACTCAATCTCTAAAAACGGCGTCTGTTTGAAAGGAATTCTCGCTACACCTGACTACAGTCACACAGGAGAACTCCAAACCTTGAATATGAAACTCCGTAACGAGTTGGACCTATACGCCAACGTGGTGCACGTGAAGTCGCTTCCAGGAGTCAAAAGTCGCCATGTCAACATCGATTGTGTTATTATTCGCGAACAAACCGAAGGAGAATATTCTGCACTTGAACACGAAACCGTAAAAGGTGTAGTTGAATGTTTGAAAATTGTCACTGCTGAGAAATCAAAGAAAATCGCCAAATTTGCGTTTGATTATGCCACAAAAAACAACCGCAAGAAGGTGACTGCCGTACACAAAGCCAATATCATGAAGTTGGGCGATGGATTGTTTTTAAGGAGCTGTGAAGAGGTATATTTTATTTTATAGAAATATCCTATATTTTATATTTAATAAAGATGGAAGTACCATAATTCTCGCGTGAAACCATTTGAAAGACACAAACCTGATTTTGATTAATTTTTTTTGTGCAGATTGCCAACCTGTACCCAAAAATCGAGTTCGAGAGAATGATTGTGGACAACTGCACCATGCAGATGGTGTCGCAACCTCAACAGTTCGATGTGATGGTGACACCAAATTTGTACGGCAACATTGTCGATAATTTGGCTTCCGGTTTAGTTGGAGGTGCTGGCGTTGTCGCCGGAGCGTCGTATTCTTCGCATTGCGTCGTCTTCGAACCCGTAAGTTTAATCATTAATTTATTTCATTATTTTAGGCAGTCTACAGTCAGTAAACTCTATACTACGTACCTGGAAAGGCCGCGCGCGTGAAAAGTCGCCGAGGCAAGTTTGTATTTAAAAACGTATGGTATTTTGCCCATGTTCTTCATTATTTAGACAGTGATAGAGATACGTCTCACATGCTATACGCCATAAGTCTATCTCTTTCTCTCAACTTGCCTCACTGCTGCCGGTTTTGTTGTGCGCTGCGGCTCCCTTCCGGGTACTTTAGTATATAGTTCACTGTCTACAGTATTTACAATCTTGCTTCATACCAAAATTAGATAAATATTTAAGTTTGAATTTAAGTAATAATATACTTGAATCAAAAGATTCATTCACAAGAAAATTCAAATGTAGAATTTTAGATTTGGCATAAATACAAACACAGGAAGATGCAAACATAGGAATATGCAAATACAGGAAGATGTGTTGAAGAGATATACTAGTTTTCTGGAATTGCATCTTCCTAAGTTTGCATTTATGCCGAATCTAAAATTCCAGATTGCATTTTCCTGTGAACGAATCTTTTAATGCAGGTATTTTATTACGTATAAATTTTCTAGATTTAATCTTCTTGTGCATGATTATTCTAGAATTATATTTTCTAGTGTACATACAGACATCATCGTGAACTATCAAAAATGAGTTGTAAGGACCCTAATTCGTGCTCATGCACTTAAGCCCGATTTTTAGCATGATTGCATTTCTGGTCTGAAAGCATTGGTTTCTTATTTTCTATATTTACTCAATGAAATATCTTGTTTGGTTTGAAAACGTTTATTATGAACAAGTTACAATAACAGTTACGTCATCTTCTAGGGCGCGCGTCACACCTTCTCCGAAGCTGTGGGTAAGAACGTGGCGAATCCCACCGCTATGTTACTGTGTTCTGCCAAATTGCTGGCCCATGTTAATCTTCACGCTTACAGTAACATGATCCGTAACGCTGTGAACAAAGTTCTGGCTGAAGGAAAAGTACGGACCAAGGATATTGGGGGACAGTCTAGCACACAGGAGTTTACTTATGCTGTTATCTATAACCTGGACCACAAAGCTATGTAGATAATGCCCGAACGTGCCAGTAAGTAGATTGATATTAGTATCTTTTTTACAGGAGATAAACCACTATTTAAATTACTTGTTTTATTATTATTGAATTTGTTAGAATCGTCAAATTTTAATATTATATTTAAGAAATAAAAATATATATCCCAAATGAATGGATTATTATCTGAATTGAGCTGAATTTAGCGCTCTTCTCAATTTTAAAGAAGCTTCTTAAAAAATAACAAACAAATTCACGCATTTTTCAATCTGTAAATATGTTTTTTAAAGGACTCTGTGTGCTCGGTATATAATGTCACACATTCTATTTACACAATATGCCGAACTGAACTAAATAAACAACCCAATACCCGTCTTAAATCCCACATACTCGGTTTTGGCAGACACTCTGATTGCACTGAATTAAATAAAAAACCAGGGACTCGAACCGAACCGAAACAGGAACGAAAACCGGAAAAAACCGCAGCTATTTTAGTGAACCGGAAACCAAACCTGAACCATTTGAAAATATTTCGGCAAACTGGAATCGAACCAATGGTTGTTAATTTAACGTTTTATCGTTAAAATTCGATTATTTTTTAAGAAAATTGATTTATAAAAATCCTAATTTTATAATCTGCCTATGACATACGAGCTATCATGCTTTTTGCCCAAATTGTGTATAACATTGGCATGATACATTATACAAGGTGTATCATATAACTTGCATTATTGTACAGTTTGATATGCTAATTACAAATTAAAAGATTTTAAATGGTATACCCCTCAATTGTTGGTTTTCCTAATTGATTTTTTTTTCAGAATCAGCAGATAGATTTAGAAGAAATTAACTACCGACCGTGAAATTAGATATTAGTTTTAAATATTTATTTTTACTAAAGCCTCATCCACATAAGCATTTAGTTTTAAGGTTTACATTTATGTTTACGTTTAAGAATGTTTAAAATCATATAACTAAATACGAGCATTCACACTGCCTACTTTCAAGCACTGTGAATGCTCATATTTAGTTAGATGTATTCAAACTTTCCTAAACGTAAACATAAATCTAAATTTTAAAACTAAATGCTTATGTGAATGAGGCTTTATTTGTATTATAACCGTAGTTAAGTATTTCTACAATATTTGACAGAAAATGTACAGATATTATATACATAGTGTATTGCGTACACATTAAATAAACTCAAATTTTACTCCCTTGTGTGTTTTATTTTTTACTATGAAAGAACATTATCAAACATAAAGTCATTATATTTAATAATCGCCATGTCTATACCTCCATTGAGAACTCTTTTCTTTGGACTGGACAAATTGTGAAGTTCGTACCTTACGTGGGCGGTGTGAGTGATGAGCTGGTACTAAAAATAATCAAATTGCTAAAATAGTTGCTTATAATTTCCAAATTCCCGATTAGAATTCTGTAAAAGATTGTTCCCTATTTGAAAATAGATTTCTAGTGCCATTTTATATCCTTAAAAATTCACGAAACAAGTTTTTCCATAGTTGATGTAAAATTACGAGTCTATAAAGTAGCATTTTAACCGCAAGGGTAGATAACTTTTGCAGCAAAGGTAGGTAAAGTACGTAAGCCGCATTCACAGCCCGAAATTTGACGAAATTTATAAAGTCTGTCATATGGCAATGTGTACTGGAGTTCACAACGTCAAATTTCAGTCATGTGAACGCAAGAACACATTGCCATACGACAGACTTCACAAATTTTACCAAATATGAATGTGGCTTTAAATTTCTTCTTCAAATTAGTTTTCACACATAAACTTTGTGAAATTATAGAATGAAAAATGAAATTTGTTTACAAATAAACTCCAAAATTGTGGTTTAATATTATTTAAAAATTATTTTCTATCATGTACTTTTATTGGTTTTTAAAACCTTGTTCACACATAGATTCTTTGAGGATTCTTTCATGCTTCTGAATCTTGAGTAAAATAATTGGCTGTCAAAAAGCGGCGCCGTGTTAAATTAAATTTTCGATGAGTCTTGTAATTTTTTTCCAGGATTCATAAGCATGTAAGAATCTTCAAAGAATCCATGTGTAAACAGGGCTTAAATTATTTTGGAAATTGGACAAATCAGGGTTGCTCGCTGAGTTTTTGTTTCATATATGTCATAATAAACTGATAATATTATTTAGTTTATGTTTTAAGTTAAATTGACAATAGATATTAATGATACACGTTTGATATAGCCAAGGTAATGAAACGTATATGTGATGTTAAATCACAAATGGCGATTAGCCGAGTGTTTTTATCACCCAAGTTTCATTACACTAGCTTATCAAACGTGTATCATTCAATATTTTATCTACGATGGCCTTAAAGATTGTTTAATTCATGTTTGACATCCGAAAAACATTTTGTGTAAAATTCATAACTTGATCAAGTATCATTTTATTCATTGTTATGGCAACTATTTGTTTATTTGCTGTTGTCAAATTTTGTCTCAAAAAATTCAGCATCTTCTGGTTTAAACATATTTAATTGTAAAAACTTTGCCATGAGTGTTTATAAAATATAAATTGATGTGTGTATTAATAGTTATTTATAATAAAAAACTAAAATTTGATCGAATTTCTATTTTTATTTCTCATTAAGAATTCATAAGGACACAAGTGCCATTAAATTCATAATGACACGCAAATTAGTGGGCGAAACAACTATTAGTACACCGTCGTAGATAAAACTGGTTAAATATATAACGGTTATATCGTTCTTGAATTAAATCGTAACAAATTTTCTTACCCCAGTTTGTGAATCTATTATAATAAACAAGTCTAAAAGTACTAGCACTAGAGCCGCATTCACAGCTCGAAATTTGTAAATAGCAATGTGTACTTGCGTTCACAACATCAAATTTCAATGATGTGAACGCAAGTCCATTTTGCCACTTCACAAATTTCGTCAAATTTCACAAAATTTCGGACTGTGAATGCGGCTTAAAGCTCTGTTCGCACGGCGATCTTTGGAGATTCTACGGAGAGTCAAAGTCACGACAAAGAAGAAGTTTTTTTCTTTCTAGTGAGAATTATTTGTTAAATCTTCAATGAGACTTGGAAAAGAAGAATTTATAATTTATTGATTGCTTCAAAACTACGTAATTATCACTAGAAAGAAAAAAACTTCTTCTTTGCCGTGACTTTGACTCTCCGTAGAATCTCCAAAGATCGCCGTGCGAACAGGGCTTCACTCTTTTCGTGAATCTAGGGGCTTAGATCAAAATTGATTACGTTAAATTCTGATAGGAAATTATTCAAACTATTTAAAATGGCACTACAAATATGTCTTACTTCTGATATCTTCCCACGTGTCTCTATCCCTGGGTTGAGATAATTCAATTATACGAGGGCTGGCTTTATATTTTAAGACATCTTCACTGATATTGTATGGATCGGAATTATGAAACATATCAGTTGTCCTCATAATCGGTTTTGCAAGGTCTTTCAATCGCTCAGATACTAAAAAATATTACTTTACTCCCAAGTATTCAACTCTAAATAATTTCTTACTCCTGTAACTTTGTCTCTTGCCCCTTATGCTTTGAATGGAAGGCAGACATCCGATTGAATGTGCTAATCTTTCTGCTTGGGGATCGTATTTTTTCGTTATTTTGTGTTTGGGGGGGCGGGCTAGTTGGTCTATGTGAATTCTGCGTTTTAAACTGATTACCATTTTGTTATTGATTTATTACACTGATAATTTTGAAAAATGACTAAAATTAGTGGAGGATGATGAAAATGGTTGACGAGACTGATTCGACTGAAATATTTGAATACGTATCAAAAAAATAAACTGAAATAAATGAAGGTGGAGTTGCTAGATATTTCAGTTTTGTAACGGTTGTTCCATTTATTTGGTAAGATTGTCACAACGATTTTTAAATTTACGTTGCTATTTTACACAAAATAGGAGTCAAAATTTTTAAACATATCTACAACATCTTTCACCCAACTTGCATGTGGTAAGCTCACATATTATTATACTTGATTTCTAAACTAAACGGAGCATTCTGAAGTTGGAATGCTAAATGATTGTTTTTGATTGGCTGATGTAACACCAGTTTTACACCACACAAACTTTGTAATGTAAAAAACGAATGTTCTCCATCTTGTCTCGTCAACTGTTGTCAGTGACTGTACCGAGTTTGCCCGCTGATAGGTTAAATTTAATTTTGCCGCCAAAAAGATCTAGTGATATTTTTCTCAGCGAGACAACTTCAAATTACTCCGTTTAGTTTAGAAATCAAGTATAGTCATGGGTATAGATATTATACCGTCTGTGCGGTTTAAGAGCTGTATTTACACTTTGTGCTCGCGAAGAAGAGCCTTATCTGTTTACATGCGTTTCTACTTGAAATACAGTGTTACAGAGGTTTCATTATAAGTACAGATTTTCTTGTAATTTACATATTTTTATATTTAAAAACATATTTGCTGTTAGTTTAAGGTTTAAACCAGGTTCGTCTAGTATTGAAATTTTCAATATTTAATTGTATTATATTAATAATTGCTGTTGAAAACAGGCTTTTATTAAAGATTTCTCAATTTTTTTCTACGATTTAAGACATAATAAACAAAAAACTATTACTAGCCGAACATAGATACATTCTTTAACTTTATCATAGTTTTTGAATGAAGTTTATATGTTATGTAGATTTTAAAAGGTGGCGAAAAAATTTGAATTATGACAAATTGTCATTGGAATTGTCAATGACTTCGAATTTACATATTTTTATAGATAAATATGAGTGTAGACAGTAAATTTGCTGAATTGTTGGTACAATATTCAGCAATTTGGAACAAAAAATGCTCATTTTACTGAGAAAATATAAAAAAGAAAGTAAAATTCTTACATTCAAGTTTAAATTTACAGGTAATAATTATTTCTTGTTCTGACATTTTTAACAAATTAAATCTTAAAATATTTTTAGGACAGCAATTTCAATTTATATGCAACACAACAGAATACTGTATTACCTACAACAACGTCACTAAGTTTTTATGTGAACGCTGCCCTTACCAATGCAATACCAATGCAACACCGCTGTAACAAGGTAACTAAGCTCTATGTGAACACAGCTTTAAACGCCCAGCACCGGCGCCAAGCAACAGCCAATCAAAATTTAATGTGGAATTTAAAAGGTGGCGAAAAAATTTGAATTATGACAAATTGTCATTGGAATTGTCATTGACTTCGAATTTAACTATTTTTATAGATAAATATGAGTGTAGACAGTAAATTTGCTGAATTGTTGGTACAATATCCAGCAATTTGGAACAAAAAATGTTCATTGTACTGAGAAAATATAAAAAAAGAAAGTAAAATTCTTGCATTCAAGTTTAAATTTACAGGTAATAATTATTGCTTGTTCTGACATTTTTATCAAATTAAATCTTAAAATATTTTTAGGACAGCAATTTCAATTTATATGCAACACAACAGAATACTGTATTAACTACAACAACGTCACTAAGTTTGTATGTGAACGCTGTCCTTGCCAATGCAACACCGCTCTAACAAGGCAACGGCACTAAGCTCTATGTGAACGCAGCTTAAGTGTTGCATGCTTAGGTATACCATAGGTGGTATACCTAAAAAAATTGCAGAGTTCCTCGGCCTCCCAAATGCTAAAGCCCGTATTACATTAAGCAACAATTGCATGTGCAATTGCAACTTTCTACAAATAGCGGCAATATAGCGTAATGTAATATGAAAATTGCTGGTGCTATTTGTTGCCGCAATCAGTAGCACGAGAATAGCCCACGTTCTAATTTGGTGCAACAATTGCACTGGCAATTTAGTAATCTTTATTTTCTCACTATGCTGCCAACTTAAATATCGCTGTCAGGATGAAATCATACCGCCGACAGCTATCATTGACATAAGGATCGCTTTCTTCCTATCCATATTCAATCGTAAAACAATATATCATTCTAAATTTATATTAATTCAAGCTTTTGTGAAACATGTCATTACCTTTCAACGTTATGATTCTCGTAAATAAATATGTTCGGTTGGTAATGCTTTTAGTAACAGCAAAAATATATTGAAGTTGCTTCTAGTGTAATGTAAAGCAAAAAAACTTGCATTTGCAATTTATGGCCGCTATTAGTAGCAAGTTGCAATTGCACATGCAATTGTTCCTTAATGTAATACGGGCTTAAAGAATATACCGGGCATTGCTTTCGGCGGTGTACTGCAACATTTTTGGCTGATTCGGGAGCAGACATTACAGTGCTCAAGACACATGGAGGGTGGCATTCAAGTTCTGTTGCTGAAGGCTACGTTGAAAATTCTTAGGAAAATAAAGAAATTTCACGAAGAATTTTGGGAGAAAAAGAAACAGCAATTAAAAAATAAAAATTACAGCAGCACATCTACTTCAGTTTCTACCCACATTGAAGTTAACCAAGAAGAAGTATTAAGAACGACATCAAATGTTAAATTTAGTAATTTAATTGTGTTGTACATATTTATCATAAATAAACAGTTATAATAGGTATTTGGAACTTTTAGGCTGCATCCCCATGTATCCGTTTTCACGTATGCGTGATACGTGATAACCAATCAAAACAGCGAATTGATACAACGGTCCGTTTCAAGAACGCAACGTACGAAAGTTGGTTAATTTTAACTTTTCACGGATACGGACGACTTGTGACGTGACAACAGACAACGTGACATTTTGTTTACAACTTGACATTTGACAAGTAGCAGATTGAAACGATTGGGACTATGACTATTGTTATAATTATAATATGTGGAACCACTTTGTTCTCTTTAGTTGGCTAGCCAAACTGCCAAACCATTTACAATTAATAATAAAGCTTTCGAATCCATCATTCAAAAAAACACTGAAAATAGGGTTAACTGAACTGCCAGCTGTCAGATTCAAGAATTATGGACAACGTATTGCTTTCATGGGGACGGGCAAATTTTAACGTACGTAAATCACGTATCACGCATACGTGATAACGGATACATGGTGATGCAGCCTTACTTTTACGCATTAAATTGTCATTCTTGCTTAAAAGTACTTCATTTAACAACGGAAATGACAATCGAAAAGTTGTTGTTATAATACGCTAGTATAAAAAGTTTATTATAACTTACTAGAGACATATAGTACGGGAGCCGGGCGCACGTAGTGTCCCTGATATTCCCGCTTGTAAGCCTTTGTCACGTTTGGTGAGGATACCCAGCAGAGTGCAAAAGAGGCACGACTTCCAGGTAACCATGTGTCATTCCCCCCCGGTGGGGGGGATGAAAAAATCGCAAAATTCGCATATTTTGGGCCGTCTTAAACTTGGCCAAATGATCAATGGCTATACAAAGACCCTCTCGACATCAGTTTAAGACGATTATGGTGTGCCGGACCCGGAAAACGGGCCCTCAAAGTTGCAAAATTTTTTTTAGTTTAGAATGACCTAGGCCTCAAAATGTAAAAAATTTGGCACAACCGACCTATCTGAAGTGGTCTAAAACTTAGTCCTGTAATCAGAATCTTTTCTTCATTAAGGAATGGTCTCTTCTCGATAAACACAAATGCAAAATAATGTGAACATAATCCAAACTATCTATTTCAACCCTACGCTTACGGACTACGCGAGCCTAAATTCCGCCTTTCAGGCACGGTTGACTAGTCTTAAAATATTTGTTCATTACTCTTGACGGCATGATAGACCAGAATGTCAAATTTTAGCACGCCCAAAATATGCGAATTCTGCGATTTTTTTTGCAACTTTGAGGGCCCGTTTTTCGGATCCGGCACACCATTATCGTCTTAAACTGATCTCTAGGAGGTTTTCGCATCTCCATTGATCATTTGACCAAGTTTAAGACGGCCCAAAATGTTCGAATTTTGCGAAAAAAAATTGCAACTTTGAGGGCCCGTTTTCCGGGTCCGGCACACCATAATCGTCTTAAACTGATGTCGAGAGGGTCTTTGCATAGCCATTGATCATTTGGCCAAGTTTAAGACGGCCCAAAATATGCGAATTTTGCGATTTTTTCATACCCCCACCGGGGGGGAATGGCACATGGTTACCTGGAAGTCGTGCCTCTTTTGCACTCTGCTGGGTATTCGCACCAAATGTGACAAAGGCTTACAAGCGGGAATATCAGGGACACTACGTGCGCCTGGCTCCCGTACTAATAACGATACTTCACTGATTGATTTGAATACGTGAATTTAGTATAATTGACTCACAATACAGCGGCATTTCAAAAAAGTGCTTTCTATAATGCTTGCAAACTAAAACTTACTAAATGATAATTTCAAAAAGCTAAAATCTACAAATTTTAAACTTAAACTAAAAAAGTACCTTGCTGAAAATCCACTGTATTCTTTAAATGAATGCTATCAATTAGATTTAAAAACATTAAATTAATAATTTTTGTTAATACAAAAATATTGTTCAACAACTGTATAATTGTCAAATAATTGTTTCTATGTATTTTTCTCCAATTTCCAACACATGATGTTGTACATGTTTTTAAGGAAATAAATATATTATATTATATTATTATTGTACCATTTCCAGTAACCAAATAAATCAACAGTTTAAAAAGAAGGGACAGAAAGTTTATTATAACTTACTAGAGATATAACGATACATCATTGACTGATTTACCTGAATACTTAAATTTAGTATACCTGACTTAGTGGGACCATTGTACCATTTCCAGTATCCAAATAAAACCAGGGGTAAAAAAGAAGGGACAGACATACGTGAATTTAGTATACCTGACTTAGTGGGACCATTGTACCATTTCCAGTATCCAAATAAAACCAGGGGTAAAAAAGAAGGGACAGACATACGTGAATTTAGTATACCTGACTTAGTGGGACCATTGTACCATTTCCAGTATCCAAATAAAACCAGGGGTAAAAAAGAAGGGACAGACATACGTGAATTTAGTATACCTGACTTATTGGGACCATTGTACCATTTCCAGTATCCAAATAAAACCAGGGGTAAAAAAGAAGGGACAGACATACGTAAATTTAGTATACCTGACTTAGTGGGACCATTGTACCATTTCCAGTATCCAAATAAAACCAGGGGTAAAAAAGAAGAGACAGACATACGTGAATTTAGTATACCTGACTTATTGGGACCATTGTACCATTTCCAGTATCCAAATAAAACAAGGGTTAAAAAAGAAGGGACAGAAAGTTTATTATAACTTACTAGAAACATAACGATACTTCATTGACTGATTTAAATATGTGACTTAAGTATACTTAACTTAGTGGGACAAATGATCTAACTTTTTACCCTAGGTTGAGCCAATTCGGTTACACGCGGAGTTATTTTATACTTAAGCGCGGCGGGACTTATTTCGTAGGCGTTTTCCTTAAAGTCGCGTTCCACGGCGTGCGCTCGAGCTCGCGGTTCTGCAAGTTTATTCACGCGGTCCGTAACTGAAATATCAAGGAGAAGGATTAATATAATGAACTATCATTTTAAAATACCCAGATTATTCTCTACATTTACACTTCGAGTTCGAAGCACAGTATTGTAACATTGTTTTTAATAAGACACCAACGTTTCGACTGCACATCAGTCTTCATCAGGGTGCTGATACATACAAAACCTACAATCAATTATTAAATATACATACAATAAAAATAGGTAAGCAGACTTACATAATTGGATGTTAAAAAATAAATAAATAAAATTATGTAAATTATTTTACAGAAATCTTTCGTCAAACGATGATAAAACTCACACACATACATGTTACTTTGCTTTTAAAGCAATCGTCAAAAACGATGTAAAAAAACAAAAAATTATGAAAGTCTGCTTACCTATTTTTATTGTACGTATATTTAATTGATTTAATGTTTGATGAAGACTGATTTTCAGTCGAAACGTTGATGTGTTATTGTATTTTAATAAATTGGCTGCTTCTCCGAGATATATTCTATTTTATTGAACACCCAGTCGAAAAATCAATCTTCCTATGTTTTTTAAGGTGGTGGATATACAGGATGTTACAAAAAAGTGGTACATTGGCATTTAGCATGGGAAAACAGTTTTTTTGTCCCCCATTGCCTCAAAATTTATATTCAGAGCGTGAAATTCTACACAATTGTAAATTGTAAAGAATGAGTTTTTTCATCAATTAGTGTAAATTTGTGTTGCTAACTAGGCAAATTTAGGAAAAAACACTGAGAACAAAAAAAATTATCATGTTTATATTATTTCCCATTCCCCCACTACTACAGCTCTTTGGTCTAGACTGGTCTAGAGGTACCTATCGTGAGCACTCGTGGAAAAGTCATGTTTACCTCCCGCCTTATATTCTATAAGGGTATTGTAACGGGTCAAAATTTTCGAGTGTGAGTTTTTAGTGAATAACGGTAACAAAAAATATCTATCATTTAACAAACAAAATTTAAATATAAAGTTTTAATACGAATCTTAAGGCGCTACACTTGCCACGGTAGTAGCATCAGAATTTCATCAATTCTGGCTTTATTGTTCAAAATAAAAATCTGAAATTTAACATGAGTAATGACGAAACATTATTTAATCAAAAAAATCATACAATACATTGTTGCGACAACAATTAGAGAAAATAAGAGTTAAATTTTGCATTTTAATATTCAAGATTCTTACTTTATTAATGCATACAATTGAATTTTGTTTGATATAACCGATTCCTTACGATGTTCTGCAGAGTGCCACAAGAAGTTTTTTTTTTTAAAACTACAAACAATAAGTTAAAAAATATTTTAAAATTGACGAAATTGATTGATTTCACCGTATTTCACTAATTAATTACCAGCAAACTATTAGGTATTTAAAGAAAAACGTCATGTGGCACCCTAGGGACAGGCTTTATAAACTTACATTTCAAAAACAATTTCAAAAACAAAGTCACAATCTTGAATATTGTAGCACCCTATTTTGCTCTGAATTTCATAGTAAGTGTATAGCCTTAAGAACCCATTAAATTTTGCTACCAATCCACAAACCAAAAGTAGTACTTTTCTTAAATATTTCGATAAATAATTAAATTTAAATTGTAAATTTAATCCATCATAAACCAGCCTTTCGAAACAGTGTACTTCCCCCTTCAATTTATTAAGTTATGGTCTGTTCCAAATAAGAATATAGTATGGGGCAAGATAGGGCCTACGATTTGAGCGTTCTGATTGGTCTAGCCGGAAACCAAGTTTACATCAGCGAAAAATTTGTGATATGCGTGCATCATTTAGCTGTCGAACGCCGTAGTAGTAACAGCTGGTATTGTTGAAAATGTGAGTCGTTGATTAGCGTCAGTAACGCGTGACTTGCGGAACATAACACTATTTCAAAAATACCGCGCTACGTTTAAATTTCTATTTAATGTGTGTAAAACGGGCTGGCTCCGCAGCGCTATCTACTATACTCTTATTTGGAACCGGGTATAGTATGTTTTTTAATTAAAAATCAGTAATATTTCTATATTGTTACAAATATAGACCATTATATAAGTTTAAATGTAAACCCGGTAGTACCAAAACTAGCAAAATATTCCTATTAATTATTTTTTTCACTCTGCTATAAATAATTTCAAGGAAGAATACTAATAAATGTCTAAATATTATAATAATACAAAAAAAATAAATAAATTTGTTACTTTGGTAGTGCTTCGCGGCTTCTGTAACCCCTGTAGGTTCCCACGGTTTGACCAATTTCCAAGCGGCTTGCTTCGTCAGTTCCCTAATTCTTTCAGTTGCAACATATTGTAACGCTGCCGGACTCACCTAGAAATTAAAAACATGTCTCAAATATACGAGAAAGTCAAAATCAAAATAAATAGTTTTACCTGATCCCCTTGTTTATCAGGTTTTTTGGCAACCGTGGTCGGCAATGATAGTACTTCTATTCGGGGTAGAAGAAGAGCTAGCTTCCTGTGTTTACGTTTCTGAAAGAAACATAAGAAGGATTACACAGGTCTGCGATGGAAAAATTGTTGCATAATTAATAAATGATTTTTATAGTATTTTTTGCGCTGATCATGGGAAAAATATTGAAAAAATTCCCTCACGTATAGTTTTCTCTCAATCTATATCTCAATTTTATATATTTGAGATTTTCATCAAATTTTATACCCCAAACTTGTACCTTATTTTGAAGCTAAACCTTACGTGATAGACAAAAACTAATACCATTTTTGAAATCAGTGCAAAAAACTAAAAAAAAATCAGTTAACAAATCTCAAACAGCTTTTAATTGATTTTTTTTGCAAACCTGTCACAGGTCTGCGTTGGATAAATTGTTGCATAATTAATAAATGATCTTTATAGTATTTTTTGCGCTGATCTTGTGCAAAATATTGAAAAAATTCCCTCACGTATAGTTTTCTCTCAATATACATCTCAATTTTATATAGGTATATGAGATTTTTTTCAAATTTTATACCCCAAACTTCTACCTTGTTTTGAAGCTAAACCTTACGTGATAGACAAAAACTAATACCATTTTTGAAATCAGCGCAAAAAACTACACAAAAATCAGTTAACAAATCTCAAACAACTTTTAATTGATTTTTTTTGCAGACCTGTGTTATTAATGTAGACAAGGCGAAAGAAGAAGTCAAAGTAGCAATGTATTATGTAAATGATTTCTGTGTAAAGGGTTTGCACTAAAATTTAGAAAATGGCTTAGATAAATAGTCAAGTATTTTGTTTTATAGGATGTAAGGTACAAAAAAATATTGCGATTCATTACATAAAGTTCGTTGGAGGAACTGGACAACGCAAATTGAGACCCATATTTTCAGATCATAATTTATTTATTTATTTGAATACAGCTACCCAACAGGCAGAGCCTAATAAAAGGGTAGGAAAAATCAACACAAAGCAATTAAGACTACAAAACAAACAAAAAGAAATAAACTAACTTGACTGTTAATCTTACAACGATAAATCGAGAGTATGTAATTTTTTACAAAGATTATTCATAGAAAAAAAGAATGTGTTTACTTCTACTCTGTTTGCACATTCGAATAATAGGCGAATACATAAGAACATTAGTCCGAGCAGCAGGGTTATAAAAATTATTGGAGGGTCGAGTATGAAATATAGGAGCAAAGAAATTCAAGGTACTTAAACAGAGTGGATCATCAATTGCGTTATGAACTAATTTAAAAAGATTTAGACATCATTTTTACCCGAAACAATGAATATTTAGGTCTATGTGTAGTTTAATCCATAATGACCTTAATTCTATGATAGATAATAATAATTATACAGAAAAATCTGTTTTGCCGTTATATCATTTTAATTTTTTTTGCTAGTGGACCCAGTTGCCCCACTGAAAAGGGATAACTGGACCAGCTCCATCTATCTTCTGAATGTTTTATGCTATTCTGATTTGGGATAATTGAGCCTGCTTATAGAAGTATCTAGAATTACCACCCACATTTTTTTTAATATAGTATAGTGTATATTATGTATAGATTATTTTCAAGCCGGAGAAGATTGAATGTTTGATGTTTTGGTTACCGTTTGAATGATTGAATACTCACTCGAGTCGGACGCGGTTTTGGCGGTTCTTTCGGCTTCGCCATTTTTTCCATTCTATCTCTATCTCCGCAATCGTCCCAGCATTTGGGTTTCGGTATAACTTTCTTCCTACAAAAAATAGTTATTTACTTTACAAGTAGGCAAAGTAAGAAATTACCCACGAAGGACATCTTAAGCGGCTCGTCTACGTTTTTACTGAATTCCTAGAATACTCTCGATTTTACTTTTTTTACATTCCACTCTTTTCCCCACTACTAGGGCTGCCTGAAATCAGCCCGAAACTCGTACTTTGCCGCATCCTAGCTATGCAATGTCATTTTGAAGTAATAATAATACTGTAATAGTATTTTCGTTGCGAGTAAACTGTCAGATTATTATTGACTTCAGGATAATGTTTTTATAAACATTTAATAGAGAAAGAATGGATCTACAGATGTGCCTTTTTAAAATTGAGATATAACTGTGTAAAGTTTGCATAATATATTTTTTTAATTTTTTCGTAATTTTTATATTCGTGTACAATTTTTTAATAAAATTTTTAAAAAGGTACATCTTTAGATCCATTCTTTCTCTACTAAATCCTTGTTGAAATAAAATTTTACCATTCTTGTACTGACCACAAAACACTCGCTACATTAGTAAGTTTTATGCTGGATTTTAGGTAGTAGACGGACCTCTTAACTCGAAGCCGAAGCCTGAGTGGGATAATTTTCTCGAGTGGGTCATTCTTTTTTGCCCACGTGTGAAGTATAATGTTTTATTCAACACCTCTTAAATACTTAAAAAATATTAAGTTCCAACTATGGTGTCTTCCAACAAGCAAAGTAACAATTTACCTACACTAATGGGTATAATTTTTTTAAATCACCATAGTTGGTGTTGGATAAAAACATGTATCTACGACCATTGAATAATACATTAATTATGCAGGTAACTGTAGTAAGATAAACCCCTCAATAAGACACACTATTGTATTATGAATTCATAATTCAACACTATATCATTATGAGTCCATTATTAAAAATGTGAGCTAAGGTTAATGTTTTAATAACTACTAGCAATTTGAAAAGAAATGTTTTATTTAAAAAGTCGTAGAGAAAACGTCGTATTTGACTCACGCATAATGAGTATAATTCACTCGGATGATTATACTCGCCTTCAGCTCGTGCATAAACTTTTATCCTCTAAATTATGTGTGCTCTTTAAATAATATACTATTATTAAGAGGTGTTGGATGTTTTATTGTATGCTTCTGGTATAGCAAAACTTACAAATTCAAGTGATATTATGTTATACGCCGACGATCTGCAAATCATCCGAACATGTGACGTATGTACTACAATAGCTAGAACAAATGTCTCACGAGATAAACAATGAACTAGAGGTTATAAGCAACTGGTCCAACAGTCATGCGTTGGTAATCAACCCCAACAAATCAGTGTACCTACCTAATAGCGGGAACAAAACATACTTTAATAAGTGCGAACAACGTTAATATTAACATCACTATTAATAAACAACAAATAACAAAAGTGAGTGTCACAAAAAACTTGGGTGTCATATTTGATCCAACTGTAAGCTTCGAGAACCAAACCATTTAGTGTCGCATGTTTTCTCTGAGATGTTTGTATTGAGTATGTAATTTTTGATCGTACTCAGGATGTGGCCAGAATAGTCTTACGTAATATCACTTAAAGTATAAGAATAAGATATTACTAAAAATTCCATGGACAATTCATATACTGTTAAATAATATACTACATTATGTGCTCGTTAGATAAGATACTATTCTACAAACTTATAATGTTACATCAAGTTCAACTTACGATTTTTTGTCCTTGTCCTTCTGAATGTTAATTTTAGACTGGACATTATGATAATAAATTGTGCTCATTGCTATCGCGATTTTCTCGTTCATATATTCCAAATATTCTTTACCTAAGTAACGACGATCTTCCTTCAATGCTCTAAGCATTCTGGAAGAAAACAGCAAGAAATAATTATTCACAAATGTTTTTACATTTATTTATTTATGGTGGGATTCTGTGTAAATCTGTAAGATTTACAAATTTGTAAATCTTTAAATATTGAACAAAATCACATCAATATTTGTTGACAAATATAAAAATGTTCATATGCTTATAAATTTCATTGCGATTTTGTTTAATATTTACAGTTTTACAGATCTGTAGCAACTACAGATTTTCACAGAATCCTACAATTATTTTAAAATTACTTACAAAGTAACGTCCGCAATATCTGAGCTTTTTTAAGTAAATTAGTAATATTTGTAATTCTAACGCAGTAAATAATAACCATCGTGAAACAAATACATTACATATAAAATAGGGTATTTTACCATAGTAGCAAATTAGCATTCCAGTCAATTATATTGAAAGGAGACCTCAAAAATGAGTTATTGCCATGAAAAAATTTTTCAAAAAGTTAATAGTTCTTTAATATTTGAGATTTTACGTATCGATACATCTACGTCACAATAATGCGTTTCACGTGTATTCTTACTTAGTAATAAAGAAACTACCAAATTGTATTTTATATTTTGTAACATTTAGAAACAGTTGATTTTACATGAGTATGAGTACATTTTAATTCCAGCCCCATGGTTTGAGAAGATTTTCAGCTATACATCTACGTCACACAAACTTTCCCCTTTTGTACTCTCGTGTTATAATTTAGTTATATTATCTGATGCTGTTTCATAATTACAACATTATAAGTCTCAATTTGAGGACCATAATATAGCAGATGGCATGACATTTTTTTCTCCAATTCTTTGTAAATAAATTTTTCTGTTAATTATTTTCAAAGATTATAATAAGGAAAACACATGGCAATATCTAATAGATTACAGAAGTGTGCGGTCCTTGTTAGCGCGGTAAATTTGAATACGAGTCGATAGTGTATGCAATTTCCATTGTCTTCTAGCGTATTTGTATTATAAGTGTTGCTGTTACGTTACATGCGATAGGTGAAAAACGTCCTTAAGGTGGAGTGCCAATCACGCGGCTGAAGCGGCTACAACCGCGCGACTATTACGACGTCGCATCAGTCATGAGCCCGTTGTCAATCAGGCAATTTTAAACGTACCTACCTACTACAGAAGCGGCTGCAGTGATACTTGCGACGCGGCTTATCGCTTATAGGATGTCTGACAAATCCACGCGATTGTTTCTTCAGATCTTTTTCAATCAGGGACAACAAAAAGTTAAACTGATTATTGTTGAGACGAAAAAAACTAAACTTGCTATAATCTTTTAAATGATGTCTCTTGGGGTTGTTCCAAAAAAAAAGTTGATGATTTTATTACATAGATAAAATATATGGATCAATTTATGAATATTGGAATGAGAATTATTTAAAAAGTTTGCACCTTTCATTCATAATTATGTTAATAAAATATCGCGGGTCTATTGCTATGACGTATTTAATTCATACGCACACAACTATAACATTTCCATACACACTCTCAAGTTACCCAATTCAAGCACAGGCATCCTATAATAGGTAGGTACATCAAACGTGAAACGTCAAACACTTTACGCAATTTCTAAACATAACCTACAAATTTTTAAATTATAAAACAAGAAAGATATTATGTGATATATAAATATAAATATGTATCGTATTGATATAATTACCAATAGTTCTACTTAATAAGTGCTAATAATTCAATATTTCAAAGAAATAGCGTGTACATACATAGTTCAAAGTTTTTCCGCTAGGTTTGTAAAGCTAATTTTACATTGAGCAAGCGCAACGGGCAACTGCAATCTTCAAGTCAGAGTATAACAAGAAAATTGCAGGAGACATTTGTTTCATTTTACACTGAGCAACATCAGCAACATGCAATTACTTATTTAATGTATAAATTTATTAATAAATTTACCAATATTTTGTTACTATATTATGTCAACTTAACATCTTGGATTTGTTGTATTGTATATTGTTGGAAAATAAGAATAGAATGGCATTATAACCACTACCGCACTAACTTTCAAACACAAATTAATCTTTGTGACGTTTATGTTCAGTTGGTGGCATCATAACGAACTAAAAATTACTAGAAATAACTTTGAATCGTCTGCCAGCGTTACAAAAATTAGAACATGTTCTATTCCATGCAACCGTTGCTTCAAGATTGCTTCTGCCTGTTGAATGTGCAATTTCTGTATAAAGTCTCCCCTACATGTACTGTTGACACCGTAAAAACGTTTGCCATTGACGCCGTTCTGTGATTTGATTCGTTGACAATCAACGACGCAGTTTGACAGCTGTCATTTAGTTGGTTGTCAACGAATCAAATCACAGAACGGCTGCGACGTTTGCCGGTGACAACGGTACATGTAAACTTAGCTTTAACACATTCAATATTGAAGCAACTTGTCAAAAGTTACACTTGCATCTGCAATATTGCTCAATGTAAAATGGGCTTAAGCCTATGGGTAAGTCATCGGCACTCATTCGGAGTGCTCCGTAAAATACGAAACATACACCCATGTTACAAGAAGACAAGGAACGTTCTTGTGCATATGGGGGGTATGGGGGGCATTCTCTTACTCTCTCTCATGCTTGGGTAATCTCTCTCGCACCGTGGGCCAGCCGCCGCCATATTAGTTGTTTGTTTACATCTGTCACTGTCACATTCAAAGAACATGAGTTTTATAATCTTCCACACGTAATATGCCATAATAATCGTGGTCATAATCAAGAAGAAATTGTAGTTAGAAAAGGTTTTTTTTGTTAATGTACACAAGAATCGCTGAAAATCTTCATTAACATGTTAACTAAGATGGCGTCGGCTGGCCCACATGCGCGAACTGAACGAAAACGCGTCCGCCTGAAGAACATACCTTGTCTTCTACCATGCATACACCCAATACACGAAGACTGATCAATTGAATACGTCACTCATCTCTTGAATTAATCACTTATGGAGCATAAAATATATAGCTACTTATCAAGTTCGACGTTTCTTTCAAGAAAAAAATTAATCAAAAATTGTGAAATAATCCCATTAGTATATTTTGAAAACCTTCCTCTTCTCTGGTGCAGAAGATATCATGGAGGCTATTTCTGATAGAATCTAGCATCAAGAGAAGTAAAAGCTCTTCCTCTTCATCTTTTAAATCAACCAACAACATTGTTTTTTTCCACGTTTATCAACAACTAAAACGGCTACGATCGCTTGATTGACACTCGAACATGTCGCTGCAGCCGTATTCAAAAGTCGCGCGGCTTTAGTCGCTTCAGCCGCGTGATTGACACTCCACCTTAAAAGCGAAGTGTTCCACACCACCGAAAACCACAGCGTATAAAAACCATACCTCTTAATAACCACACGTCCGAAAAACCACAGCGTATAAAAGTTCCCCCACCACAATGTCCACAGCGTATAAATTACTCCTACTTAACCAAGTTCTGCTGGACTCAATTAGGGTTTTGTTAGTATTGATTAGTTTATGTCAAAAAACGGAGTTCTGTTGGACTCAATTAGGGTTTTGTTAGTATTGATTAGTTTATTTAAAAAAAACGGAGTTCTGTTGGACTCAATTAGGGTTTTGTTAGTATTGATTAGTTTATTTTTAAGAAAAACGGAGTTCTGTTGGACTCAATTAGGGTTTTGTTAGTATTGATTAGTTTATTTAAAAAAAAACAGAGTTCTGTTGGACTCAATTAGGGTTTTGTTAGTATTGATTAGTTTATTTAAAAATATAGGAGATCTGTTGGACTCAATTAGGGTTTTGTTAGTATTGATTAGTTTGGGTACAAATGTGCAAATCGAAGTGTGAAAATTGGTGGTGGGGGAACTTTTATACGCTGTGGTTTTTCGGACGTGTGGTTATTAGGTGGTATGGTTTTTATACGCTGTGGTTTTCGGAGGTGTGGCATTTACTCCTTAAAAGTCGGGTTACTGAAAAAAGCTGGCGCTGCAATGCTTTACGGATCCGTATTATCCATTTTATTTGCTAATAGGAAAAATATATATTCTATAATAATTCGTAAATCACAGACAGACAGTTCAATTTTATATAATATGTTATGATTATGATGTAAAGTAGGGTTTACATT
This sequence comes from Agonum fuliginosum, assembly GCA_947534325.1. Taxonomy (NCBI): domain Eukaryota; kingdom Metazoa; phylum Arthropoda; class Insecta; order Coleoptera; family Carabidae; genus Agonum; species Agonum fuliginosum. Next base: position 52,666,842 of record OX384030.1, on the reverse strand, counting down.
ATGTAATGAAAACTTCTTGACTGGATGATGAGATAAGGAAGGAAAAATCAATTACTGGAAGTCAGTCACAAGATTTGAAGGCTTTATTTCATCTCCAACCGGTTTCTACCCCAAATTTGTTACTTAGCTGCAGCCGTTAGGTGTGGTTTTTTCACAAAGTTTTTGTAAATTTTAGACTAATGTGTGTTTTTACATACATTTATTATTTTTACAATTGTTGACTTGATCCATGTAATATTTTTAAATGTGTTTTACAATTAATTTTATGTATACAATTTTTGTTATGACTTTCACTCCCTGAAGATGACCCATGTGGGGTAGAAACCGGTTGGAGATGAAATAAAGCCTTCAAATCTTGTGACTGACTTCCAGTAATTGATTTTTCCTTCCTTATCTTTACATTATGTGATTAAAGTCTTAAGTCGTAAGAGATATCATCTGATCAAACATGTCTGATGCTTTATTGATTTCATGTTCACATCATACTTTGGCCATTTTGAAGTTATAGGTATTATCAAACTCTAAAGTTTTCAATACCGGACGGCACCTGACATTAACATTAACATAACCTCAATGTCAACGAAAATCATACAAAAAATCATATGGAAATAGGAACAGTTCTATTTCTGAAATGTACTTATATGTTTCGTTACGACTTACCTTGTGAGTTCGCTTATGAGTCGTTCTGTATGACAAATCGAACAGTGTGAACGTAAAAATAAACACATATGATTTATCATTATGCGAAATCATATGATAAATCACATAATGTGAACCCTACTTAAAGGAAAATAATGAAAAAATATGTAGCCATCTTGTATATCTTTTGGGTGTGTATTATTTAAAAAGATGAAATGAGAATTTAAATAATTATAAGAAAATAGAAGGCAAAATTCGCCGCAGATTTTTTAGATAAAACTTGAATTTTATAAAAATATTAAACATAAACTTTATAAATTTATATAAAAAAACGGAAATCAGTACATTCCGTACAGTATGTAAAAAATCAGTACAAAATATATGTAAATTGTTTATCAGTACAAGGGTCTAAAGATCAGTACTGTACTGACAAAATCAGAATAAAAATGGTCACTCTAATATAATACCATTGAAATATAATAAGATAGTTTTTTAAAAATAGGGTCTAAATTATGTTTTAATTCGTTCAGATTATAAGGGAGCTAGAGTTTAGACCGTTGGTCTGATCCTCATGAAGTTTTGCATACAGGTCTCTTTTGACAATTAGGGGTGACAATTACCTCAGCTGGCTGTTAAATAAGTTCTAGCTATTAAATAAAGAGACTGTGCACGCAGAAGGCGCCCTAGAGGGCCATGAGGAGAAACGAATGCAGCGTTGGATAGCTGGAAGTGTCTACTATTTCGGTACGAAAACACGTTTTTGTCGCTGTAGTAGTTATTTTTCTATAAAAGTTAGAAAAGAACGTGTTTTCTTCTCGTGCCGATTTTCAGTTCACCTCTTCCATCGACTCGAACCGGGTTCCTTTTAAGGCAGACTTGATCTTCGAAAATATAAAATAGTCACAGGGTGCTAAATCAGGCGAGTACGGCGCGTGTTCGAGCACTGGAGTACCTCTCTAAATAACGCTTCACAGACAGCGCGTTATGGGTAGGTGCGTTGTCCTGGTGCAAAATTCAATGTTATGATATAGGTACTCGTACATTGTTATCGGCACGAAAAGAAAACACGTTCGTTTCTAACTTTTATAGAAAAAATACTACTACAGCGACAAAAACGTGTTTTCGTACCGGAATAGTAGACACTTCTAGCTATCCAACACTGCATTCGTTTCCCCTCCTGCCCCTCTAGGACGCCTTCTGCACGCGCAGTCTCGTTATTTAATAGCCCGACCTCGTATTATAAAGAAGGGTTCACCATACGTATAAATAAATAAATTTCCATATTACTCAAACCAAAACACATTTATCGCACAAAATTCCAGCCCTAATTAAATAAAATAGAAACAAAAATATACCTGGGCGAGGGTTTTGATAAATGATCGAGTCTTGCAGTACAAGTGGCCTCCATAACCGCTCTACTAACGCAAGTAGAGGGCAAATCGGCTTCTTCATACTTCTTAGTTACCTTGAACGGGGAAGGTTCAGCCAACATATCCAATCGTCTGTTGTGAATCGGTTTTATGGGATGTTTGATAGGTTTACAGTAATGTTTCACTTTGTCTGCTTCAACCGGGTCGTATTTCTGGGTAACATTGCGACTGTTGGGCCTGGCTAGCAATTCGATACGCAATTTGTTTGGTAGGCTCATGGTTAATTATGTTGTTGGTGAAATGATTATAGTTCATGATACACTGAAACGGAATGAAGACACAAAAGATTTTAATGGAAATGCCGAGAAATGTACATAGATGAAATGTGAGGATGAAGTGATATGTATGACAAAAAATTTTGAATGAAAAAAATGAAAAGGGAAGCAGGTAGTTTGATTATTTACATTTTTCGGATTTTTTTTGATCAGGAGTGTAGACACGCCTCTTACTCAATTTGGATGTGGTATTGTGAGTCATCGGTATATACAGGGTGTACCATAACTTGAGGTACGTATTAGAATGGCACATAGAACTTAAAGTACACGGAACAAACATATTTTTTTCAAAATTCGAATATTAATTATTGGGGTTTGTGAATGAAACAGTTTTGGGCCACTACGTTCGAATTAATACCTAACTGATGTTTGCGTTTAATAAAATAATTGAATTTAGTTTCAAGTTGTCGTACAAAACTATTTCGTTACTCAATATAAAAAGTATCCAGTTGTACTAAAATGTTCATTTTAAGAGAACAACTTTCTTTATAGGAATTTCGAAAAAAAACCTTTTTTGTTTAAGTACGTTAAATTAACTAAATTCTATATGCCATTACAGTATGTACCTCAAGTTATGGTCATGCTGTAGATGTACAGGAAGATTCACAAGTTCGTGCATACATTTTAATGACAATTCGGTCATAAAATGATTTATTTTAATTCTTAAATTTAAAGGCAGTTTTCACAAAAAATTGGTACATTTTTGGTAGGTACCCCCGGTATCACTACATTGAAGATTGCATAATAGTTCTTATGTTGCCGAGACGAGAAATTTCTCGAAATTTCGAGATTCGGTTCCGGTTCTGGCTTTGCCAACATGTTTTATAACGGGTTAGGTTTGGTTTTTGGTGCCCGGTTCACTGAAATAGCTGCGGTTTGTTCCGGTTTTCGATCCTGTTTCAGTTTTGTTCGACTCGCTGATTAATGAACGATGTTGTGATTGTTCCTGTATATTTTAACATGTGTAATTATCAGTCGTCAACTCACAGGTACCGGTACTCATGAATGTTAGTGGAGAGTATACCACAAGGGAGATTATTGTGTAGTCAAACTGAAATGTATAGGGTCAGAAAAAGGAAAATTAAAATAACCTTAACCTATATCTACATTGACTTTTCATTATTTCACAGCAATATTTACCTGTTACTTTTTATAATGTAATAATAAGCTCACGTGTTCTTTATAATTTACATATATTTCTATAACACTATATAACGCAAATATTATTAAATTTCAAAAATATTATTCAGTGACAGCAAGTGACAATGATCTCGAATCAGCAGAGACACTTAGGAACACCTATGAACTAATTACAATTTCTGACTGGGGTTGCCAATGAAAACTGTGGCCAGTCGGTAAATCTAATTATTTTTTAACCGTGATCAGAGGTAATCATTTATGGCCATTTGCACCGCCTCCACTTAAATTTTAAGTGTCACTTAAATGAAAAATATCGAATCGAATTAATGACAGTAATGTTATTTCTACATTTGACAATTCGATTTTGATTCGATATTGTTCATTTAAGAAATATTTTAATTGATTATATCGATTAATTTCTTTGATCGATCGGATTTGGATGATCGATCAGATTTGATTGATCATTTGAATTTAAATGATCGATAAGATTTGTTTGATTGATCAGATTTGGATGATTTATAATTTTTCTGTCAATGAACCATGAATATGTTAGCATATAAGACCCTAATTTTTGTAATTAACATAAACATGTAAGAATACTATTTTATTTACGACTAATACCTACAAAAATTCATTAATAACATTACCAGTCCTTCAATATTTAATGCAGGTAGATCAATAATTTGAAGATTTAATGGATCTAATCAATTCTTCTTTGAAATTCTTGAACCACTCATAAAATCGTGGTTGACTTCGATATTCATCCCCAATAGCAACATCCAAAAGTTTCAGTAAAAGTTTTATCCAACTTCACACAAACGCGTTGTTCTTTTTTATTCATTTGACCCATATTTGACCACGGATCACAAAATCGTCGAAACATGTTTCACAAAAACGACAGTTACTTCACAACAAAGAAGGTTATGAAGATTCTACAAAAAATTCCTGTTCAGGAAGTCACAACTAATGCTGCCAACCGTACCGCCATCCCACGCTCCGTTGGCGCGAAATTAAAAAAGTCCTGGAACTTTTTAATCAGCCTTCGTGGGTTGTTTCATGAATTTATAAATAAAATAATACTAAATTATAAATTACAATTAACAATTAGTTGTAGAATATAGTAGAATAATCAACGATGTGATAGATGTGATTTTGATTTCCATAATACT